>OY855905.1:41650894-41655894 GCA_963693305.1 Meandrina meandrites | reverse complement strand
GAAGGATCGATTCATCTTGGATTTTGAGGGGAAATTCAAAACAACCGTCTCGGCCCGGCGTTTATACGAGGCCGGCGTTTAATTGAGAAAATACGGTATGTGGAAGGGGTAATATTCTCTATTGAAGGTATACGAAGGGGTTGCCTTTTCTGTCAAAAAAAGTTTATACAATGCCTGAGAGAGTTCTCGCACGCTAATTGGTCGAGAACTATGGTCGATCGATGAGAGTTTAAAAGGCAAATTTCGGAAAACTTGAGAAGTTGTTGCCACTTTTCAATGTCAACTGTCACACATTCGACGGCTTCACGTGGAAAAACGGCGATCTTACGCACATTGTCTAAACAACTCGACAACATTCTCCATGGTTTACACTGTAAGGCCCCGTCCACACTAATCCGCATAAATTTGAAAACGGAGTTTTCGCCCCGAAAAGGGATAAAATGTTTTCCGTTCACACTAATCCGGATAAATTTGAAAGCGAAACGCGGCATCGGCCTCGACCCTAGATGAATAGCAGAGCATGCGTACATTATTACCAGAGACCGCACTAAATTCAAATTAGGAAATTTATGTTTTTTTGGCGACACAAAGGATAACGTCCATCAAAAAACTACCAATTCCTATTTTACTTAGGAACTTCGCGATAATCCATAGATTTCAGAGCTATCCTTAGCTGAATATTTAAAGAAGAAAGTCGAAATTTTACAGAATACAATTTAATCAACGGTTTCACGTTGTACTGAACGTAAGAATTTAACCAAGATTCACGTGCAGTGCTATTGTACCGCTAATTAAACCTAAAAGGGGAGATCACATCGTCCATGCATTTGACGTCAGCGTTCCCGAAAAGCTCCGTTTGGGCCGTCCACACTACACCGCCTAGCCGGCGTTTTCAAATTTCTCTACGTAGAGAACGTTTTCGAAAAGCTCCGTTTTCAGTGACCGAAAACGCCGTTTTATTGTGGACGGTTGGCCAAACCGGAGAAAAAAAGATGCGTCTTCAAATTTATCCGGATTAGTGTAGACGGGGCCTTATAGACAATAGAAATGACCAAAAATGTCTAAAATATTGCAGTGCAACCACCAGCCTAACGCCGGGCTCGTGGTTCCACTTGAGTTTTTGAACATTTTGTGGCTTAATTTCTAAGGTTTATAAGAGTGTACTAGACCTTATATACAATCTTCGTGCACTGTCCAAAATCCACGCGCGCAATTGGTTTAAATCGAGCACGTGATTTTACTTTACCTGACGTCAGCAATAGCGCATAAAAATCGTGCATTATTGACAATGGCTTCAGCTGACAGATTTGCAGAAATCCCTCAACATCCCTCAACCGATACCCATAAATACCATTTCTAGCGGAGCTCCCATAGAAATTGGCAAATCCATCAAGCCAAGAAAATTTGGTGGTCGCCCGCGTCCGTACGTACGTACGTACGAGTTTGCCTTTGTCCTTGATTTTCTCCTTGATTTGGAGTCCTTCTTACGCAAAAAGTGACACAAAAACATATTCGGTTCGTTTAGAGTTGAGTTACCTGTCGAAAAAAATTGTAAGAACACTGCATTACTTCAGGGTTTTTTTCATGTTATAAATTCAAATCTACCAATCAACGCGTCGCGACCGTTGAGGGGGCTTGAGCATTTGAACTGGCAACGGTCGCGACGCGTTGATTGGTAGGTTCGAATGGGCTCGCGTTCCTAACATTCCTTTGGTTCAGAATTTTGCACTGATCATATGGAGAAAGCTACTTTTGAGACTTCGGGATCGCTTTTCTCGGAAAATATAGGAAGGATGAAGCTCTAATTCGGCACAGGGACAGAGAAATATCTAGTTGTTCGGATGCCCGTGTTTTCGAGGTGAGAATTTTGATGGTTTAGCGTCAGCTCTAGCTTGAATAGGACAAGGTCGCGACCGCCGGCGGCAAGGCTGCCTGCCTTGTTCTCCCTTCTCTCTCTGTTTCTACCGGTCGCTAAATGATCTCGCAAAATAACGCTTTAAGGTGATTCCACTGAAAAAGAAGGAGTATTTAGAATTTTCTAAGACTTGGTCCAGTTCTTAACTATGTTATGAGCGTTACAAAAATGCAATAAAAAATGGGGGTCACCGTGCTCGTTTTTGTGCAAGCTGGATGGCTATTATAGTAAATATATGACCCACGAGGTTCATACTAGGAACGCTCATAATCCGAAAAGGGAACTATCATTTCTAGAAAAAATCATTTCTTGCGTTAAAATATCGAAGCAGTTCAACGAAATAGACTTTAATCTTACATAATAAACCATTTTAATTAAACTGGAATTAAGATTATGAACGAAATTAAAGATTTTGCTGCGTGCGTGCGCAAGCAGCACTACCTCAAAACGTACTTTTTAAAGCATTGAAATAAAAATATCTCAAAGTAGACTATTTAACTTTTCTTTAAATTGCGATATATTGTAGTCAACCGGATGTCTTTTAAATTTATGCATTAAAAAATGGGGGTCACCGTGCTCGTTTAGAAGGAAATGACCATCATGATTTATTTCTCTCCTGAGCTTAACCTAAAAGAAAAGCCGTAATGTTGTGTGTGCGCGCGCGCTCGTGCACGCGCTAAATGACGCGAAAACTCATGCGCAGCAAGGATGCGCAATGCAATTCAGTGGAATCACCTTAAGGGGCGGCGAATAAACATGACACAAGACTCAATCAACATTTCATCTTATTTTTTATTGAATCATTTAGAGTAATTCTTATATTTTGTAGTAAATCGAAGCCGACGTAATGTTTCTCTTCTATACGCGCCATCCACTTAATTTTTATGGCTGTCAATCAAAGTATTGCGCGCGAACTGAGCGCGCGCGCTCTGCTTGCGTGACGCGATTGCTTTTTTGCCGGTTTGCTTCTTCAGCAGACTTGTCACTTTAGTCCAGATAAAAAATAGGAAAAGGTTCTCGATACACCTATTTTAAGGCCGACGTAGATATGTATTCCATGAATGCAGCTCTAACTTATGAGCTCGGGGTGAGAGAATAAGTTTCTGAAAGCGGATAACATCGCAATTTTAACACACGCCACGGCGCGATCCGCCGCCATTTTGTTTTTCAAGACCGCGCGCACCCACTGTATCCGTATCTAGCGGTCTCCTGCGCATCAAACGAGCGACTTGGAGCAATTCTAGTAATTTCAAAGCGATCTTACTCAAGCAAACCTATTGACCCAAAGAAAAAAAAGAGCGACTTGGGGCAAGTCTACTTTATATGTATCTGGGCGTTTTTTTAGAACATCATAGAAGTGCACATTGAACTTTGCGCAGTGACGTCATGCTTTGCAGCCAAGCCTTCAATATGGAAGACAAAATGGCGGACGTTCAAATTGCCCTGACGAGCACCTTTTTGCTGTCATGATCAGGTTAAAACGTAAGTACAATTCCAAGTACCTTAATATTTGCTTAAGACGCATCACATACTTTCATTTAAACTGGTTTAACACACTTTCACCTTCATTGTTGTCGTGATCGTAAGAGCTGTTTGACTCATCGTCAGACTGTGATTAGTACTGTCACTGTTTTGTAACCAGATGCACAGGCAAGAACTGCAACGTGGAACAGAATGGGTCACATTAAAATGTTTGGAAAGGACTTTTAGAAAGCCTTTATTAACTCAGGCATCAATTATTGGTTAACAGCATGAAATGGCTGTATCCTCTCGGCCAGTGAGCACAGAGACAGTGAGTAAAATGAATAAATTATATTTTTTATAGCATAACAAAAGTAAAGCACGTGCTCTGATTGGTCAATAGACCCTTCCACGGTTTCGGACGCCATCTTGGTTGGGGGGCAAACATGGCAAAATTTACAGTAAATGTATGGGAAAAATCGGGAGTTTGGCGCTCGATAATTCGAGAAAGGTTGACATTCTGTAATTTCTGTGAATTACAAACTTAAAATACTAGCTAAAAGAGTTAACTGATCAAATTTGAGAATTTTACTCTCACTAAGAAAGCCGCAAATTAAAATTTTCATTTTTCATATAATTGTCTGTAAAATGGAGCCGCCGTTCGCGGGAAAATTTAAAAGCATTTGTATGAAAAACTAAAAGCAAGATTTCTCGTTTCAAAGTAAACCGATCACCCTCAAATTTATTCCGTTAACTCCTTTAGCTAGTTAAAAAAAATTCTATCTAGTGGTTTCAGAGCCACCTTAAATTTTCGGAAATTTAAGGTGGCACTGAAACCACTAGATAGAATTTTTTTTAAAAATTTGCAAAAAGTTGCATCTTAACCCTATTCAGACCGGGCTTTTTTGGATCTTTTCAGACCGGGGGGGGGGGGGGGGGGCGGATTCCGCCCCCCCCCTTCGTAACTTCCAGAATATTTAAGGAATCGCAATAAAACTTACAGGATATATAGTATGTCCAAAAATCTATCTTTTTATATACGTCACGTGCAGTGATGACGTCACATCACGTGACGATTACACCATGATGTCAAAACAGCCGCCATCTTGGATCCGCCATCTTGGATTTCAAAATTTTTCCAAAACATCAGAAAACCGCCCAAAATTACTGAAAAATACTCAAAATCTATAAAACAGTGCAAAAAAACCTAAAAGAGGTGAAAATAGTTGAATTAAAGTTAATTTTTATTAATGGAAACACAAAAATTACAAATTTGGAAAAACATGCCTGTCAAAATGACGTTGCCATGGTAACGTCAAGTTCCAGACACAACAACCCATCCTACCAATTTATTCCCAGATAAATTTCAGAAAAACTCGTAAAGTTTGGCAGCGTTTGGTTGAATCTTGAAAAAGTTATAAACGTTCAAAGTCAGCGCGGGCACTTTCCGCCCCCCCCCCCCCCCCCCCGGTCTGGATAGGGTTAACATGCTAGTCATTATTCAATAATAAAAAATGGGGGTCACCGTGCTCGTTTTTGAGTTATAAGCACTTAAAGGCAAATTTAAGGGTGTTTTTAACAGGCTAAACTGCTGCTATGGTAACCAATGACATCATGAAAATGA
>OY855905.1:41288394-41645894 GCA_963693305.1 Meandrina meandrites | reverse complement strand
AACCAGAAGTTGGAAGGAGTGGGTAAGAGATAAATTTTAATTGCTTGACTTTTGTTTGGTTAGTTAACGTGATAGTAAGTTCTGATCCTGCAGGATGTCTTAACAACCGAGGCATTAGGACATGAGCAGATTTTAAAAAATTATTACAATTATTTAGATGTTTATGTTGGTAATGGATGTGAGAGATAAAGACAACCGTGCAAATGAACAGTTGAATGACAAGCCAACATGACCTCAGGTACATGAATGACCAGGCAAGCACTAGGGCTGAGCATGTTTAACCATCCTGGTGAATGAATGACTAGTGTGTTATATTTTGGCAGAATGTTAAACCTGTGAAATAGTTTTAACATTTTCGGATGTTATTGTTTATTTAAATCAGGATGCTGGTGATATTACTAGATTTAATGTTCCAAATATTAGTGTTAATGTTTAGTGGAACTGAGACATATAAAAAATGAAAGAAAGTACAGTTGAGTAAATAGTAAACATGCCCACAAATTATATGCCTGAAAACCGTACTGAAGAGATGAGGGCTGAGCATGTTTTAAACATTCTGGTGGAAACAGTTAGACTTTGAGAGTGTAATTTTTGGAAAACAATTAACTCATTGATTGATTGAACTGGCATATATAAGTTGCTTAATAATTGTTGTAAATATAAATAGTTCCTTTGTTTGTTTCCCTTGCTAATTAAGGTGTTTGTTTCTTTTGTCCTAGGGGTTCCAAAAAGAAGTGGTGTGAGAATTTGGCATATACAGTGGACAAAAATAATAGACGATTGTTCCTCTTAACATAGAAAATTATAGTTTAGGCCAAGATAATTGATTAATAGCTCTCTGGAAAGATTTTTGAAAATATTTTTTCATTCGAGGCCTGCATGAACTGTAAAGTTATTTCTTTAAAAATTTTGTAGAAATAGATCTATGTACATGTTCTTGCAAAAAATAAAGTTGTTGTTTCCGTTGAATTAAACATACTTTATAAAGACTTACAATACAGTTTCGTTTGATTTATTTTGAAAGGAGGTACTTAGAACTGAGTGGTAATTTCATTATAATAACTTTGTGTTTAAAATGTTCATTTTGTTGCTCTACAGCCATAATTTAACTTATTTTGTATAAAAAATTAACCACTGAGTTTTAATTTATGACACAACTTTTCAATACAAATTCTGTGTTTCCTGCATTAATTTCCTCAGCTCTGTTGCCATGAGGGTAAGCTGGGCTGCCAGCTGTTTACATCTAATTTGGTTTTTTAGTAGTAGTTCGTTAATGTGTTTTTTCTCCTATTTTTTTTCAGCTGCTTCATTTTTTGGATAAGTTTACTTTTCATTTTAATTCTTAAATTTTTATTACAGGGCTCGACACTAACTTTTCAACTTACTAGCCTAGTGGCTACTTAGATGTTAATAGCCAAAAAAATTTTTTACTAGCCAAGCGCGCTCTTTTATGACCAACAGATCCCGCATGGCTCCTAAGAGATTCTAAGCGAAAATTAGAACAGCCACATGTGACGAACGCTGATGAGGAATCGCAGATTTTTTTTCTACACACCAAGTGCAAAACATCGCTCCATCTTGGAGAATAACCTATGGGAAATTGGATTTCCACGATTGCTGAAATTTCTGCTTTGGCGGTAGAGGTTTTGCACTTGCACCTTCCTCAGAGGGTTGTTTACTTTGAGAACTATCATCTTCGCCTTTCTCTTTTTTACCGCCAGTTAAATATCCTCATATCCATTATGCCCGGGATTATGGAATTTTAACAAAAACCAACAATATTCACATCTGAAACCCCTTGCCACAGTCGGCACAGCTTGTGTCACTGGTTTAAACGCAGCGAACGAATTTATCATCTCAATGAATTGCGCCGGTTTTAATTTTGTTCAATGGCCTTATGTTTTTCTTACATCAAATCTCTCAGGCCGACAGCTCACAAAGGAAAATCCAGAGATTTTCCCGTAAAGATTTTCAGGACTCTTGTTTTTTCTGTGAGACTTCTTTGGAAAATATCGAGACACCCGAGATGTCATTCCCGGCGTGCCCAATCGATGATAATCGATCATCGGAAATCAATCGATATAATCGATAAAAATCAATTGATTAATATCGATTGGTCTCACCAATCGATGAAAATCGATACTCACAATCTTGAGTCCTCTTCATTGTATTGATTTTTATAGATTTTATCGATTATTATCAGTTTTAATAAATGAACCATTTATGAATTCTTGCAACATTTTGTAAGCCCCTGGTGTAAGCAGATACGCTACGCATCCGTTCGCGTGGATTCAAGCCAGTCTTGCCAAAGTCTTCCAGTCCCGCGAAATGAACATACTACTAGAAGAGGCTGTTGCAAAGGGCTACCACGAGTGCCCTTTTACAATAAGGACGGGTGAAACATTCTCCCTCTAGAAAATAATCGGCAGTCGAGGAGAGGCATTTTGAGTAGTAAACTGCGAAAAGGCGAAATTTTTTGTGTTAGAGTTAGTCTATACGTGAAGAAAGGGGGGAAATGGCTGGGTCTCTTGTTATTTGAAGGAGTCGCTACTTAATGCGTAGCGCAAACGTATCTGAAATCATTATTAAACGATTATTACTGACAATCGATATAATCGATAAAAATTGATCAAAATCGATACTCACAACTCTTTCGATCTTCATCGATTTCCGATATCAATCGATTAATTACTATCGATAATTATCGATTACAATCGATTTTATCGATTATCGAATTTCATCGATTCGGCACGCGGGGTGTCATTGTAAACACTTCTTTACAAACAGGTGCCGGGGTAGAAACGTTTCAAAAGCAAAACAACTATCTGAACAATACTGCAAACTGTTGTTGGCGAAATTCAATGCTAAAAACGGCTGATTTAAATTTGGAAGGATATAAATCTTTCTCTGATTATTTTACTTGTAGTGGCAAGTTTTGTCAGTATGCATATGATGACAAATCACCGATGTGTTGTTACGCAAAATGAAATGTTATCCCTTTATAGTTCCGCATATTTTGTGCAGGATTTAATCAGGAGAAGCTCGTGTTTTGTTCTACTAATTTCGAAACAAAAAAGAACATCGATGTGTGCTTTCAGAAAATGCTGTCTTGTTTGTCAAATGCCACGCAACGAAAAGTAAACAGTCTTAAATTTGCATAGCTGCTGAACAGCACGTGCCCAGTAACATGACATGTCAACAAGAAATTCCGAGAAAAGTGTTTGCGTATGGCTTCCTTGTGAATGACAGAAACTAGTTCGGCCAATTTCATTTTGTTTACTAGCCAAAGTGGCCAGTGGAAATTGAAAACCTACTAGCCAAAACTGAATTTCTACTAGTCTGTGGCTAGTTGGCTAACATTAGTGTCCAGCCCTGTCTTCTTCTTTAAAATGTTTTTCTTCTTTTCCATTTAAGATTTTCTTTGTGCTCTTGTCTTTTCTTCGTCTTCCGTTCTTGCTCTCAAATGTCATTACACTCCTGAATGTTTTGCACTCTTCTGGGATTTTATATAGCCCTTAACCTATAGAAGAGTAGATGAAAAGAAATGTAAGACAATCTAGGCAATCCTTGACTGGCTGCAGTATTAAAATCTTTTTCAGAAAAATTAATGAATGGGAGAAAAGCAGTACTATGATTCACATAAAGACAAATTAAACTAGGGATAGTTAACACATCTGCCCTGGCCTGCTGTTATCCTCTTTTTTCTCAGCACATCCATTTCTACAGTCAATTATTTCGCTTGATATTTTGGCTATTCTATTTTCTTAATTGACTGAAAATCAGTTTTTTGTTTGAAACAGTCTTGCGATAAATCAGAAGAAAACACTAATTTTTCTAGTGTTTTGCTCACAAAGTATAACTTGTTTCTGGCCTTCTCTTTTTCAAGATCATGGGACGAGGACGTGCCATTTAAAACAAACTTTCAATATGAATTGTTGAAGCCCAGTGGATAAGTAAAACAAAGCCAAATTATGCAAAAATTCTGAAGGATTAATAAGATTTCACATAAATTTAATTACACAAACACGTCCCCAACTTCCTGAGATCATTTTGCCTTTTTTGCTGTAATGAGTGATCTCAGCGAGAATAAATTTTGGTAATAGCCAAACGTTTTAAAGCTACCAATTGAGGTCAATTGAGACAACCTGTTTCCAGTTTTTTTTTGTTTCAATATATTAGGGCTGGGAGCTCAAGCAACAATGACCAACTTGACAGCTGAGCTCAAAATGGATGCCAAAAGATTTCTCACCTCTGTCATTTTAATGCCTGCCGTGAGTTTTGATTATCTCAAGAACTCTTTTGAATTCTCTTTCCTTCTTGTCAAGTCTCAGTTACAAATTTTACTTAAATGCCTGAAGACTGATCAAGTCTTTTATCTTAATTTATTTCTACCGCTTAAGTTTTTTTTTATTTAATCAGTATGATGTTCCGGCTAAAAGCCGAAAGCACTGGATCGACAGCTGGCTAGTTATGCTTGTATGTCTCAACTGAAAACTTTCCTACTTCTCTGCGAGTTTCAATGCTTGCATTTGAACTTATCGCAGCTGCTTACTTTATACCTTGGTTGTGGCCCGAGTCTTTCAAACCCCTCGTGCGTCTGACAAATCTCAATTTCGGATTGAGTTTGTCAATCCTGCGAGCGGACGAGAGCTGCTCGCAACACACTAACAAGAGTTTTCTAGACCAATACGTACTATACTTGTTTTTGATCATATCAATTGCATAAGTTTCGGCTTCTAGACCTTGTGAAATCAATAAAGCTCAAAGGAAACTGCAGCAACCCAGTTGCAATCAACATTTGCAAGCGTCGTTTGATGACTTGTCATTTGTGCATGTGCTCACGCTTTGGTTTGTCATCATCACCCAATCATCGTTTATCTTGCATCATCATTTACCAATCACCGTACTGTCAGGGAAAGTGACTATTCAGCACTCAGTTGATGTTGTGAGACTTCTCATTTTTTCATACATGAAGTATAAATCACACTTAACATTTTTCTTTCAAGTTAAAAAAAGTGTTGACAATAGGATTTGAACCCGGGCCGTCGGATTACCGTGCGGGAACGCTATCCACTAGGCTACTGACGACCAGCTGCAGGAAATCATAAAATTTTGGGTATATATCAGGAAGCAAACTAAGCTAACGTAGGCTAACCAGAGTGCTTTTTAGGCTTATCACATACGGGGCAAAATTACTGAACGCTGATTGGTTGAGACAGAGGGCATTTTTTCTTAATCACGAGGGCACTTTTTGGTAATCAAGAGGGCATGATTACTTGATCCTGATTGGCTGAGCGCGCGTCGTCTGCACTGAGTTGGTTTCCCGCTTAAAACGAGTTTGAAAAAAGTTCAGAAACGCTGTGCATCCGAGTTTGATATAAATGCGGTTATTTCATCAAATGTGAAAGAAAATCGGTAGGCAGAAATGAGTGGTGCCTTGGTGGAATAGAGAGAGGACTTTTCAATCCAAATTCTTTGTCACAGCCCGAAAAAACTTCTGGACGATTGGCGCTGCACGGAGAATAGAAATTCATGGCGGCTGAGACCACTGAATCGACACTGAAAGATAACATTTCTTCGTTTTGTCTCTTCGCCTTATTAGAAACAGGGCCTGGAAAGGGCATAAATTTAGTTGATACTTACAGTTTTCGCTATGGAAAGGAGAATGTCAGGTTCAAGAAGTTATTAAAGCTCGTTCGGACTCTTTGTTTATGACTTTCATCGATGAAGCATTTCTGCGCGGTCGGACGCCTCGTAAACAAAGGTAAATAAAATTTAAACTGCATTCAGTTTTATCTGTGAAGGAACTATTATGAGTGAATTGCACATGCTGTGTTATGCTTACTTTTACTGTTTCTCGACATAAGTTGATTATTGATGTGGTCATTTTTGTACACAATTTTGCCCTTTATGTGATAAACACGTAATCGCAATGTGCCCTCGTGCAATTAAGGATTAATTTCACTTGCATTTTCAAAGTTTTCCAAATTGCTCTCGTCGCTTCGCGACTCGGGCAATTTTGTGAAAACTTTGAAAATGCGCGTGAAATTTATCCTTAATTGCCCTCGGGCCCATGCGATTACATATACTAAACGGAGTGCTAGTAAGCTAACCGGAGTGCATAGTAGGCTAACCGAAGTGTATAGTAGGCTAACCGCAGTGCTAAATAGGCTAACCGTAGTGCTGTTTTGTATTCACTACATGAACTGAGTGTTACGTGGTATAAAATGTCATGAGGTGTCTCCCTATTGTCTCACAACATCAACTGAGTGCAGAATAGTCACTCCCTTTATCACACCTACTGATACCCACTTGCGGGCATTCCGCACAACTCCCGATACTATTTGCGCGCCCACTTTGGTCAAATCGACATTTTTCCTGTATATACTATATATATACTGTATATGCGCGCAGACTACAATGATGCCTCCTCGGGTTTTGGCCTCTGGGCCACCCAGGGGGGGGTACTCGAAGTATACATGACGGGGGGGTCCAACGTATTTTTTTGGGTTGAAAATTTACACGCTTGGTATTTTTTTTGGTCAAGTGATCTGTCACATATTTTTTAGGTCTTAAAAAAATACGCATATTTTTTTTGGTCTTAACTCCAAGCGAACCTTTCGTTTCGGGTTTCCGTTGCGATCAGCGGACCAGAAAAATATTCATTCAAACTTCTTTTCAGCGACGTGTGTTCCGAAAAAAGTTAATTGCCCCCGCAGGGTTTTGGCCCAGAGGCCAAAACCCGAGGAGGCATCATTGTAGTCCGCGCGTATATAGACTATATATATATATATATAGTATATACCAGACAAAATCTCGACTTGGCCAAAGTGCGACCGCAAGTAGTATCGGTAGGTGTGATAAAATGCCCGCAAGTAGTATCGGTAGGTGTGATAAATTTCCCTGTACGGTGATTGGTAAATGATGACGCAAGATAAACGATGATTGGGTGATGATTACAAACCAAAGCGTGAGCACGTGCACAAATGACAAGTCAACAAACGACGCTTGCAAACGTTGATTGCAGTTGGGTTGCTGCAGTTTCCTTCGAGCTTTATTGATTTCACAAGGTCTAGAAGCCGAAACGTATCCAAACATTTGGTCTCCATCTTATCACCGTTGCTAGAGAAGAAATACTCGGTAACTAACAGTGCGATGTTTGCCCAACACGTAAAAGACCAACCAATCACGGAAGATGAGATCATGGTATCTTTCGATGTTGTTGCCTTGTTTACGTCCATTCCAGTAGACCTTGCTTTGCAGATCGCCCGTGAAAAACTGCAACAGGATGTTACTCTAACGGAGCGTACAGACATTTCTGTAACGAACATCATGAAGTTACTAGAATTTGTCCTGAAGAACAGCTTCTTTACCTACGAACAGGAACATTACCAGCAAACGTTCGGCTGTGCCATGGGATCTCCCGTGAGTGCCACTATTGCTAACTTGGTGATGGAATACATAGAAGACAGAGCAATCTCCACTGCAGCTCATCCTCCGAAATGGTGGTATAGGTACGTTGACGACAGCCATGTTTGCCTCAAAAAAGACCACGTGCAAGAGTTTCACGATCACCTCAATTCCATCGACCCGAACGTTCAGTTCACAAAGGAGATCGAGGAAGACAACAGGCTTTCATTCCTGGACACAACAACTTCCAGAGTCCGTGGCCACGTACAAGTAAGCGTGTACCGAAAACCGACACACACGGACAAGTACCTTGATTACAATTCTCATCACCCAGCGCAGCACAAAAGATCAGTCGTAAATACACTGCTTGACAGAGCACAAAAAATTCCATCTACAAATGCAGAGCGGTCTAGAGAGAGAAAACACGTCATCAAAGTGCTAAGAGATAACAACTACCCTCTGCGTTTTATCCAGAGTTGCAAGTCCTACCACAACGCTCCCCGCCGCGATTCAAGTACCGACGTCACTTCCAGCGCTAGCGTACCGACAACGTCAAATTTTGTTGTCCTTCCGTACATCAGAGGTGTCTCTGAGAGAATTTCGCGAATACTACGTAACAACGGCGTTAAAGTGGGTTACAAACCTTTAAATGTCATGCGCACGTGTTTCCCGAGACCAAAGGACAAACCTTCTACCTTGCGGTCCAGAGGTGTGGTCTACAAAGTCGGGTGTGTTGATTGCAACTTCGTGTATTATGGACAGACGGACAGAGCCTTGGAAACAAGGTTAAAGGAACATAGAAGAGCGGTTCGGGTTGGAGACAACAATTCCAAAATTGCACAACATGCGAACCAGTTTGTCCATAGTATAGACTTCGATCACGCGACTATTGTAGACAAGGCTCGTAATTTTCACGAGAGACTTTTTCTCGAGGCCTGGTATTCACAGAGAGATAGCAACGCGGGAAACGAACATATTGACATCCCAGATATTTACAAATCTCTCGCGTAGTCGCGCGCAGTGGTCGTTCGTTATGTCTTTGCTTGCGTAGCACGCGCAGAATTGTGAACCGTTAGAAAAAAAGCCGTCACTCAGTTGGCTTTAAAAACAAACCGATGAAGGCCTAAGTTTTTTGGCCGAAACGTCTTAAAACGTTTTATTAACGTTGTTTCAAACGTTACAACAAGTCAGCGTCGAGCACAATAATTTACATTATAATGTCTATCCCTGACTGCAATTTTAGTATTTCCATTCAAAGGTAATAAAAAGTATAAAAATTCTGTACAATTTTACAATTTGGCGCGAATAACAAAAGGGAATATTGCTCTACAATGAATCAATGCCAAAATGTTATCATATCTTGCCCAGTTACGCGCTCGTTCAAATGTTATTTCCATATTTCGAAGTTACTGCAGATCGCGTAATTTACGCGTGATAATTTCGCCATTTCCTTTTCAGAGTAATTTACCATTTTCGTCGTTATTTGGCGCGAACTTTACTACAACAACCAGAAGCCTTTGCGCATTTGACGTAATAATGCAAACGGCCTCCGTAAAACAAAATGGCGGACCAAAAAAATTCACATGGCCATAAATTACGGACTAGAGAGACTGCAGAAAGCAGGATTGCTGGTGAAAGAGAAACAGTACGAAATTTGTAAGGCTGTGGTTCTTGAAAACAAAGATGTACTGGCTGCATTGCCCACAGGTAAAAGCAAATCCGTTGACTCGAAACGATTTTTGCTTAATAAGCTTTTATCTCGATTTGTAGTAGTGACTTATAAAGAATACATCACATACACTCATGTTTAGTTGGTAACCAGCGAATTCACCCTCCTACAAATTCAAACTACCGAGAACTTGACGCCCTTATAAAAACTAACATTTAAGTCGGAAAGAAAGTAAAGTAATGAGTTTATTGGGTTGATTACAGGTTATGGAAAATCACTTGTGTATCAATTTCTGCCTTCTGTATTTGACTATCTGAGCCGTGGTGGTAGCCAATCCTAAACAGTGAGCTCGACTGTTCTGGTCATCTCATCTCTAAAAATGCAATCATGAAGGATCAAATTCACAAGTTAAAAGAAACTGGACTGAGTGTTTGTGTTTTGAAAGGAGAACATGTAGATGCAGATTTTGTTGTTCATTTCCCCACAGGCGGCCCAGACGTTGTATTCGATTCTTCAGCCGATATTAAGACTACGTATGAGAATACCTTGAACATTGCTCTAAATAGAACTTGTATTAAAGATTTGAATGAAAATGTCTTACACTATGTTTATCTTACGTTATTTTGACATTTCTGTGCTCCTGGAGTGGGTTTAAAGCTGTTAAGACGAAATTTTCATTCTGAGGTGTGCTTTCCCTAAAGAGAAACGAAAGGCAGGCGACCTAGTTCGCCAACGGTCCGCACTCGAAGCTCCATAAATCCCACAAAAATGGTCAAAACTCGCCAAAATTGCTTCAGTGCAGCCGCCGATAATTCTTCTTTCGATTTCCTTCACCTAAGGTTCCAAAGTTTATCTAAACCACCCGAAAAGCGCTCGTTTTCGAGCGCTGGGTTTCCATTTTTGCAATGTCTGAATGCGTGGTCAGTTATCTTGGGCACAAGATTCAAATTTTAGCTTAGCGACCGTGCCATAGCGACAAAAGTCACCCTCAACCGTAGGGAGGCACAGGGCAATTTGTGTCATGTAAAATACACCCTGCGATGGTCCCTGGGGAAATTTCACCGGAAAAGGCGAGAAATCTCTGAGACAGCGCGTAAACTCAGATCGGTTCCCGGTTGCTTAGAGAATGTTTCTTAGTTGAACTGAAGCTTTCAGCAGTGCTCCTTAACGCTAAAATCAGTTTGCCAGGTGTGTGTATTTACTGACCTTGCATTTGCTGGTTAGAGTCTTTCTTAGTTGAAGCTTATTTCAACGGTGCTTCTAAGCGCTAAAATCAGTTCGCTAGTTGTTTTACCAAGTGTGTTTTTAGTTAACAAGTGTGTTTTTAGTAAACAGTGCAGTGAGTTCATAGATTTCCCGCCGTTTCGGTGAAATTTCCCCAGGGACCATCGCAGGGTGTATTTTACATGACGCAAATTGCCCTGTGCCTCCCCACGGTTGAGGGTGACTTTTGTCGCTATGGCACGGTCGCTAAGCTAAAATTTGAATCTTGTGCCCAAGATAACTGACCACGCATTCAGACATTGCAAAAATGGAAACCCAGCGCTCGAAAACGAGCGCTTTTCGGGTGGTTTAGATAAACTTTGGAACCTTAGGTGAAGGAAATCGAAAGAAGAATTATCGGCGGCTGTATTGAAGCAATTTTGGCGAGTTTTGACCATTTTTGTGGGATTTATGGAGCTTCGAGTGCGGACCGTTGGCGAACTAGGTCGCCTGCCTTTCGTTTCTCTTTAGGGAAAGCACACCTCAGAATGAAAATTTCGTCTTAACAGCTTTAAACCCACTCCAGGAGCACAGAAATGTCAAAATAACGTAAGATAAACATAGTGTAAGACATTTTCATTCAAATCTTTAATACAAGTTCTATTTAGAGCAATGTTCAAAGTGTTCTCAATACATTGTCTTATCTGCTGAAGACATAACGTAATCGCCAAAATCGAATACAACGTCTGGGCCGCCTGTGATTTCCCTCTTGAAGTTTTAAGGAAACTCATTATGAGCTTATCTTTAAACATCCTGAAGTATTAGTGGACAGTAAACGAGTTGCCTCCCTGTTGAAATCTTCAGCATTTAACCATAAAGTATGTGCAATTGTAGTGGATGAGGCGCATCTGACTATTGATTGGTAAGCTTATGTTCTCGCTATTCATTAGCCTGAGCAATAATTTTATTGCTATTTAGTGCCCTTGGACAAAATGTACATTTAAATCTCACAAATGTATTAGATTCAGTATCAATAATTTAGAATTGCTAAGTATGCCAGGTTCCTTATTGATACCATATGGAAATTTTTTTGTTGGTGTGGTTTGCTTTGTAATGTACATACATGTATACATTTTTTACATTTGTGCCACTCCTCATGACCACTTATCTTTGATTACTGCTGGAAAATAAATTATATGAAAGGCAGAGACAGCTAGAGTGAAAGCTATCACTAGTTTTAATATTGAAACAAATTTGATATATCTATGTGCATTAATTAATTAATTAATTAATTAGTTAATTAATTAATATAAAGGGGAAAAGGAAATTACACCTACAGCTGTATCAGTATTAACTTGGCAGCACTCCTAGACCCAGTGGGTGATGGAGTATGAAATCATTCTAATAGCGGCCTTGATTTCTTTTTTTTTATCTTTCTAGTGTAACAAAAATCAAATAAGTAGAAATAAAGTTGTTGAATTATACAATGCAGCAGCATTAGAACATAGTTAGTAGAGGAGTGGATTCAACCACGCTTCGAATAGAACTCACTCGGGACGCCATCTTGAAATTTTGCTTGTGCAGGGTCAATGTCACGTGACGATGCAAAAACCATAACAAAGAGATATTTCTTTAAAGTTCGCCGGGTTTCATAACCAGTCTCCTCTACTAACTATGATTAGAATAAGAATCTTCCTTTGTCTAAATAGAGAGTAATATTTTGTAAGTAATTATTATTGTGTGAAATGCTAATTAAAATTTAAAAAAAAGAAAAGAAAAAGAATCTTCCTTTGTCTAAATAATTTTCTCCCTTCTCTCGATGCTAAACAGAAAAGACTTCCGTCCAGCTTACAGTAAGCTAGGTGCACTGGCAAGTGTATTTCCAAATATTCCCATTATTGCTCTTACTGCCACAGCGACAAATTCAACAAAAAAGAAAATTTCAGAATCTTTGGGTTTTATTGATCCAGCTGTAATTCAAGCAAATCCAGATCGTCCAAGCATCTATTTCTCATTTTCCACAAGACCAGGTCATGGGGAAGAAAAATAGAAAATTTGTTAGAACCCCTGAGCAGATAACCTTGTGACGACATGGTGCAGCTCAGTGAGCTTATGGGTGACAATGAAGAACAGCTCCCAGAATAACCTGTCGGCCGACAGTCGGCCGACAAACGGCCAACAGTTGGCCGACAGAATTTGTGCATATGAACGTTAACTTGTTGACCGACTGTCGGCCGACTGTCGACTGACAGTCGGTAACATGTCGGCGATCTGTCGGTAGGCTGTTGGTAAGCTGTCAGTAAGTTGTCGGTCAACAAAAGAGCAGAGTTTCCATTAACAGTTATTTATGGTACACTCGAAACAATTTCATCCTGCTATACATATTTTTCTGAAATCATCCAGATGGTCACATGGCACTCTGTCAAATGTCATATAGTGGGCTATCCAATGCTTATCAGAATTGCGATGATTCTAGAAAATGATGTTTACTAAGATCTTAAAGTCAAGGTTGTCAAAGAAGATCCTTGGGTGGCATCCAGCTGTAATGTGTTTCCTTACGGTGCCTGTGAATGCAGGTCAAAAAATTAGTATTTAATTTTTAACACCCAAAACCTTCAAATGTGAGGTAATTATTACATACTAAAACTGACAAATGACAACACAGTGCTGATCTCAGCAAATGACAGGCCAGGGGTCAACAAGTTATTGAGCACTCTTACTCTCCATTTTAAATGACTATGTTGACTACTGTGCCTCCACGATGTATGCCCTACCTGTCAGGTCTGACCCAATATCATCCATGATGCCTCTGCATGTCTCCTTTATCGTAGTTACACCTAATTTGTTAAGTCTTGTCATTGTCTACAATCGAGAAAAAACTATGCTGGACTGAATATGCATGGTGTTTGTAGTATTCAGAAATTGTAATTGTTAAAGTAATCATTGGCCCCCACTAAAAGGGTTTTATTTTACTACCAATGATTGAACTTAAAACATGCCAGGGTCAAATAAAACGAACAACTACCATCAAAGCAATTATAAGTTACAAGGAAAATGACACTGCAAGAAAAATATACTCTGTCTTGTTCAATTTTTTGTCACAGCTTTTCACATGCAGTAATTTATGTATTTATTTATTTGTTTATTTATGCTGTTAATACAAGTTTCAGTGGCATGACCAACATTAAGTACAATGCTGTTGAGCTTCTGCATGAGGCTGAGTTCTTTCCACCTTGTATACATAAGTGTAGCATATGCTGTACACAATGGGGCAATCTGTTGTTGACCATCTTTAACTTTTGGAACTGCTATGGTAGCATGGACATCAGGAACACGTTCTTTCATCTCTGTGATAATACTTTCCCAGGTGAAGTCCCTTAAATCCTTAGAGAAATACATGTATAAACATTGCTACAAAATGATAAGAAATAACCTAGCTAATTTTGGTTGTAAACATATATTACACCTCAAGAAGTCATTCAATACTGCAGTAGAAAGCACAAATAATTTAATATAATAAAAAACTTTGAAACAGCAAATGTCTTGTAATAAAAAAAAAAACAATTGAATATGATGATAAATTGTGCAATTAAATAATAATGCTTGAAGTTGTCAATAATTTTCTTTGATTAGGAGGAGTATAATATTACCTTTTAAATTAATTACATTGTGCTTATTGTGTGGAGTTAGCAAAACTGAAGAATTTTTATCACTCTTGTTACATAGCTTCTGGCACTGCTCATTCACATCTTTCAGGAACAAAGACTGCACTGCATTTCTTAATGGCTGACACTGCATTACAACCTAAACGATCTGGTGGGTTGTGGCACCAGTATACATCAATGTAACAATTTCATCAACAGCAGGAGTCTCTTCTAGTATTGGGCCATCTTTAAGCTAAAAAAATTTGGGGCATTAATAGCACATTTCTTTTTATTTGACAGTTTTAATAATATTTATAAGAGATATTGAACCAGGAAATGAAACACAATAATTTTATTATGGTTGCATATTATGCATATCAGTATGCATTTCTATTATTTTATTATATATTATGTTATGTTATACTATATTGTATTGTAGCTTTTAACAGTTATCTCAGTTATTAGTTCTTATAACTAGCTAATTAAATAATTTTGTAATTACAATCGTGTAAATACAACTTGAATAAAAAAGAAGAAACAGCTATAATTAGATAACTTACATTGTTTTGATCGTTGTTCAGGCTGTGAATTAGGAGCAATTCCTGGTGGTAATTTTCGTTTTCTGCTTTCATGATCAATATTCGCTGCAAATGCAGGAAGGATCGGCCGTGGCCGAGTTGTTGAAGCATTATTATTATAAGCCTCCTCGACTGGAAACAAGGAAACTCGAGATTTCGAGCCTTTCTGACTGGTTTCATAATCACGGTTTCACCGACTTTTCCTTTCTTTAACTTGCGTCTCGAATACAGTGAATTCGTTGATGTACTATCTGCCAAGCGTCTTCCTCTTTTGACACGCAGAACAGACTCTTGTTGATGCCTTGAGAAAACTATAACCTTTAAAAACTGCATACTCGACAGATATCATTGAGAAGGGAGGCCATCATCTATATCAACTTTTAACTCGAAAAACCGCTCGAGAACCCCAAGTACGTCTTCTTCTGATGCCTTCTTCCCAAACAAATCCAAGGGGTGGTTTTTTTATCATAATATTTTCGTTACACGTTCGACAAACACGACTCGCCACTTTCTTCGGCGTTCTCTGAGAGTCCGCCATTTTTGTTTACTTCCGGTTGTAATTGCCAGATTTCATACCGTGGGGGACTGAAACTAGTTAAGCATTTGCCGGACGGAAGTGGGAAAAACAATGGCGGTGGAAGAGAAGAATTTTAGTGTAGAAGGAGTCAAAAAAGCACTTCATGGAAATGATTCTCTTGAATCCTTTGACAGCCAAACATTAGCGAAATTTTGTCAAGAGCTGCAAATTAAAACATCTGGAACGAAGAAGGAATTGATAAAACGATTGCTTCCACTAAAAGACGAAGACTTATTTGACAGGAGGGTAAACAGCATTTGTAAAGAATACAAATTTTCAACAGCTCTTTCAAGGGAGGATATTCCACCACCTACAGCCGGATGGAAGTGCGACACTTTGCTTTTCCCGAAAGTTCAAAAGGAAGTCATCAAAAAATACCAATCATCGAAACGGCAAGGAATGATAGGGCAGTTTCGCAAGGCTCAAAGAATGTTCTCTTCGAGAAGAATGAAAACTATAAAGGTTTTCAAGGATGGCAACAAACTATTCGTCAAATCAACCATTTTAAAAAGCTTTTCATCGGAAGTAACTCGGACAGCTACTCTCCTTTTCGTCGACAACATTCCTCTTAAGGGTTTTTGCGAGTGCCCAGTAGGAAAATGTGGTCTTTGTTGTCATGTCATTGTAATACTTCTTCAGCTCGAGCATTTGACACATTTTAACGAGCTCTTTTTGTCCTTGACATGTACTCAGAAATTACAGAAATGGCACCGACCAACAAAAGGTAGCAAATCAAAAATCACGACTGCTTGTCATATTCGGTTAAAATATTTTAGGAACGCAAGATCAGCAAGGCAAGTGGTTAATACACAAAGAAGACAGAAAAACAAAGTTGCAACTTCACAGGGAAAACTTGACTCTTGCAGAGACCAAAGTGACTGGCTCAAGAGAGACGTTTCACAAATGAGCTCCAAAGTATCAGATGGAATATCAAAGTGTAATGTGGACGTATCAAGTCATTTTCTTCAGACATTGCAAAAACATGGAATCAAACAATCTGGATTGTATGCCCACCTTTCATACAGAAGTGCTTATTTAAGTGAAATTATACACAAAGAGCATGACTATGCAAAGCAAACCTTCACTTATGATGAAAGTATGCTTGAACCAACATTTACAGCAGAGAGTGAAGATATCTGGCACCGTGCATTGGTTACTACAGATGTCAACAGATCACAATTTCAATGATGGAAGAATTAGAACTAATTGACGTGTTTAGAAAACAATACTCGAGTAAGCTGTGCTTTTCTTACGAATCAAAAGCGTTGAAAGTAAGTTCAAGAATAGATTTTTTCTTGGTTGCACGACCTTTGACCAACTGGGTTTTGAATATTGAAACCAAGGCCTCCAACGCGCCAGATCACAAAGCAATAAAACTCACTCTGAAACTTCTAGAAGAGAAGCGAGGACCCGGATTATGGAAGTTCAATAATTCGCTTGTTGAAGATGAAGAATACGTAAAACTAATAAAAGAAAATTATCCTATTATAGGTGAAAGATACCGAGAACTGGAAGATAAAAGATTAAGATGGGAGCTCATTAAAATGGAAATAAGAGGCCTTACTATTGCTTACTCGAAGAACAAGGCTAAAAAGCAACGCAAAAACGAATCAGACCTTCAAATCCGTCTAGATGTGCTAGACAAACAGATCGCTGATAGCACTGATCCAGAGCTTACGAACAATGCATTAAGCGAAAAAGAAATCTTAAAACAAAAACTTCACCTCTTATACGAGAGAAAAGCGAACGGTTTAATACTGCGATCAAAAGCAAGATGGACCGAAAAGGGTGAAAAACCAACCAAATACTTCTTTAATTTGGAAAAGAGAAATTACACCAGAAGAAGGATCTCAGAATTAGAACTTTCGGACGGGAAACCTTCATGTAAAGAGGATGAAATATTGAAGGAAATAGAAAACTTTTATAAAAAACTTTACACATCCAAAGGTAATATTGAGGACAATCGGTTCGAAAATTTCGTTAGAAACTTAGAATTACCTAAGCTGCGAGAATTAGACAAAGAGGACCTAGAGGGTGAAATTACCATGGATGAATGCAAAGAGGTTCTGAAGACGTTTTCTAGCGGAAAATCGCCTGGAGAGGATGGTTTCACCTGGGAATTTTACAATTGTTTCTTCGATTTATTGGGCGAGGATTTAATCAATTGCTATAATGCAGCATATAAAAATGGTGAAATGTCGATCTCCCAGCGCAGAGGCGTTATCACTCTTATACCGAAAGAAGACTCGAATTTACTTAACCTTGCAAATTGGAGGCCGATCACTTTACTAAATTTAGACTACAAAATCGCGTCAAAAGCCATAGCTAAAAGGATAGAAAAAGTACTGACATCTCTTATCAATTCAGATCAAACTGGATTTATAAAGGGAAGATACATCGGTCAAAATGTTAGGTTGCTTAACGACATCCTAGAGCAAACAGAAATCCAGAACATCCCTGGGATACTCCTCCAACTGGACTTTCGGAAGGCATTTGATACCATTGAATGGGAATTCATACAGAAGACGCTCGCTCTTTTTAATTTCGGTGAGAGTATTCAACGATGGATCTTCACTTTTTACACTAATCCGGAGAGCTCTGTTTTGAATAACGGTTTTTGTACCAATTCCTTTAAACTGTCAAGAGGAGTGAGGCAAGGTTGCCCCCTGTCTCCTTATCTATTTATTTTGTCGGTGGAATTATTAGCATGCAAGATAAGACAAGATAAAGAAATACAGGGGATCCAAATTTTCAAAAAAGAAATCAAAATAAGCCAGTTCGCCGACGACACTTCACTATTATGCAACCCATGTAAATCGGTTCAAAGAGCGATCCAAGTGTTAAATGACTTCGGTGACGTTTCCGGTCTGCGACTAAATCCATCTAAAACTAAAGCTTTGTGGCTGGGGCCTTGGAGACACATCGAAGACGAGCCTTTTGGATTCCAGTGGCCAAAAGACCCAATTAGAGCGTTAGGTATATTTATATCTTACCATCAAAAACAAAATGAGAGAAAGAACTTTAAAGCGAAAATAGACAAGTTAAGTACTATTCTCGACCTTTGGCAGTCCAGGAGTCTGACCTTATTCGGCAGATGTCTTATAGCTAAAAGTCTCGGAATTTCACAACTAGTGCATTCCATTTCGATTCTTGACACACCTCCGGAATATATTAAAGATATTAACTCCCTTATCTTTAGGTTTATTTGGAAAAAAAAGCAAGATAAAATAAAACGTAAAGTAATGGTCCTTGATTACATGAACGGAGGTCTGCGTGCACCCAGTATTGAGGTTATGGCCAAATCACTTAGACTAGCATGGATCTCAAGACTGTTAAAAAATGAGCAATCATGTGACGAATCCTGGAAAGTAATTCCTAACTACTTCTTGGACAAATATGGCGGTCTTAATTTTTTGTTGAGATGCAATTACAATGAAAAATTTCTAAAGCGTACCACGTTACCTCTATTCTATAAGTCTATTTTACAGTATTTTGCAGAACTTAAAGCAGCCCACAAATGTATGAATGGGCAAGAATTAGTGTTATTCAACAACAAAGAAATTTTAATTGAAAATCAAACCATATTTTACGAAGACTGGTTCCAAAAAGGAAATTTCCTCATACAGGATCTTTTAAAAGACAATGGCAAATTTTTTACCTATCCGGAATTTGTCCAAAAGTACGAGGTTAAATGCAATTTTCTAATTTATATGCAAGTGGTCTCAGCAATCCCAAAAGAGCTTGTCAAAAAGGCAATGGAAAAACCACTAGACAAAAGCACCTTTTTAGCCGAAGATGTTTTCCAACTCTCGCCAAATACTGTAATAAACCTACTCAAAATGAAGAACAAAGATTACTACTGGTTTTTAATTAACAAAGACAATCAAGAGATAAAGGCTGAAGTGAAATGGTCTCGAGACTTACAGTTGGAAGAGGTTAGCTTAGATGATCTGTTCAGCCGTGTTAAAAATGTTTGCAAAGAAAACAAACTGAAAGAATTTTACTTCAAACTTATTCATAGAATAGTAGTTACCAAAAAAGAACTTTCTTTCTTCGGTATAGAAGACGACATGTTTTGTATATTTTGTCAAGAACCCGACTCAATAAGTCACACTTTCTTAAATTGCAAGTGGTCAACTCAGTTCTATTCAGAGGTTATTAAGTGGTTTAACAAAGAAAATGTCACCTCCTTCTCGCCAAGCCCCGTAGAAATACTGTTCGGAAAAAAATCAAATAATTACTCTCAAGGCTCGTATAAATTGTTAATGAAATTCAATTATACACTCCTATTTGCCAAATACTACCTGTATACACAAAAGCTACTTAAAAAAGAAATAAATATGAAAGAGTATGTAAGGAAACTCACTTTTAAATATCAAATTGAGAAGCTACCTTGACATGCAACAACGCTGTTCTCTGGCCCTCTACGCTACTCTTATTCTAAGTTAAAAGAAGAATACAGTGTGGTAAATGCTCCCTTTTGTCTTTTTTATTTGTTTAGTGTTTATACTTTTTTACGCGACGATATGTGTTACTCTAAGCAACTTCTTGGAATGTAGAAACGCGCACTAGAATTACAAAAAACAACATTGTCAATAAATTAATGGTTGTATAAAGTGTAATTATGCTTAGGCGAAAAAAAAAATAAATAAAATAAAAAAAAAATAAAAAATATTAGCACTGATCATTACACTTCTACAGACTCTGTCTGTAATGAAAATTTCTTTTGTTCTGAAAAAACTCAAACATTGCTAGATTTGCTAACAGAGTCACAGGATGAGATCATAACTGTCAAGATCCCAGAGTTAAAAGAAGTCAAACCCAGTTTGAGAAATAACCAGTACATTGATGTGGCTCAGGGTACCCCAGAGTGGCCAGCAACCCGTGTAGGAGTGATTACTGCAAGCAAATTGCCATCTCTGTTGGGATTCTGTGGAAACAAGGAATTTGATTCATCATGGTTTTGCATTCAAAATAAAGTAGATGAATGCATCTGCAGACCAAAAAAATTTAAGAACTTTCAAAGGGGCAACAGCTATGAAAAGGAAGCTCTTCAGAGTTTCTCTGAACTTTCTGGTGAGTTAAATTATTCACCTTAATTTATTCTTATTAAGCAGAAGATTTCTACTGGAGTGGGGAACATGCAGAGCAAGGAATAACTCACTTAAATATTCCATCCAATGATGTCATTGATGATATCAAATACATATCTGTCAAGCTTATTGATGAGCTAGCTCATTAAAACTTAATGTTCCCTTGCCTGCTAACAAGAAAGAAGGCAAATAAGGCGTAGTACATTACCAATATCTGGATAAAAATTTGAAATCCAAATTTCTATTTATATTTCTTGTATTTTATTATAACATGAAGGTTCTCCTGTGTCAAGCTGTGGATTTTTCAGACACCCCAGTGATCCAAACTATGGAGCTAGTCCAGATGGCTTTGCAGAAGCATTTCTTGTTGAAGTGAAGACAAGGGCAGAGAATGCTGAAATGCCATTGGAGAAAGTCACTGGCTCACATGTCATTCAAACAAATTTCCAAATGTGTTGCACCGGAGGACAGATAACTTTCTTACAGTCCTATCTCCCAGAAAAAAAATGCTCTAATTTTTTTTTATAAAAAGAAACAATCTGTTGATTGATGTTATGAAAGAAATTACAGATCATATTCTTAAGCATGAGGTTGTTACTGAGTGGCATCATGAAGAGAATAGTCACCTCACTAGGCTGGGAAAGCAGCTCTTGGGTAATGTACCTAACTTTGACTCATTGCGCAGTTTTAGGTCTTGGGTAAACTGTATGGCAAAACAGGTACAAAGAGTTGTGTTCAGATAAACAAATCCATTCAATCAATTTAATGAATGAACAATGTATCAAAATAGTTGCTGTCCTGTTGGACTGTTAATACATTCTGAGATTGTGAATACAAATTTATGTGGAAGGCAATTTTTCTTTACAACTGTTCAAGAGACTTTACATAGCAATGTTATTTATCTCTTTGGTCCAACAGGTTTCTTTACCATGTTAACAATATGTGCAAAGATTTGAAAGCAATAACCTAATAAATCAATTCTAGTACTTGGCCAGCACCTGTTCAATATTTGCCAGTCTCTAACCCTGCCAATGTAATTCTCGATATATATTCTGAGAGTAGCAATATCAAAATTCTTAACAATTTCTGTCTCATCAAACTGTGAATTAAATTTCATGGGGGGCCTGTTGTGCAGAAGACCCCTCTGATGGCAAGAATCTGTTATGTTAAACCCTTTGTCAGTCATGACAGTCTTGCCTTTACGGACATAATCTAGTACTTGTGACTGTTCGGTTATGTCAGAGTCACTTATACTTCCAGGATATGCATCTGTACAATGGATAAGGAACCCAGCTGGCACTGTCCATACACATATCTTTCCTGTTGTATGGTTCTTGTAACTTGAGAATGTAATATTGTTCAAATCATAATTCTCAGACTGAGAAATCCAAACTTCTGTTGCATCACCAATGACTGCAGTATCACTGTACCCTGCCTCCACAAAGTCTTTTGGCATATATTTCTCCACAAATCCAGGAAGTGGAGTCATCTCAATGGACTCAAAAATACTACTCAGAAACACACACCAGCCAACAAAGATCCTGGACATTGTTGATGAACTGGTGGCAGTCATCCAAGCCATCACCCCAAGGTGTAAGGCATGTCTGCAAATTGTTAAAAAACACATGAGTTCTGTTTTCTTGTCTAGTTTCCTTAGATGTGATGAATTTTCAGTGTCTCTGCAGTCTGGATAAATTATTGTGTCCAGGAAAGGTTCTACACGTTCGAACAGACAATCAAATTCAGTTTTTGTTAAACCAGTCATAAAAAAAATTTTATGAGGGAACTGCTTGAGCGATTCATAATTAAACTCTTTCATTTCCATTGCCATTTTCATTGCAGCAAGCTGTTGTTGGTAATACAGTGAATTATCACTCAGTTCTGTTTGAAGTTTTGTAAGCTGCTGTTGCAAGCTATCAATACAACTCCTTTTTTCCTCTAGCTCTTTCGTCAGGGTTTCAACTTGGCAATTTAAGGCGGTATTTTCCACAAGAAGTTTGTCCGATGAAATTCGTCTCTTTTTAACTGGAGGCGAAGGAAGTGGCGTCCTCCTCGTAGGAGCTTTCCTGGGAGTACAGTTCGCATTAGACGACGAAGAAGACAGCAATCTCCTTGCACACTTAAGTTTTCGTTTCAGCTCGACAGTTGGTTTTTTGGAGTAATCCTCTGCTAATTTTTCGGCATACTCCTGCGTACAAATCACGTCTGGTAATTGGTCTTTAGATGTTCTTCCTGTGCTCCAGTGGGCACTGCAAATTACATGTTTTTGCCAGTTTACATTCTCGTTCATAAGGACGTTTGCGTAGCCCTTTCGCAGTTCAGGGTCGGACGGTAACGTGTAATAAGTAACACCTTTTGTACGGAAATTGTTTTTACACAAAGCACTGGCACAGTTCCAGTGCCATCCAGTGTGCTTTCTCATTACTACATCAATGGCGGCACTTCCGTCCGGGAAACAACGAAACTCGATTCCAGTTCCCTAACGTATGAAATCTGGCAATGGGGTATTGTGTTTGAACAGCCAATCAGATTTGGCAATGAATTGGGACTGGCGAGAGTTCGTGTTCTTGGTGCTGACCAAAAGAAAAGCGGGCTCTGGTGACGAAGCCCATTTCCACCCGATTCGCCCCAAATTAACCGCATATAAGCGAGATCAAATTATCATAATTTACCGCATGCAAGCGTGTAAAGTAGGCCCCATTTACCAAACGATAGGCTGTGACGTAGCATGTCATTTCGGTACCAGCCGCGAATCGGCGTTGTTGGGTTTGTGGAGCCAGACGCGATCGAGACGTGTAACGAGACTAACGAGGCTATTCTTAAAATCCTGTTAAAATGGACAAACATTCGAGAATTAATTACACGGAAGAGGAAAAGCGCATGCTGCTACAATTTTATGAGGAGGGCATGAAGTCTACAAAGAAACAGATGGCCGACAAAATTCGTGAATGTAGCGCGAGGGTCGGCATATCAGAGCAACAAGTTAAGGTGAAGTTATCCAGAATAGGAACTAGTTTAGACCATAAATAATTCATTAGACCGTAATATTTTAATAACTTTCCTTTTCTATAGTTCATGGCTATGTTAGACCGTAATATTTTAATAACTTTCCTTTTCTACAGTTCATGGCTATGTAAGAAAATTTCGGCGACCGATTCTCCATTGCAATTTCCAGCAATTTCTGACTTGGTTGTGCTTAAAATTTGATCGTTATATTAGGCTTATGGATTCTAAATTTCTCTGAACTTATAAAGCTCAAAGTCATTTTTGAGCATATATTCGATAAACCATCTATTTCATTTTCGTTTCTTTGTTTTTCTTTTGATTTCATTTGATAGTACATGTAATAGGCATTGTATATTAGGCCCACATGTCAGTATTTTTTGCCTTCTGTATTTGTGCTTTGAAAGTAACCTACGTAATCCTTTTCTTGAATAGTTTTAATATAAGCTTATGCCGTTGCTTCAATTTACGCTATGTACGTGAAGAAGAATAATTAGTCTTGTGTATAACATAAATCCTCAGATACTCTTTGTAAATATACCTTTGAGCAGTATTAACATAATCAAATTATGATAATTATTGGATTGGCTGTGATTTCACAGGAACAGTTTCAAATGGATCTGGTCCAAAAACTGGATAGGACAGGCTTTTGTTTTATATTTATCATTAAAATTTCCTGTAACCAGTTGACATGTGCAAATAAGTTCAAAACTGGAAGTGCCCTTTTGCAGGTTAAATTTTGGATTCCTTTGATACGTAGTTAGCATCTCTCGTTTGGGGTCTCATTTGCGAATAAGTGGTGGATACTACAAATCTATTTCATTTATAGCAAACAATGTTTATTTAGCTTCCAAGTGGTGCTTTTGCAAAAGGCCCTACTCTTATAGGACCAAATTGATTTGTGTTACCTTATTTTTTGGGTGACCCTATTTGGCGGAATGGCACCAGTTTGCTTGCGGTAAGCTTTTATTTGTTGGTTAGGGCAAGGTATAGTAATACCCTAACCAACAAAACCCCAAGCAAGCCAGGGTGAAGTTAACCGCAAGCAAACTGACACTATTCCGTCATTACTCCATTGTGCCGAATAGGGTCACCCTATTTTTTCCTTTCATAAGCAATGCTATTTGCTTCTTTAAAATTGCTTTTAAAAGGGAGGACATTTAATTGAGGATGTCGGGCCTTATTATAACAATGTCCTTTGTCAGCTGATCAATCAATTATTACAAACCATAAATCCTCCATTCAAAAACTCATTAATAATTCATGAAGAAAAGATAAAAGTGTTTTTATATCTGATAGAGACACAGCTAAACTTTACGGGCAATTTTCTATTCCAAAATAATCCCAATTCTAAATATTATAGCAAGAATGAGTTTATCTACATCAGAAGATTTTGAAGCCGTTCAATAAATTTGCAGTTGGTGTTTTATCAAGTCTAAAAATACTTGGCTGTGCCTCGTGTTTTAAGCGTGATAAACACTGGTGCTCATTTATGAAACATAATATACTGCCCAGGAAAAAAAATTGTCTTGCAATGTGAGTATTTGTTTTCAGTTTTTTAAGTCCAAGTTTAAATGAGAATGAACTGCTTTCTAGCTATAGAAGTCAAGAGCTCTTAGTCACTGTGATAGTTTTTTAGTAGTGATCCTGGATTAACTGTGCTTACATATGTAAAAACAGTTAAGCCAGTATATGCAGTTAATTTTTTTTTAACTATTATATATTTGAAAATATCCAAAATCATTGCCTGATTCAAATTAAAAACAAGAAAATATTTCTGTTATTCCCTCCATTGAAAATCACTTGGATTTCTTTAATCTTAAAGGGGCACTATCACGGCTGATCATAGAAATTTGTATGTTCTGATTTCCTCAATATATTGCCAAATACCACCAAATACACGAATAAATTTGATAAAGAGATCCCACAAAACAAGATAGAACAGTTATTGTGAGGAAGAAGTACAGGATTGCAAGGATGGAAGTGGATTGTGTTTGATTTTTGGACAGGATGTCCAGAAATCAAAGCTGCCATTCTGGTGAAATTTTGAACCGTTCATTAGTCACTTTTTCCGCTTAATTGATATTTCTTTGCTTTTACCACTTTTAGCATTTTTCTCTTCCTATTGCAACACAATAAAGCGCAATTATAGCAAGCTATAGGCCATTTTTATATAAAATATGATATTCCAGGCATGACAGTGTCCCTTTAATTAAATAGGAAGGGGTGTTAATTAGTCCTTTAATCTTCTGTAATGAAATGACAATGCATGGAACTAAAATTGAATTCCTTGGGGAGAACAAGCCAGCAAATGGGTTGGAGGCTTCTAAATATATTTCCATTATTTTAAAAGGAGAAGCTAAGCCAATTTCAAATTTTTAAATCAAAGCCACTAATCAGAGAACTACCTAAAAAAGTGCCTAAAACACATAATCTAAAACACATATTTGGTGTAATATGTACTATTTTTTTCTTAGTCTGACACAGTTGCATGCAGGCCCTTTCAGCTGAACACTATAGATTAGACAATACATAATTATTTTTTCATTCATGATTTGAAGCAAAAGAAAGTTTCAAGTAGTTGTAGATGATTAGAGGCTCGACATATACATTATCTATTAGTGCTCAAATTCGCTCTTGACAACCTGAAAATATCGCTATAGTTACCATATAACCCTCTATTTATTTTTTATTCTATGCAACTCATCTTCATTGGATTGTCCTTGAGTCTGGATTACTAACTTGAGTCTCAGGCTGGTTGCCCCATTGGAACACCGAATCTCCAAGATAAATCTCATTTTATGTGAGTAAATGATGATTTTTGTTGTGGGTTTGCATGAGGTGTTAAATGCACATCAGTGACATGGATAATACATGAGGTGAATCATAAATTCATTTGGTGTAGCCATGAAAAATTGTCATTCTTTGGCCATTTCTCACCCTTTTAAACATTGCAAAAAATATTTCTCATTTTGTTGCAAATACACAGCATTAAGAGAAGTGTTTTGTAAGCTTATTAATATTTACAGAAGCAATTAGTGGGAAAATTGGAATATTTATATGGAGCATGATGTGACCTCAGAAACATAGTTAGGAAGGTTAGTGAGATGACATGAAAATAAATTATTTAATAAGTAAATAAATAACCCCTTACTTTTTAATTGGAGTGAAGTATATTAAAAAAAAAACTATCTTCATTGGTGGAAAGTTACTGGCACACTGATGAAAACTGCTTGGCATATAATATTTTAAATGATTAAACCCTTTTATTTTATAGTTTTCAAAGCAATAAACTATTAATAGACAGTAGCTCTTAAATCTTCTAATTGTTTATCTTGTATCTTCATGTACAGGACATTAATTTAGCCTGACAGTCATACAAACTGTGTTAAATAAAATATGCAGTGTCTCCTTGTCTTGAATGGTTTCAAATTTGAAAGTTTCAACTTATTATAGCTGTTTGTTCCCAACAGTAAATTTGCCAGTACCCTGCATTTATACACCTGGGTGGAGAGAGGCACAATATGAATAAGAATTAAGTGTCTTGCCCAAGAACACAATGCAGTGCCCCAGCCAGGGCTCAAACCCGGGCCGCCCCGATCCGGAGTCCAGCATGCTAACCATTCGGCCACCGCAACATCTATCTACTCATAGTATCCAGTATAAAATTCACGCCATTTACTCTTTTATTATTGAAGCAAAACTAAATTCGATACTTTGTTATTCAGGTTATGTTGTTATATATACTCATTGCCAATCATGTTCTGTTTTTTTCCCTTTAAAAAACATTTAGAACTTTATCAACAACCACAATGCAAAACTCCATGGTTCATCAGCAAGATCTCATGAGACAAAAAAAACTGCGAAACTGATGAGAAAGCGTTCTGGTTATAATATCTTCACAAGTGATGTTCTTCAAGAAGGTCATTATCTTATGTAATGATACTATTACTGCTGCACTTGCTGGGGGTAGTAGCTCTTCAGTTTTTAGTGTATGGAGGGTATAACCCACTACCTTCCATACACTTAGTCAGATGCTCTATTTACTGAGTTACTGGTAACTCAATTGGTGTCAGCAAGGTTAAAAGAATTAGTCTCTGAAAATTATAGCCGATATTGTGTTGGGGGTTCATGTTAGACATTAATACCTAAGTGGTAACAGATTATTTTCATTCTATATCTCACAGATAAATCGGGTGGAAGTGCTGAAGCATTCCGTTCAGTAGGGCAGAAGTGGAGAGACTTGTCGGAATCTGACAAGGAATCATTCAAAAAAAGGGCTGCAGAATCAGAAGCACATTTATCAATGCCATCACAGGATGAACGTGCAAAGAAAATTGTTAGGAACATCATGAACGAGGTAACTGCTACAATTAAATAATGATGCTGAGTTATTACATTTCAGTATGTTAACATGCAACTATATTAAGAATTTATTTTCTATGTTGAAGCTGCCACAGAGTAGCAAGCTTAGTTGTAAGCAGAAGAGCCCTGTTAAGATAGGGGTTAAATTAGTTGCTATATAATAATTTAAATTAATAATAGTTTTTATATCCCTCACTTGATCCTCAGGTTTCAAGTCTTTTGTTTATTTTCTTCTAAAACTTTTAGGTGACTGAACTTGAAGCCCTGGGAGGACATTATGTCTTGTTGTGCTCATTCGGGGATGAGATTGTTCATGGTGGATCAGCTATCGGAGAGAAAATTATTAACGACAAAGATCTGCTAGGGTGTTTTGGCAGTTTAATACAGAGTGAGTGTCATAATAGTATTGCTTTTAACTTTATTGTGCATTTTGAATGATTTTGATTATGTGATTACTCACTGCAGACACTCAGACATTCAGAGATTAGCATGAGTCGTTTTTATTGTTTTCGTATTTCTGCATGATTTTTTTTCTGCGATTAATTCCTTTCACATGTTGATGAACTCAATAATGTTTCTGCTGATCTCTATGTATGTGTCATTGAAGCTAAGTTGGTTTTCAGAGCACTATCCAGTGTGAACACCACAACTTTTTGTGCCTTGTTCTGTTTCCAGCTTACTTTTGGTCTGATTCAGTGTGAATTTCGTTATCAGAATCCTTGTGTAGGTTGTCCGTTTTGTTTATTTAATGGGGTGATGTTTCTATTTCTATTTACCTGATTTGTTATGACACACTTTTTTTATTGTTGTTGTTGCTTCCTTGTTTTTCTGCTTTTAAAGTATCCCATGAGGAAAAAAAAGATGTCTCTGTCAAATGTTTACAGGAACTGTTCAACTCCAAATACAGTATGTCAATTACAGTAACCTATATATATATATAAGTAAAGAAGAGTCTTTCTTATGGTGTAGGTGGGTTTTGGAACAGCTTATCCCATGAACTCCGATATCTACAGCCTTTTTAAACAATTTTGAACTTTATACTGTATCACCACAATTTTGAAGCTGTTTAATGCATTGAATACACAGCATCCTTTCAAAGCAGTTGTAATATGAAATTAGGTTTACTTTTACTTTAAGTTGTGTTAGTTATAGTTGCTAATTGTTATCTTGTTGAAGAGCTGTATTCTGACGGATTTTTTCAGGTCTTAATAATTACTTATTTGTTAAATAAAACTGTATATCCAACACTACCAGTCAGATGTACAGTTGGATCACTAAGTCAAAAATTATTCCCGCATGTTTATAAATTTCGAAACAATAAATTTCCAGAAATTATTCCCTAGAATTTTTCCTATTGAATTTAGGTAGTAAGGAAATCCTGGGTGTTTTATCTTTCTCTTTTAGGCGAACTAGTTCAACAGAGCGGCAAAAAGATGCCTTATGTGAAAATTGGGGAGCTAGGAATCGTAATGGAAGATCTTCATGCTCCCTTGCTCGAGGAGATTGGCAAAACTCCGAGAAAACCATCCTTCTATGGAAGTGGTCAGAGGAGGAAATTGTGGGAGACACGCAATTTGTGGAAATTGGGTGTATCAGTTCCAACTACTCCCACATACATCACCACCCCAGCCACATCCACGTTTACACATGCATCCACACCATCCACATCCACTTCATCTTCACCCATCCCATCCACATCCACTCCATCTGGACCCATCCCATTCACATCCACTCCATCTGGACCCATCCCATCCACATCCACTCCATCTGAACCCATCCCATCCACATCCACTCCATCTGCACCCATCTCATCCACGTCCACTCCATCTGCACCCATTCCATCCACATCCACTCCATCTGCACCCATCTCATCCACGTCCAACCCATCTGCACCCACCCTATCCACATCCACTCCATCTGCACCCATCTCATCCACGTCCACTCCATCTTCACCCATCCCATCCACATCCACTCCATCTGCACCCATCTCATCCACATCAACTCCATCTTCACCCATCCCATTCACATCCACTCCATCTGCACCCATCCCATCCATGTCCACCTCATCTGCACCCATCTCATCCACGTCCACTCCATCTTCACCCATCCCATCCACATCCACTCCATCTGCACCCATCTCATCCACGTCCACTCCATCTGCACCCATTCCATCCACATCCACTCCATCTGCACCCATCTCATCCACGTCCAACCCATCTGCACCCACCCTATCCACATCCACTCCATCTGCACCCATCTCATCCACGTCCACTCCATCTTCACCCATCCCATCCACATCCACTCCATCTGCACCCATCTCATCCACATCAACTCCATCTTCACCCATCCCATTCACATCCACTCCATCTGCACCCATCCCATCCATGTCCACCTCATCTGCACCCATCTCATCCACGTCCACTCCATCTTCACCCATCCCATCCATGTCCATCTCATCCACAACAACTCTATCTTCACCCATCCCATTCACATCCACTCCATCTGGACCCATTCTATCCACACCCATGGCCACTACATGGACACCCACTACATTATCTGTGACGTCCGATAGACGTCGCTCACTGTTAAATCTATCACTTGGCTCACCTGGTGTAGTTATATCAGAAGGTAAGGCTGCAACTGGAAATAGATATTTGAACAAACTGTGACAAACTATGAAGTCATATAACATTTCTGTTTCTTCACACTTTCTGCGAGTTGCAAGCCAATTGTCCCAATGGCTCTTAGAGTTGCATCAGTCATCTAGCCTGTTCTTTTGCATTTCATTTCAAGGAAACCATATTTTACCCAGTAAGCTTGTTGATATTTGTACACGTAGTCTAGCGGGTTTTTCTTTGCAAAGAAAGAATTGGTCACTATTAAATTATTAAAGTATGGTGATTTGCTTTTTCGTTGCCATACGAAGTCCTCCCCAAATTCTTTTTGTAAAAGAAATTCTGCATTTAAATTTCGTAATTTACTGAACAATATCGTAACATGAAATAACGGAGTCGCACAAGTCTGCATCTTTAATTCACTTAATCTTTAATTCACTTATCTTTTAAACAATGTCTCGGAATTAAATTGTGAACAAATTTTCAACAATGCTAGCACTTGAATGGCAGAAATAGTTAGTAGAAGTATTGGGTAACTACTGCGTAAGACATGTGTCACAAGCTAGAAGCCCCATTGTTTGAAATCCCATCTTAGGGTGGTGTATTTCATCACTGCAAGGTTTTCAGAAAGCGTCATTGGAATCTTTTTTTGTATATTATTAGAATGAAATTCGTTGCCAAGAGCACTTCATTGAGACATTGTAGTTACTCTTCTTATGCTCTAAAACATTTCTCTTGTGATCAAGTGACGATTTATGACATGGATAATTCTGTACTACTGTCAGCTTAGGTTATGTTATGGCAGGGCTATACCTTTAAATGATCTAATAAACACCGGGGCGTCTTTTAAATGTTTGGGGTCCTAGGAGGAGCATTAGATAGATACGAGGCGTTATTTCACTAAAGCGTCAACATAACAAATAAGACGCGTATTTTGCTCGCAATGTAAGATAGATAACCGAGTTTGTGAGTAGGAGGCTAATCCAATCTGCGCAGATGTCTTTCATAGTTTGATATCAATGTCTTCATCGTCATCGGGGCCAACCATGTTGGCATCGTTGGGCTCTTCGATGGTTGAGGCGATTGTTTGAGGGAGGGGGCGTCTATCTGACACGGTGCGTTTATTAGAGGGGAGAGTCTAATATAAACTTTGTACCTCAACGGGGCGCTTATTAGATATGAGGCGTTTATTAGCTGATTTACGGTAATATGCTTTTTCTAAATATATTTTCTCCTTTACAGACACTCAATTTGGTATGACCGTACCCAACAGCAATTGCGACCCATATGCTGTCTGCGTCTTACGTCCACGGTCACAGATTCACGGCCGTGCCGTGTTGGATGGTAACGTCGTGGTACTTGTCAAACGGATCCTGAGGCAGGGATTGAGGCCTTTACTCCCTGGGCGGTTTGACGAGGACGAACCTGTGTCGGTTGGCGGCTTCTATGAATGGCCATGTAGCCATCTTATTATGATGCAGAAATGATCGATGCCTTTACCTGACTACTTTTTTAACCCCTTAAGGGTTGTAACGAAACCTGCTTAAACGCAGTGCGACTTTAGCATGATTGTAGCATACCTTGGTTTCAGACGTTGCTAAAATTTAACTCAAAACCTGCCACTGCCTTGTTTCGCAGCATATTTTTCCGTCCTACTTACAATTAACCAGATTGGCATTACACTTCTGGCATCGTACGCCGTGCTGACATTGCCTTGCGCAAACCTTAACCGTTTACATTCAAAGTTTTAAAGAATTATCTGACAGGCCACGGCATTTTTTTTTTCACCCCCCTAGCACGTTTTCCCGTGCTGAATATGCTCATATTAGAAGGCTTTGAAGGCGCAACCAATGGGTGAATAATAAGGATCTCTCGACAATTAATTAGACATGGTACTTTATATTAGAAACCTTATGTTTTTTAATGTAAGAGAGCTTTTGGCATTGCGTCCGGTCCTACCGTGGTTTTTTTGGAATAAAAATATATACCACTTCCATCCATCTGAATTTTCCAGTCACTTTTCATTTGTATTATTACTTGTTCATTCAGAGAATACCCTTCTTTCCTCGCGATTCGTGCCTTTTAAAAGGTAAGCTTGCACATTGACGGGCTAAGACGAGGTTGGACGAATTGCATGTTCTCAACCGCCAACAATTCTGGCAGGTAAATAACGCGTTTAACACAAAGAGGTTTTGGGATAGTAAAGATAGTTTTCAAAAGATACGATTGGTCGAAGGCTGCTTTGGCAGTTATACTTGACCTACGTTACCTAAAAGACCCCACTAATCTAGTCTTCCAGGAGACCGAACATGTCAAGGTCGTGCCTCATCTATTGTCGAAGTACAGTGCAACCCCGATATAACGATATGCCAAGGGAGCAGTAAAATTACATCGTTATCAGTATCGAGGAATCGTTACATCGAAATTCCCGATATAACGATATGGCCGTAAAATAACCGACAATATCGTTATATCGGGGTAAACATCACATATACTTTTTCACTCGATGAAGAGGCTTAGAATAGAGTATCATTTTCGTATCATCATAGTACAAAGCTGTTGTCAAAAACGTTAGAGATTACTCGATTACTGTAATGTTATTGGATTAAATTCACTGTTTTGCTTAAATTGTGAGTGAGTACTGATAATATCGGGGAAGATGTTACGTTCGGTCCACTAAATTCTCATCGTTATATCGGGGATATCGTTACATCGAAGATCGTAAGATCGGGGTTCTGTCCCGTACATTTTGCTATAACATTCATCGTTATACCCGGGAAACGCGGTTGGCGTTACTCTTCACGCATCCCCGGCGGAAATGCATCGGGGGCAAAGAGGCCTCAACAAGGTTCTTCAAGGGTACACTGCACTTACGCGATTTCCATCATTTACCTAGGTAATAGCAGCTTCCATCCCCATTAACGATTTCTGAAGTATACCTTAGAATCACGTTGGGGAACAGTTTCATTCTATTTCGGAAGGTATATCCACCGATTAACGATATTCCCAGAAACGTGGAAAACGAATCCCAGTTTAATAGGATGTATCAGCGCTTTATTGAAGTCCGATTTGCCAAAAATATGTCACAATGGCGAGTTGAACCAAATAGATACAGAATGGGTAGAAATAGTAAGATGCTTGGGCGATTTATGGGTAACGGTCAAATTTGTGTTAACATAAAAAAAGGCCAATCAACTACTGACATATAAGAGGCTTTACAGATATCACCTTGCCTTGTGGAAAATAAACCCGTTTTCCCAGCAATGGTTCGAAATAACGAATCTTTAAGAGGGAAGAAGCATGGAAGTTTTATAAATATCACCCGACGTTGTGGCGAATAAGCCTAAGTTGTCAGAAATGGATCGAAATAGCCAATTTCACTGAGGAGATGCTTAGCAGAGATGAATCAAAAAGCCAATTTGGGTAGGAATATAGGCATGGGCTCTTTGTGGATTTCACTCGCCGCTACAATGTGGGTCAAAACAAGAAAAGGAAAAGGTGCATCAAATAGTGCAAGAGATCTTCCTAGGATTAAAAAGAAGTGGATTGTGTACGATCCCAAGTCCGTCCATCCCCACTACCAAGACCCTCCCAACCGCCAAGCAATGTTGATAAACATATAACCCCTGATCTTATTATGTGTGATGGCCAATTCTCGACCTTGCTAGGGGTAGGGGGATCAGCAGCCACTTCGCCCACAATTGTGCCAAGTTGTGGACGATGACCCGATGTGCAAGAAATGTAGATGTGGGTCAAAATGGCCAATTAAACTAGGAAGATGCATGGGAACTTTGCGGATTTCGCCCGAAGCTAGATACACCTGATTTGCCAGAAACTGGACGAAACAGCCAATTAAGCTAGGAAGATGCTTTAGCCCTTTACGGATATCACCAAGGTTTTGTTTCAATAAATCGATTTGGCAGAAATGGGAAGATGATTGGAAGTCTTATGGATATCGGCCGAGTTTGCGGCAAATAAGCCTGATTTGTTTTACAATGGGTAACCATAGCACAATTAACTAAGAAGATGCTCTAGCGGTTTATGGATTTGCCTTATGGATTTGCCACAAATTGGAAATTTAAGCGGGAGGATGCTTGGACACTTTATGGCTATCGCCAGACTTTGTGGAAAATGTGTACCATTTTCCATTTTTTGATAGGAAAATGCTTCGACGCTTTACTGATATCACCCGAATTTGTAAAAAAAATAGCCCGATTTGTTTAAATTAGGTCAAGATAGCCAATCTCACTAGGAAGATACTTTGGCACTTTACATCTATCGAGATAAGCCAGATTTGGCAGAGATGACTAGAAAAAGCCAATATTTAATTTGATTGGAACGTGGCATTGGGGCTTGGTGGATTTCACCCAAAGTCCCAAAGATATCGAAAATACGCCAGAATTGGCAGAAATGGATCGACGTAACCTATGTCACTAGGAGCTGTTTGAGCGCTTTATGGATTTCACCAAGCTGTGTAAAAAACATATGCCCGTCTTGACAGGGATGAGTAGTCGAAGAAGGCAATTTGACTAGGAAGAGGCACTGGGGCTTTGTGTGATATCGTTCAAAGCTGTCAAATCTAAGCCAAATGCGGCGGCAGAAATATCACCGAACTTTGTGTTAAATGAACCCGTTTTCCCTGAAATGGTTCGAAATAGCGAAGCGAAGAAGGGAGATGCAAGGTCCATTCCGATCGGAAGATAGTAGAAATAGCCGATTTAAGTGGGAAGGTGCTTGGGCACTTCATGGCTATCGCCCGAGTTTGTGAAAAATGTGTACGATTTTCCAAAGAAAGATGACTAGCAAAAGCCAGTTTGTTGGAACGTGACATTGGGGCTTAGTCGATTGCACCCAAAGGTGTTGAAAACATGCCAGATTTGGCTGAAATGGATAGACGTAACCGATGTCCCTAGAAGACTGCTTGAGCGCTTTATGGATATCACCGAGCTTTGTGGAAAATATGCCCGACTTGGCAGGCAAGAAGAAGGCAATTTGACTAGGAAGAAGCATTGGGGTTTTTGTGAATATGATTCAAAGCTGTCGAATCTAAGCCAAATGCGGCAAAAATGTCACCCAATTTTGTGTTAAAAATGAGTCGGAATAGCCAATTTTTAAGAGGACAATGCTTCGCCGCTTAACTGATATTACCCGAATTTGTGAAAAAATTAGCCCGATTTGTTTGAATTGGGTCAAGATAGCCAATCTCACTAGGAAGATAATTTGGCACTTTACGTCTATCACTCAACTTTGTGGAAGATAAGCCCGATTTGGTAGAGATGAGAAGAAAAAGCCAGTTTGTTGGAACGTGCGGCATTGGGGCTTGGTGGATTTCGTCCAAAGATGTTGAAAATACGCCAGATTTGGATCGCCGTAACCAATGTCACTAGAAGACTCCTTGAGCGCTTTATGGATATCACAAAGCTTTGTAGAAAATATGCCCGACTTGGCAGGGATTCCCTGAAATGGTTCGAAATAGCGAAGCGAAGAAGGGAGATCCACGGTCGATTCAAAGAAGTAACCCGTAGTTGTTGATTATGAATCCACTGTGCCAGATGTGTGTGGAAATATCGAATTGAACGGGGAAGATGCTTAGACGCTTTATGGTTATCACCTGAATTTGTGGACTGAAGAAGTCCGAGTTGCCTGAAATGAGTCGTTATAGCCAATTGAATTAAGATGCTTCGGCCTTTATGGATATCACTTCAATTTGGAGAAAATAAGCTCGATGTGCCACAAATATATAAAAAAAGCCCATTTAGCTAGGGAATGCTTGGGCGCATTATGGCTACCATCCGACTTTGGGGAAAAATCCGATTAGGCGAAATAACTCACTTATATAGAAATATGCTTAGGCACTTTGAGCATAAAAATAGAAGAAGTGGCATCCTAGCCTGATTTGGCAGAAGTGGATTTGAATAGCCGATTCAGCTAGCAAGATGCTTGAGCACCTAACGGAAATCACCCAGCAGTGTGGAATTACGCCGTTTTGACCAGAAATGGGTCGAAATACGAAAATAAGACCGCTTGGCCGCTTTACGACTATCACCCAAAGTTGTAGATAATATTAAAGCCAGACCTGGTGGACGCGAGTTAAGATGGCAAGTTTAACTATGCTTGCGGAGGAACATGGGTGCCATCCAACTCTGTGGAAAATGAGCCAGGTATTCGTCGAAATGGCAATTTAACCGTCTTCGTTCAACTGTGAAATGTACCTCCCCTTTCGCATTCCCTTTCGCATTAATTTCATTTTATTCAAAAGTGCTTCCCGGTTATTACGGCGTTGATATACGTCGCGTTAATTTCAAATACATTAATCAACACGAGAGGTTACTTCCTATAACACGAAGGCTATTTTTGGCATTAACCATCCTTAATAAGACCAATCATTGATTTTAAAACTAAAGGGCGTGTAAAATCCTGCACACAGCGCGATCGTTACAACCACGACCTAGAGTAACGAGGCAAATTAGAGGCGATTCTTGTCCAGCTGCTGTATGGTCTCTTTCGTAACGCTTTAAAGCACTGTCTTCTCGGCGGTCACAGTACCAATAAATTGCGTCATTTTACTACGATTATCAGTTGAGTAAGGCATGAAGGAAGTTTGGGGCAAAGTTTTACGTTAAAACTACGTTGTTATCATGGGCAACTGGCTCGGTTTACAACAGTAACTTGTTGAACTCAGCCGTTCCATGATTTGGCGAGCTTTTATGGCATGTGACGCATATGTTACCAATGGATACTAAGCTGGTTACTTGTGGCAACAACTTCAAAACCTTGTCGCCAAACTTCCTCCGCGCCTGTTCCTTCCTTCGTACGTAAACAAATGTTGGGCAACTTGTGCTGCCAAAATCAAATTTTTCTGTGTATGTGTGAGTGAACGACACCGTGCGAACATTTAGGCAAACTGTTGGCGAAAAAAAAAACACTCCACTGTACTCTAGAGTTGCCATTCACACACAGCAATTTGATTTGGCTACACAAGATGACTTACATTTGTTTGTCGTCTGAATGCCGCTTTACGAAGGAACAGAAATTCAAAATTCCCGCAAACAATGGAAATGGATAAAGAACTGAACAGAACACACGTAAGTTGATGTTATGTTGTACATTTAATGGAAGAAGAGTACAAATTCGCCTCTTACAACATTCAAAATCCACGCCGTTTTAAAACGTAATAATTCTAAAGTGTAATAATTTAAAATTCTTGTCCATCGTACACCCCCTCCTTCGCGGGGTCCCCTTACAAATTGATTTTAATTCAACTATGATTGAACTGCGAGGTACACACGGCCGTTGTACATGGACAATCCAAAATATGACGATATATTTTGGCAGCCCATTCGATAAGATGCACTATAAGGACGGGGGTGTTACTACACACATGTATTGGAGAAAATGAATGTCGTACAGGAAATAATATGAAATGAAGTTCTATCCCACTCTTTCCATCTCTTCCTGGATTAAGAGAACCTCTTCCGTGCATCTTTTATGTAAATGATTCAAATCGATTAGCTGCCGTTTGATACAATAGGGAACCGAAGAGGGCAGATCTGCATCACTTTCCAAAACACGCCACAGTGGAGAGCTTATATCTAGAGCCTCTTCAATAGTTATCTTTGCTGGAAATTTACATCCTGTCACGTGTGTTTCCTGGTGCTCATATTCCTTCAGCAACTGTTTGACAGCATTGGTTGTCTTTGTTATCTGAGCACACAATTTTTTGGCAATCGCTTGTCCATCTTCAAAGCAAAGAAACATAATAAAATAAGAGAAATAGAGAGAGGAACGCTTACATTTTTTTTAAAAGGAATATCAATCATTTCATATACATTACGTCAATATGAAAAAGCTGGTATGAAAGGTAAGATATGGCATAAAGTGCTCCTGCCTGCTTTATTTTCAAACAAAGACTATCTGGAAACGGTTTTGGACTTAGCTTACTTTTAAAAGGTCGGTACAACATAAATGAAACATAAACGAGGCTAGTGGGTCAATGCAATAAACAGCATAACGACCTGAAACCTCAAAAGCGACGATACCTGTAATAAAACGTATTCAGACACCTTATTTAAAGACAGTTCAGTTTCACCAGAGAGTAAACGGAATTCAACACCTAGAATTTTGGAGCTTTCGTAACAACCGAAACTACAGCTATTATTTTACAAATTACCTGCATACTTCTTCATTAACTGTAGAAGGAACCATCTCTCGGAACATTTGCCATGCATAGACAACAGCAAATCTCTTTGGCGCTGGTCATGAAGCTCTCGAATGTAGGAAAGATACAAACTGTTGTCTGGAGTCCATCGTGGGCCAGTCTCCATCCTCTTCAGGTCTTTATCTAAGCTGAAGCCAGCAAAATAGTTAAACAATAGTTATAACTATTAGTACATTTAAGCCAAAATTGAAAAAGTTCGAGTGAGGTACTGAGTAGCTAAGTAGCTAGTGAGCGAGTGAGAAAGCGAACAAGCAATAGAAGAAGGAGTGGGTGGGTTGTTAATAGAGTACGTGTAAGTGAGTGAATGAATGAGGAACGTTTTTATGCAGGGTACTAACGGAACAGTAACTTAATAAATACTACCGTTTAAAATATAGAACAAATATACTACTCATTATGTACAAAGGAAAAAATACGCTATCTAGCAATGCTCCTAATACAGCAATTGATAACAAATAAGAAGTTACACAAGACAGGGTAGACTCGGGTTGACAGTAATTGGCCCGAGCTGTTGCAGTCACCCACAATGCCCATACTGCATATGTATCGTGTTTGTTCCTGCTTATCCTTACTTATTCTTACGTGTTTTGTTTGGTAAAAGGAAATAAAATAAAGAAAAACAATTGTACCGGTCAAGCTGAATTGTTAAGATTTTTGAAGTGTCAGACCCTGGTGAACAACTTTGTAAGTTTGTCCTGTATAGGTATAAAGGGTAAAAAATAGCTTTGTTAGATGAAATGAAATAATGCACTTGTTGCACCTTCCTGCTCCCAAAACAAACTGGGCAAAGCGAAAAATTACGTATCAAGCAGCTTTCGACTTTAACCTTCTAAGTACTGAAATACGGGAAACTGAACCTCTTTTACTTTTTAAAAAGAAATTGGAACGTATGCCTTAATTGTGTTATATTTTAATTTATTTATATTGTATTTTTTTAAGTCTAAGAAGCATTGTCTTGTACAATTAACGTTTCTATTTCTTTAGTTGTGATATTCTCCACAGGGCCGTTCTGAAAACCACTTTATGTGAGATCGCCCCCTGTTTAAATATTATTATTATTATTATTATTATTATTATTATTATTATTATTATTATTATTATTATTATTATATACAATAAACAGCATTGTTTGATCATTAAAAGTTGATTATCCCACTTGGAGTGAGGATGGGAACTTTGATTTAACTTATATACTAAACTTGTTTTACTTTGACATTGAAATGTTTACAGGATACCACGATTCGCTATATACCTCACAGAGTAGTATTGCCTCAGCTTTTCTGGATAGCCAACTGGAGCAGATGAATCTAAAAGAATATTTAGAAAAATATTATAAACAAGGACTTAAATCTGCCATTATCATAAGGGAGAACAGAAACACACAGCACAATTCCCTGGGTTAAGTCAGAAATATTGTTTCATGAAATGTTTCCCAGGTGCGACAATGTCTTCTAGTTTATACTAACCTGAAAGTTATATCATTCTAATATAATATTACTTGGGTAAAACAATACTTTAAGGAGATGAATTTATGACAGCCATCAATAATTAAGTCAACTGATATAAAGAGCTCACCAGGTTTTTCTGTACTGTGCTTGGCGATGGATGATTTTTCTTCTGCACTCCACTGTTCCAGGGTTGATTGTGTCACGTTTGCACCTGTATAAAGTAAAAAGGCATATTCAATAAATTGTATTAAGCAATATGGGTATAAGAATATAATATATCTAACATGAACAACAAACCTGTCTCATTCAACTTTTTCAGGAGCAAATTCAGTTGTCCTTCAGTTTCCTTCTGAGTTTCGGTGGCTTTCTTCAAATGGTCACAGAGACGTTCACCTGCATTTTTTTTTAAAAAAAGGAAATTATAACAAGAATGCAAGAGGAATTTGGACTATCTAAAATCTCTCATACCAATTGTTGAAATTGATTTCTTTGCATAGTGCATAAGGAAGTCTGTTAGTGCATCTACTCGGTGGGCGGGTGTCATCTCCTTGGTTATTTTTGCAGTTGGTCTCAAATACGACCACAACCTTTCCATTACTTCACCATCACTCAAGCCAAAACCTTCAAGCCTTCTTCCACTGTAGTTCACCTGTCATAACATAAAAAAAACCCAAAACATTATCTTAATTTTGTGCAAGTCAAGAAATCCAAGATACTGAATCTTAGATAGTAGCCAGACAACCATATTTCACAAATCACACCCATTAACAAAGATTTTCTTGGACTATGTGCAGATAACAACTTGAAAAGTTTGGTGTAAATTTTTCCTGTTGCAATCAGATTCCATCATGGCCATGTGTAGCCAGAAACACTTGTTCGCAGCTTCTTTTTACTAATAGCACAATTGTTGACAGAACTTTAGTCCATTATTTTTAGATCTCTTTTGACACATCTATATTTATTGGTTTTTCAGAAGGTTAATATGCAGATCATTGTTATGCAACAGAACCAAACAAGCCTCATGACAAAACCAAAATTTGTCTCCAGTTCATAACAATTTTCTGTTTACCTGACAAGAAACTTTATGACCATAACAATGGAAGGCAGGGATGGCAAGATTAACATTCTCCAACAATTTTTCCTGCTTAGTATTCTACGGAAACAGAAAACACAGTGCAAAAGGGAAAAAAATCAAGCAAAACATTTTTGGAAAATGGGAGTTTCCAGCTAGTCAACAAATCAAAGGAAGGGAATGTTGATCTCCAAATGCTTTTAACAAACAATTCTATGTGAAAGAATTATACTAAGCAGGCATTGTGAACTTATTTTGCTCTCTGATTGGTTAGAATACTTTCACTGTTCAGCCAAATTAAGTGTAAGGGTTTAGAGTTTGCAGGTAAAATGAGACCACTGCTGGAGTTAAACATAAAGAAACTCAATTTTTGTCTTGAAAAAAAAAGGACAGAAAAACATGAAACAACAGGAACAAAAATGCTATCATATGATCATTATAGGCAATAGCAAAATTTTTCAACAAGCTAACATACTTTGTGAATGAATTTAATGTTTTAAATCTAATAAAGGTGGAACAAATCAATGAAAAACTACATAAAAATCTTACCCTAAGATGTTTATCCAGCGTGCATGCAATGTCATAGAAAAAATACAAATAGATGGATTTGTTGTTAAGCAGTTCCTTGACCCACTGAAGCAAAAAAACTGCATTTCCAATCCTTTAAATAAAAAAGAATTCTGAACCTAAGTGTGTAATAAATAATCTAAAAAACAACAATATATAAAGAACTGGTTTCCATATTCCATATTTGTATATATCACACAAGTGAATAGTGCTCTCCGCATGCTAATAGGGTAACTGAGAGGTGATTACTATTCACCTCTGAGCAGCTGAAGAGAAACAAAATGGCTTTGCAGGTCGCTTTGGGTACCCAAAGTAATGTTTTAGTCTGCTAATTATTCGACTTGTGTTGTATATACTAAAACAATTATTCACCTCAGTATCGGTGAAGATGGTGGATATTTCCCTCGCCACTTAGCGGCAAGGTAAATATCCACTACTTTTCACCTCCGCTTTGGTGAATAATTGTTATTTATTACATGGTGGAGGTAACTTTACATCATTCACACATAATATAGCAACTCCCTTTACTTATATTTACATGTATTAACAAAAGAGAACTTAGATTATTAATAGTAACTCCTTCAAATTATTACCAAAAGCTTTGTAGCTAGCAAACTGAATATTATGATTATAACACAATAATGTTAATGATAAAAAATACATACTCCTCTCCTCTCTTCAAACTGAAGAACTTCAATGGGACTTCATGTCTGCAGCCAGCTCCAAAAATGGCCGTTTCATCCAATTTCTTGGACTTGTTCTTGGAACGCAAATTTGAACCAGCCTGAAACTGATTGCATGCCCCCTGCAAGTAATTCCAGAACCACCACTATGTTTATCATGACTGTAATAAACTAATAGTGACATGGAAGTCATTCATGGAATCATCATTGAAATTGAGATAACCAACTTGTCAGACTACCCCTCCTCCTTTGTCCAGGCTTGGGACTGGCAAGGGCGATGTTGCAAGAAACCACCCTTGGCGGAGTTAATTACAAGTTGATTTAATTTACTTCCTATTTCTATAACTGGGTAACTAGATGACCTTGCATGCTATTACCATGTTATAAAACTCACTGATGATTTGCTGGGGGCCTTTTTATTGTATGTGGAAAGAAAGGAGTCCACTTTTTCTTGGTTGATAAATTGTGTCTCCCCATGATTACAGCTTTTTCCACTGGTTCCTGCACTACATTTCCGCACACAGCCAAACAATGCATCTACAGAAATATAGATGTTCCCATTGTCCTAAATCAACAGCAGTAAGAAATATATTATATTTTAAGATAGGCAGCACAAATTTAAGCAACTCACAAGATAGACAATCTTTAAAACACTATAGGATCATGCATTATTAGTTACCCAGACTGCTTTTATATACTGACAAGCACTTGGCAAAGAACTGTATCAAGGCAACTGTTGCACAGTACTAAAGACTAAGTGGCTAAACAGCCCTGCCAAAATGTACAGGAGGCAGACAATGTTGTTGCCTTAAGTAAAGAATTTAATGCTTTGTTGACGGTAGACTTTAATGGAAGTCCTATTGCAAGCATAGAAAGTGGCATTTGCTGTCCACTAATACTGCTTAGCCGTCAACATTTTGACAGGTCTGGTTAATTATATTTTATCAATTACCAACCTTGGGGCATGCTGGACATTCACTCTCATTATTGAGAAGTGAATTAAATTGAGTCATGTTAACCAAGATGCTGGATAGGTAGCGGAACTCGCTGAAACAATCCCCAACAAGAAGGCGGTAGATGTCCTTCACCTGCAATAAATGATCAAACACAACAGAAAATATAATTTACGTAATGCTCTGATCAACTAATATTACCAGATAATTTGGACTTATGCTGTTCTTGACTGCATCAGAAACAAATAAATTTATCACTGTTGCACAACATCAAATTAAACCATTAATACACAACTACCTACTTTCCACATTTTAGGTAAAGTAACATGCCTCTTTATGGACTTTCAAGCTTCTTCTCACACTAAGTTGAAGAGTTACAACAACATATTGTATGTACCAAAATAAATTGCTCTATTAAATGCAACATAATAGCTGAAGAACCAAAATAATAATGTGCAACAAATGAAATAATTGTGAGGTTTACAAGGTTTAGAAAATTTCAAAAGAAATTTTAATTAATAACTCAAGTCATCAATTTACCATGCCGGGGGGGGTACTTGGGTCAATGTTTGTTGGGTATGTGCCGCTGGCCTCTCAGAACCCCTTACCCCATTATAGTCATATTCTATAGCCAATTATAGACCCCATCTTATTCACTTTTGGGTAAATGTAATTTTCACGACCCCAAACAGTCACTTTCTGTTTTTGCGTCTACCGTATAAATCCTTTTAACTAAGGCCGGAAATGTAATGGGAGCAGTTTGTCAAAAATTAAACAACCGCAATAAATATGGTACCATTTTTTTTTCAGCGGATCTTTCTGGTAATAAATCACAACTTGCCAGAATTTTCTTACTCTCAAAATCCCGGAAAAGTGTGATCCAATGCTAGTCACCCTATAAAAAATACTTGAAAAGGCGAGCCATTATAGTCAGTCCAATCGTGAAAATGCGACCCCATCCAGCGGCACATCCCCATTAGCCCATTTATAGAGAGTAACCCCCCCCCCCAAGTTATCACGACTGAGTATCAAGAACTTACATAGACCTGTGAAAGAGATGGTACAAGCCACTGGAGTGCTTGGTGAAGAGTTTTTAAAGAAACCCTGCACTCAAGAAAGAGATATTTAAGCATCTCCATCAATTTGAGGTCAAAGCAAACTTGTGGATGCATTGGTGTGGATGGCCAGAAGCCATTTTTTATTACGGTGACAGCCTCTGGCTCATGGTCACAACATTTCAAATTAATACGATGTTGTCCTGAAAAACAAATATAATGAACTAATTAATTACTACAGTGAAACATGAATTTCGTGTATTCTTTTACAGTTTGAATGAACAATAAGACAACAATAGCATGCTGGCAATACTGTCTGGAAAGTGTTGAAGATGAAATTCTTGTCATAAGTAGGTGAAGAGTGAAGAACAGCTCCCACAATAACCTGTTAGCTGACTGTTGGCCAACTGCATGTGCATAAACGTAAACTTGTTAGCTGACTGTTGGCCGACAGTTGGTAATAATGTCAGCGATCTGTCAGCAGCCTGTTGGTATAACTTTCGGTAGAATCTATCATAAACAAAATTAATGCATAATTAAGTTTTCAGTGAAGGTAACATGAAAGCAGAAATATTTAGATAAGAAGATATCTTTTTATGAGAACCAACTCAGGCTATAATTTATTTTGGATTGTGAAACATCACTACTGTGCATTTCACCTTTAGGATTTCACAATTGCAAGCTATCTATTGGAGTGTTGGTGACCTGTCAGAAAAGTGTCTGTAATGTGGTGGAACACGGTTGGCTCACATCTTGTTCTGCGAGCTGTTTCACAGGTTAGTAAAACCACTCTAAAGAAGGAAGCCAATATAAACAAAGCATATAACTTACCATTAATACTAACAGCTATAATGTCACGGACATATCCATGGTCCTTGTTGTGGGGTGTAATCCATATAAGGTTTTCTGTTTCAAATTGATATAGTACATACCTGCCATCCTGAATGAAATTTGCAAAAAAACTTTAAACAAGAATGAAGTCCATATTGACTTTAATTACTACTAAACAAGTGAATGACCAAGTGATTGTAATTCCTTAAAATCTAAAACTAATTAATCGAGGACTTCACATTCATAATGCAAGCGCTGTTCAGCTATGGGACAGGAAGGCCTGGCTAAACTAGAAAATATTGTTGGGGATGCAAATGTTCTCCACCAGAAACAAATTATTGTTGCTTCACAGAAATAAACATTGTTTCTGCCTCAAATGAAAACCATTTTTACCTCTCGGACATAAATTTTGAATATTTACGCACATACGTGACACTTTATTCCCAGAACATTGTTTCCTAGTTAAGCCACACTAGGACAGCAAAACATTTTTCCTGCTTCCCACTAATTTAGCCACAAACGAGGGGCAATGTTTCTATTATCGTTGTTGCCACATATTCCACTTAACTTTAAGGCAACTAAGTACAATGGGTAACAGGGAATGCTGTAATGGCATGCTGTCAACTTTAAGGAAAGTAAGAATGTCACTACGGGACTAGCTCGAGTCTCATCCCATAAGCTAAGGGTTACAGGATATATTTATATATTTTAAATGTACGAACCTTCCAAACTTCTGACTGATGAAGAGATCGGCCACCTGCATGAACAAAGCTCAGGTGGGTTTCACACAAAAACTGTGCAGGGCCACAATCCAGGCATCTGCCGACAGCCTCCACGTTGCATTCAGGGAGAACACACAGTTGCCCAATGGGCAATGTGTGTCTCTCAAGAAGGGCAGACACTAGCCGACTCCTAACTTTTAGCCACGACTCGGCCAGTCTTGTTTTCCTGACGTGGTAAGCTTTCAGTTTTCTTTTCAGCTTGAATTTTCGTAGCCTTGGTCTCTTTCTTTGGCGTTCGGGAACATCGGAAAATGGGAGATCTTCTTCGAATTCAGTGTCTGAACTGTAGCTCCCTGCACTGCTCGACGGCAAAATAGCAGAGGCAGAAGAAGACGAAGCAGACACCTCAGAACCTTGGCGAAGCGTAAGGGGGACAGTTAACCGAGAGGTTTTCGCTACTTTTCCCTTATTAAAAGCGATAACTTTAAAAGTTTTCTTAGCTCGTCGAGGAGGCATTTGCAGACCTGAAGAACAAGATGGCGTTCGATCGCGATAGCTCTGGGAATTATTACCGAGTGGCCAGGCCTTCTTTAAAATTTATTTTATCTTGTTTGGTAAATGGGGCCTACTTTACACGCTTGCATGCGGTAAATTATGATAATTTGATCTCGCTTATATGCGGTTAATTTGGGGCGAATCCATTTCCGATATATTTAGGCGCGTAAGACTGGTATCAAATAAAGGCGCGAAAGCGAGGCTTGGGGGAATAGCGCGCGAGGAGGCGCGCGAGAAATTAAAAACATACAGCGAGGAAAGATACGAAATACTGTTTTCTTTTTAACCTTATTCTCACGTTCAGGATGGTTAAATACTGTGCTGTTGCACTTTGTACAAATGGTAGTCATAACCAGCCAAATTTATCTTATTTTCGCTTTCCGTTGGATGAGAAACTTCGCAAAAAGTGGAAAGCATTTTGTCGAAGGGCGGACAAAAAGTTTAACACTGTTGCAGATCCTAGGATTTGCTCGCAGCATTTTTTAAAAGAAGACCTCAAAAAGACGCTTTCTGGAAAGACTGAAGTCATTTCGGGCGGTGTACCGAAAATATTTGATCCCAAGCAGCCCAAAGCAAAGAGCAATCTTCGTAAGGAGCGGCAACAAAAGCGGCATCGTCAAGCACAACATTCGGCAGATAATGGGACATTCCATTTTTTATCCGCACCCCCCCTATGGAAGGCGCGATTCCGACAGGTACATTTTTTCCCAATTCAGATTCCGACACCCCAGTTTAGGGTAAAATTGCAATTCCGACACTCCAGTTTAGGGTGAAATTGTGATGGCGGCACCCCAGTTTAGGGTGAAATTGAGTAAATTTGAATCCTATACCCCCAGATATTGTCAAATGGCGATTCCGATACTCAACATTTACTGTAAATTCCAGATTCCGACAGGGTCTGTTAAGACCTTACTGAAATATGCCTTCCACAGGGGGGGGGGGTGCGGATAAAAAATGGAATGTCCCAATACAACAGAGGAGTTGCCAGCGAAAAGGCAAAGGGAAGACGTGCAGGAAAATACAGCAGCGAACACAGGTGTATTCAACGACCACGATTACACGGACCGCTTGGAAAACGTGAACGAGCAACACAGAAACGTGTTGTGTCAGACCGAACTTACAATGGAAGACCTCGCTAAAATGGAGCAGGGAATAAATCGGTCTTCGACTTCAACTCCAACCTCCAAGCAAGAAGTTAAAGTTGGCGCTAGTGTCCAACAAAGAAGAGAGCAAGTGGTTCAAGACGTGTTGAAAAGTGACGAATCTGTAAAATTTTACACAGGCATTCCGTCACTATCGTGTTTCATGCTTCTCTTCAATACCCTCCTTCCGTATGTGGGAAAAATGAAGTACTGGGACAAGAACAAACTTCAGAAATCCTACTACCAGGATGATCCTGAGAAGAAAAAACCAGGGCGAAAACGCGATGTTGGATTGAAAGAGGAGTTTATTCTTGTTCTGTTGCGGCTGAAACTAGGTCTTATGGAAAGGCATCTTGCGGACATGTTCGCAGTTTCTGTCAGTACAGTTAGTCGGATTTATATCACATGGGTTCGCTTTTTAGCTCTGACTTTAAAAGATTCACTACTTCGCTGGCCATCAAAAGAAGAAATTAAAACCCACATGCCTAATTCGTTTTCAAAATACCCAGGTGCACGCGTCATCATAGACTGCACTGAGTTTTTTTATTGAGAAGCCTTCCTCCCCAAGTGCACAAAAGGCCACATGGAGTGATTACAAGCATCACAACACTGTTAAGTTACTGGTAGGAATAACCCCATCTGGAGCTTTTTCTTTTATCTCCAGATTGTGGTCTGGGAGCACAAGTGATCGGCGAGTTACTCAAGAAAGTGGTCTTATAGACATTCTAGAAAAGGGGGACGAAGTCATGGCAGACAGGGGTTTTACAATCAGAGATCTTCTCACAAAGAGAGGAGTGAAACTCAACATGCCCCCTTTTACTAAAGGTAACCAATTCTTTTCTTACTATCCTGAAAATGGGGATTTCTCTCTTTTTGTTTTTCATATACAGCTTCTCTCCAAATGCCAGTCACTATAAGGTATAGGCAACCACTTCCCCTGGGGTGGGGGGGGATACTCCCTATAGTGTTTCAAAACACAGGGAGGCTCCACCTGAAAAGGGTAGGGATTTTATGTGTTGGGTATACAAAAGGGCAGGTGAAACAACCATTTAGGTATTTAAAAGGGTGTTTCAAAACATCTCAAAAAGACCAACCAAACAATTGATTGAAAGGGTTCTTCATGTAAAAAATTAGGTAAAGGGACAGGTATGTGAAAGGGGTACCATTTTCTAGCAAAGGTATATATATATAAGAAAGGGATGCCTTTTCTGTCGAAAATGGTGTATGAAAGGCTAAGGGTTTTAACCTTGGGGTGGAGCCTCCCTGTATAAAAATAATTTGAGTCAACCCCCAAAGGCCACTTCAAAGTTAACCCTTTAAGCTCCAATATCCACATACAAATTCTCCTGACTGATCTCCATACATTTTCTTATAGCATTTATGAGAGAATGTTTTTACAAGTTCAAAGCAATTTTATAACATTCATAACCTCTTTTCTCAACCTAGTGTTGATATTGTTTGAAGAAATTTGATGTTGGTCACTTGGGTCTTATAGGGTTAACTGCTTAATTAAGAGTTTTAATTTTTCACACAGGTAAACAGTTGTCAAGGAAGGCTCGTAAAGAAACAAGTTCAATTGCAAAAGTGAGGATACATGTTGAAAGAGCTATTGAGAGGTTGAAAGAATTCAAAGTATTTCAGGGAAACATCCCATTAACATCTTTAAAGTTAATTGACCAGGAGGTCATTGTTTGTGCTTCATTGTGTAATCTCCTTCCTCCTCTAGCTAAGTAGTAGTTATAGTATCTCAAGTTTGTATTCGATTTGAAGAGCCAGAATAACTGTGTTGCTGTACGAACATTTCTGAAAACAAGGTGAACTGACATCAATTTTCCCTGGATCTACATGTATAAGAGACCTTACCATGTCATTACCATAAAAGAGTAAATGTGCTGTTTATGTTGTTGAATTTCAGGTTAAATCGATTTTTTACTAGTTTGTTTTGTATTTTCATTGTTAATAAATTGTGGTAATATATTTGGGGCAATGAAAAATACCAATCAAACTAGTTTCAAATCACTTTTACCTGAAATTAATTTCAAACTAAACTAAAAATTTTAACAGTCATGGTAATTTTTTAAGTATTTTTTGAGTCAGTAATTCAGGAATCATGTATCTAAGGTAGAAGTCTGTTAATTTTTTCAGCATTCCTTCCCAAAATTCCTTATTAAACTGCACCTCTATAACTAGAATTCCTTTGTTTGTGTATATAATCAAATCTGCATTTTTTAAACAAGTTGTGGCAAGTTCCCCCTGTATCTGGTAATACCATCTTGTTTCAGTCTTCAGTTGGTACTTTCCATTAACTTTAGTGATGTACTCTGATGCTGCAATATGCGGAGGGAGGTCCCGTTTTGAAAACAGGCTTTTGATCTCCACGACTCTCTTACCACAGCACTCACAATATCGGATACCATCTGGGCTGGCTCCTAGGTGTGGCCAGGATGTATTGACTACAAGTCCACTGTTTTTAACACATAGGCCTTGGTGTTTTTTGTGAAATTTTTTGATGTCTAGGTCTATTGCTGCCTGTTCTTCATCATGCCCCCACTGAAATTGCACTGGAGTTCTCTCTGCTGGCAGTGGACAGTAATTGAGAAGTTCTTTTAATGTGTTATCTTTATTTTTAGATTCTCTAAGATGACATATTTTATAGAAGTTAGACGCAGTGAGTCTTCCAACCCTCTGTTTAGACCAGAATTCAGTCTCCCCTTGGCCCTTGGTTTTTTCATTGATCATGTCAGCTTGCTCCTGAGTAAGGGAAATGGCTTCAAAAAACTGTGAAACTAACTGAGTGTCAACTGATTCAGAATCACTGACTTGGATATTGTGTAAAGAGACAAAGTTATCTCTAATGTCAGAGATAGTAAAAATTTCAACAGCCTCTACCTCTTCAACAGATTCAACATTTTCATCTAAGGTAATGAAAGATTGCAGAACATCTTCATCGACAGTTGAAGGTGGACAATGAGAAAGCACATGAAGTCCAACAGCACTACTGAAGACCTGCTGCAAACCTTCTCTTAGTTGTCTGTTCATAGTATCAACATCAGGTATAATGGATCTGGGATCAAATTTATTGATATCTGCATGAACTTTTTCATCCTTTCCATATTCACTCTTTGTTAGCTTAAGTTCTTGTAACAAACAAGAGTTGGTGTTAGGTTTCGATCTTCTTACCCATTGGCACTGACTTGATGTGCAGGATTTAACATCATTTATTCGTGCTGTGTGTTCAAGGTCGAACAACACAGCGGCAATGTGACGACATGTTCCGTCTAATCTACATGCAAAGAAAAACAACAATGCAAGGAAAGGATTGTAAGGATTACTTTTGGGATGAAAAATGGCTCAAGTAATGCAAAATACAGAGTAATTAAAAATGTTTTACTCACCCTACTGACCCTACCCCCCCCCCCTCCCTGCACCACTTTCAAAGTAATTTCAAATAGCAAACTTTACTTCTGACCATTCTCACTGAGTAATATTCCATTTTTTATTATTATTTTATTAGCCACTACATTTTAACTTACATTCCATCTCCACAGGAGTTCACAATAAAGAAAAAAAAATGACTGATTATCATAAGTAAAAAAAATTAATTACTTACCCTCCCTTACAAGGGCAAAATCCATCTTTAACTACACCAGAGTCCTCCATGATTAAAAAACCATTGTAAGTCAGTTTATTATCGTCAGTTTTTGACCTCTCCGTTGGGATTACCTTAAACTTGAATACAGTACAACTCAAGTCCTTCACACAATACATCATGCAATCTTGAACATGACCATCAGAAAATAACTTGTAGCCAAGTAACGACTTAAACGACTTGAGGTTCTCGGCAGTGTACTCCCCAGAGCCAATCAAGTACATATACAGATCAGCGAAAGTAAATGGTGGCATCTTAGAAAAGTCGTAGCTCCAGTTCTGGATATTTTCCAGGCGAGGTATTGTGCCCTTTTCAGTTCGTAGTTTACCAGCTATCACGTCTGAGATGTCTTCGTCGTCTTCATCAATCCTTTGTAATTTGATTTCACGAGCCTTTACTGCGAGTTCCACCAGTTCAGCTTTACGTTTAGTGCGTCCTTGATCAGTCACCTGAATTCCTCTGTTTGTTAAATATTCTTTTAACCAAGGAACGTTCTTTTTATCAAATTGTACTTCCATTTTCCTCGCTGTGTGTTTATAATTTTCTCGCGCGCTATTCCCCCAAGCCTCGCTTTCGCGCCTTTATTTGGTACCAGTCTTACGCGCCTAAATATATCGGAAAGCAAAAATTTTTTTTGGGATCACTTTCTCGCGGAGCTTGGAAACCACGCTCAATTAGGTAGCCGAGCCTTCTGATCATAATATGAGCCCGTTAGGGACAATAAAGTGTGGTCAGCTGTCTTTTAATACACAAAAGGCGGAGGCAACCTCGTCCCCAGGGCCTTCTCCGCGACGATTTTCAAAATGGCGGCTCGTCGGAAGAAGACCCTGGGAAAGGCTGGGTCACGTGGTACAAAATCTCCAAAAATCTTGGAGATTTTTATCACTTGACTTTTCAGAGAAGCCAAAACAAAATGGCGGCCGAGGTTGAATTCGAATTTACTCTTCTGCTCTTCGACGGCCTAAACTTCATGCAAGAGGCAGTGATTGGCTCCGTAGAGCAGAATATATTATTTTCGCCGGGTGTTTGGAAGTAGATCGTACGGCATGAGAGTCTGAAAGGTACGGAAAGTAAAATGTAAAATGTTTATTAATATAAGCTTGCTGATACATGCTCTTACTTTCGACATTTTGATTGAGCTCAGAAGAAAAGAACTTAGCGGTTTATAGGAAAAGAGGTAAAATGTGTGCTCAATACCTTATACACATGGATGATTGTCATATCAATCGCGAGTACAGTGGCATGTTTATCTGCTTTAAAATTAATTCTTATTACAGTGATTTTCATATTTATGACTAAAAGCTTTAACCCAAGTACACTACATATGTGCATCAAAACAGGTGAACCTGCATGATTGTTTCAGAAATGACTTGCATTATCTGCAACTTTAGTCTTCTGTAATTAATTTTGACTTTTGTAGCCACCGCAGTGACCAGCTTTACAGACCAAAATATCCCCACTATTATTTCACAGATGTTAAGTTATGTATGTATGGGTCAGTGTAGATCTATCTTGAGATAAGATCTGCTGGCACATACTGCCAAAAAAGCATTAAATGGAAACCCTGCTCTTGAGGCAGGTTCACATCAAGTTGCTTAAAATAATGCCTAAGTTACAAATGTTTCTGGAGAATGGAGAACTAACATTGATTTAATTGATAAAAAGAAAAGATTATTATTTGCTTTTTCATTTCCCACACACTGCCATTTCAGATTTTATGATGTCAGTGTGTTGCCACTATTGTTTAGAAGCAAAAGTTCATTTGTCTGAAACAATGGGCAATGCATTGAGATCATAAATTCCAAAATGGCACCGCATGGGAAATTTAAAAGCAATAATCTTTTCTGTTTATGGTTATAGTTAATTTTGCTCCCTTGTCTGGTAAAATTTGTAATTAAGGCATTATTAAACAATCCATCATCAACTTGCCTCAAGAGTAGAGGGTCCCTTTAAAAAATAATATTCCGGAAAACAAACGGAGGTTGGCAGGTTTGTATCTCTACCCCATTGAGATTTGTCTTTTGTGCTTTTCCAGGTGAAGAACTTTTCATATCCAAGCCAATCGGTGGCAAGAGTTGGATGTCTGGCAAATCCTGATGGCTCCTGTTGGGGCTTATTTGAAATGGACTCATTTTGTGCAAGTTCTTGAGCATCAGCATTTTATCATCTCTGGAAGTTCTTGTTGAATGTGCCCGTGACTAAGGATAAACTTTTGTAACATAACCAAAAAATAAAAATAAAAGTAGCCACATAAATGGATTATCTAGCTCTAGAAAAGAAAGATATATAACATGTTGACTCTTTGGATTAGCGCGTTTTCGCCAAATGATTTTTAAATAAATTATGAGGTTTGTCTGTTGTTGCTGGATGTCACAGGCAGCCCATGCCCCCAGCTACGCCCTTAGAAAGGAAAAAAAGTGAATGCTTTTTTACTTAAATCCAGTCATCGTCAAACGAAGGACTCCACACACATGCACTATTTTTCCTCATGAGAAGAGTTTTTAAAATACATAACAATGAACTTGCTGGATCTGAACTGATGCCATTGTTGGATCATCTGGCCTCCAATGATCTTATGCTTGGTAAAAGATTGTGCTGTACAAATAATTTACCACTCAAGAGAATGAAAGGATTTTCACATAGATGGTGGTGGCACGCTTTAATTAGTTTTAAGCCTTTTAAATTTTTGTTTTCATGATGATCATGCTCGGTTAGTTTCAAGAAATCATTATCACTGCCTGTATTTATCGGGAGGGGGTAGCATATTGGAACTACATAGGTATGTAAGACCTGCTGCACGGGTGGGGTATGGTTTTTAAGCAGTTTTGTCCAGGGTAGGGTAAAGAAATCAGAGCATTTTGGTCTTAAGATGGTATTATTGGAATGGAAAAGAATGTAGACTAGAAAGTAGTATTTAAAATCAAAGAACCTCACATGAACTTTAAAATCAATATTACTGACTGTCACAGCAATGATTTTCTGGAAAATAACAGGTCAGGTGAAGGGAAGGCAATTGATTTTGGCATCTTGTCTAGCACGGTTTTTAAAGGCAGCAAACAGGGTAAGGGCTTTATAGTCCAAGTGGCACATACCTTTCCAAAAATTTCCATAGTACATTGCTTTCATTGTCATTCTAAAGGATGCTTGTTTTAAACAATTCAGTGGGGTGTCCTCTTTTGAGAGAGTTGACTTCAAGAGGCCAATCAACTATGACAGCGGTTTGGTTATATATATACCTCATACAGTACATATTCTGCAATTTTATTTCCCTGATTACTCTTTGCTTTTAGTCTCAATTGACAAGATATATGTCAAACTCTTGAGTCAGTGTTAAATCCCATTCGCAAATACCTCAAGTTTTGCCAAAAATATTTGCTGCACATTTTGTTTCAAATATCTTTCTTCTTAATATTTGGAAATGTGATGAAACACTGTCATGTTTGCAGTAAGTGTTAACTGATCATGAGAAATGTAGAAGTGAAAGCAAGCAAGCCTGAGACAAACTCTGAGAACAGTGATATAACTTAAATTTTAAAAGAAATGATTTCTTTTTCTGCCATTAAAACTGTTTGGATCTGATAAGATACAATAATTTTTATTTTGATGTCTGATGGAAAAGTGGGAAAGAAATCAACTCAAGAACTGCAAAGAAAATTACTCACTAGTAATGTAGATATTGTATTCCATAAAACAAGGAAAACAACTCACGATTGTACAGAAGCACAAGTAATTTGTTAGCTTTGCATGAATGACAAAGGTTTCAAAGAACAATACATTAACACACAAGTCATTCATACACACAGTTAAACAAGAATATGATCCACAGATTCCTTACCATCAGAAATCAGTTCACGCTTTTTAATGGAGTGTAGCTCGGAGAGATTACACTATTTAAGGGCAATATATTTCAGTCAAAATAAATGAAATTTCTTCCATTATCACATTTATTTATATTCTCGTAGATATTTTATGAAGAAGGTTTACTAAGCATTAAATGAACAGCAAGTTTGCTTCCTTAGGTCACCTTTTTCCTGCTGCACTACTTGTGCATGATTTTAAATAAGCTTCCACTTGTATAAACCTAGAGAAAAAGAACTGGTATAAATTAATTCATAAATGAGTACAGATCTTAGAAAGTACCAATATCAGCTACAGCCCGGTCGAATTAACTCTTCCATCTTGAATTTTACTCTTCGACAGTAGTTTTATTTATAACTCTACAGAACATGGGAGGAATAGTGTTTAGAAGCCCATAGAACAACTGAGAACAATCAAAGCAGCAAAGAAGCTCAGCTGGAAGCTCGCTATCGGCAAATCTGAAGTGAATCTCACGCTCAAAATTTTACATCTACTTTTAACTTCTACTTCCACGGTATGGTTCGAATCTTGGAAAATTATGAACACAACGGAAAACACTTACCTTTCCAACTATGAATGGCCTAAACTCCGAGTAAATTCCACTCCATTAGAATCCGCTATGTCCGCCATATTTGTTTTGGATTATTTAAACCAATCAGAATTCACGTATGAATTAGCCAGTCAGCGATGCCGTTAGTTCAGCCTTTCCCAGGGGTTTCTCCTGCCCGCCATTTTGAAAAGCAGAGAAGGCCCTGGGGACGAGGTTGATCGTAATCGCTTTCGTAAAAAAATGTCGCTGTCGTATGCATTTTCTCTTCTTTTTTTACCCTGTCCAATCAGGATCTTTGCAATGCAAGATTTGAGAGATGATTGGCTACTTTTTTCGCGAACAAACTTTTAACTCTCTTCAGGAAGCCTCATCTGTTACCAAAACATACAAGACATGCACGATGGCTGGTTTGTTATTCTGTAAAATTTACCCAAGTCTCTGCCAGAATCATGCGTACATTGAAGGTAAGCGTAAGCACTTATTTACATGTCATTGAATAAGAATAGCATCTATTGTGTTATCCCTCGTTCTTCAAACGCTGTGGCTATATGCCCGGCAGCCGGGCACGGTCTTAAATAGACTAAATGCCCGGCAGCCGAAAAATTTTACGGAATTTCCACTGTAAGGTTCTTTTAAACTTCTTGAGAGTATTAGATGTGTTCTTAGAATTGTTGAGCGATTCCAAAAACCATGTTGATTTTCTAGTTGACGAAATATCTGAACTTGGGCATACCGTAAAATCGCTGTGTTGTCGACTCAGCCCGTCATTCAGAAATAGTCACCAAATTCCGGCAGAAAGTCTCATTGAAACCTAACGAGAGTATTCGATGTTTGTTAAGATATGCCAAGCGATTGTAAAAATTATTTTGGTTTTGTAGTGGACGAATTTTCCGAGCTTGTGCATACCGTGAAATCGCTTGTTTCTCCACACTTAAGATTTGTGATCCGACTGCCGGGCACGGTCTCAAATGCACTAAATGCCCGGCATTCAGAAATAGTCACCAAATTCCGGCAGAAAGTCTCATTCAAACCTAACGAGAGTATTCGATGTTTGTTAAGATATGCCAAGCGATTGTAAAAATTATTTTGGTTTTGTAGTGGACGAATTTTCCGAGCTTGTGCATACCGTGAAATCGCTTGTTTCTCCACACTTAAGATTTGTGATCCGACTGCCGGGCACGGTCTCAAATGCACTAAATGCCCGGCAGTCAGAAATATCACCTCCAAACTATCATATGTCGATTAAGAAGTGCTAAGCGATCCTGAAAATTTATAGATCTCAAATCTAATGGTTGGTTTACGCTGAAACGAAATATAGTAGACATGGTAGATGTTGAAGCTGAGTTCATGACATTCTCGTCCCCAGAGCCCTCCGTTTCTTTTGGTCACGTGGTCGGCGAAACGGAGGGCTCTGGTCGCAGCCACTTCCGGATGTCAGAAATTTTCTGACATCCGTTGGCGCATGTGTAGTAGCTTTCAACACAACTGCTCATGCTCACATGTTAATCCTGAGGGAGGGGGAGGGGAGAGAGTTTATTTTAATGGCTGATCGTGAGAAGACGTCAACAAAGTGGTCAAAAGAGTCGTTGATTTTCATTTATGCTGAACGATCGAGAATTGAAGCGCTCTGAAAAGTCAACAGAAAGCTGCCTTAGTTGTCGTTGCCGTACAGAAGCGGTATTATTTTTGTGTTTTATCAACGGATGTCGAAACGTCCAATTTTCTATAATCAGGTATGAAAGAAGTACAAATGTCAGATGAATTTTGTATGTTGATGTGGAATTCTAGAAAGTCGTACTGTTCCATATAACAAGATTGTTAAAAATGGACAATCTCAGTCGCCTTCGAGTGTTTTTGAAAAGCCACTTTAGACGTGTTCGTTAACTGAGTGGATAGATTTAGCACTGTAAATTAAAGATATTGCAAAGAAAATATACTATCAGTCTCATGGTATTGCACTTGAAATCTTGTCTTCTAATTGCGATTCGTAGTTCCACAAGAATGCCTTCCCTTTGAAAGTGAGGGGAAAAATTCAAACTGGGAAATATTAATTTCAAGGAGGAGTGGTTGAAAGTGGATCTGTTTTCTGTGTGTTTTTTACCTTTAATATGAGTAAAAATGTTAAAATATTTTTCATCACACCAAAAGAATTAGAACCTCCTTCAGATTTACCAGTGATATTTTGAACCATATACTTCATGCAAAAATATTTTTCTACAAAAGATTTAGGACTCAGACTTGGCTATAACTTATAAGCTCAATAAATTATGGGAAAGAGGACCACTCACAATGAAGAGGAGTCAGTGTTTGTACTGAATAATTCTTGTGCATAGGAATGGGTGAGAAATCAGTTCAAGAACTTGACTTTTTTCTACTTTTTCAGGATGACCCTGAAGGGGGCACTTGAGATAACAATCACTTGGTAACTACAAAAACGTTCTGACAGATGTTCATTAATTTTGACTTATATGCCAGTGCCATATTACTTGGCAATTTATAAAAATTGTGTGCACTCCACCTAAATACTGAGACACCAAATACTTAATTTATAATAAAATTAAATTCTTAACTCTGAAGTGAGCTGCTGTAGTAAAAATTATTCAAGAGGAAACAGGGTTAACAGGATATATTTTGAAACATTTGGTATCATTTTGTTAAATTAAATGAAAATAATCACCTGTCCACAGATGCCAACACAAGTCTTCATGTTACTCCATAGCCCACTTTCTTATTTCTTAGGTTATCAATACACTGAAATGCAGGGGACAAAAAATCCCCCTTCACTTGGGAAAGGTGAACGTATGAATTTTCTATTTTGCGAGAAAAGATAGGGGGAACCTGACCCATTTTACCCATGAGCCATCCCTTTCCCCATTGAATGGTCATAAGGCAGCACTACTATAAAAGATAATGCAACAAGATGCCCTAGGCTTGCAGTTGACTGGGTCTGGTTATTCTCAGTTTTTGTGCTTCAACTCCACTGCAAACATCTGATCTCAAATATTGGGAGAATCGCAAACAGGTTTGTAAGTGACCTGATTTGACATCAGATATAGATTAATATGTCAATGCAGCACTAAATAAATCAAGGTGAACAGGGTCACTGGGCAAAATGCAGCCTTTAATAACTCTAGACTTGTCAAGGTTACTCTCAAGAGCACTTGTTTGTTTGAAATCTTATTAAATATATACATGAATATAAAATGAAACAATGCCAATTTCCTTCCTCCACCTGTCCCCCTTTATGCCAAGTGGTGCAAAGGCCAAATTATGCCAGTTCCTGCAGATGCCCACAGTCTTTGAAGACATAAACTGTGTTTCACCTCCACAGTATAAGCAATGTTGGAAAACAATTAAGTGGTTCCATGATGGAACCAAAAATATATATATCTTTTTTCCCTGGACATTTTTAACAACTACACTTTGATATTCCTTGTTCTTACTATTAACACTCAACTCATAGCTGTATATTTTTTTTATTTAACACTGATAAAGCTTACTGAGTTGAAAGTCTTGAAATGATGGTGGTGGTCTGCTGAACATATAAGAAATGTTCTACTATATATGTTCCACATAAATCTTCAATCTAGTATGCTGATAAGCATACTTGTAACATAATCTATTTTCTTTTGTACCTTAACAATCCGATATATATTGCACAATGTAATTCTGTAAACATTCAAGGTAGTAGATATAATCCACAGCGCAAGTTTGCACGATAATAGAAACAATTTCAAGATCAATACAAACCCTTTTGCAACATCTGATCAAGACCATGCAACGACAGCAGAGTGTATAGAACAACATTCAACATTGTATGGGGGTAGAAAAAGGGATTTTGATATTGGGAGACGTGATAGAGTAGAGTTCTGTTGAATTTCTAAACTTTGTCAGACTCTCAAGGCTTCAATATTCTACGAAATCAATCAATGGCAAAATAAAAACACGAGTTTTTAAAAACATACCGCCTACAACAGTTTGGAAGATCGAAGACAGATTTTAAATCTGCTGATAGTGCTAAACGTTTGAAACCTAACTCACACAGGGACTCACACAGGTCATCTTCTGCTTCTTTACAACAGCCACGTATCGATAACAGTTTCGTGCGATTCATCGATTGCCGGTCGCCATAAGTTTTCTAAGAAATCTTTTTCCTGCTAATTTCCGGTCCGGAAGCAGAGTGCCGTGCGTAGTAGTGTAAAATTTTGTTTCGTGGTGCGCATTCATTCTTCATCAACCAATGAAAAAATTCGAATTAATTCCTGCGTCCAGAGCTACTCGTAACTGCACAAATAAAGCGAGTAGCTCTGGGGACGAGAATGAGTTCGTGACACCATGACAACTTCCGGTCATGCGTGACGCTTGTTTGTTGAGGGAAATTGTTTACGATCGATTCTCACTTCCTGCTCCTGTTTGCTTTAGCTGTGCCTTGTTTGCTGTTGTTTATTTCCCGAGCTTCTGCATACCATAAAATCGCTAGCTAGGTTCTTAACTGCCGGGCACGGTCTAAAATAGACTAAATGGCCGGCAGTCAGAAATACTCACCAAATTCCCGCAGAAAGCCATGTTGAAACCTAGTGAAGGTATTCAATGTTTCTTATGAAATGCCAAGCGATTCTAAAAGTTATTTTGGTTTTGTAGTGGATAAATGTTTTGACCTTAACGCAACATAAAATCGCTATGTTCTATGTGATCGGACTCCCGAGCAAGGTCCCAAATAGACTTCAGTAATGTTCGTCAGTCAGTAACATTCAATGAATTCCGTGAAAAACCATTTCAAGGAGTATAAATTAAGAAAGGTTTTCCCGTCTGCCTAAAGGAAAGATATGTGAGTGCAGTTGTGCCTTTATACAATGTATCAGAGACGTTTGGGGTAAACTCTAAAATTCTAACCTTGTCGAACAAGAGGTGCCCTGCTACGGTTCGATCATGGAGAAAAAGGGTGTTTTATTTCGATGTTGATTCGAATACCATGAACACGCTACAATTAGTAGAATTTCGAAAACTCAGTTTAATTTGCCTAAGAAAGACAAATAGATGAAAGTCTATGTAACAGTCTAGACCTTATGTTGCTAAGGCTTTTGATTATCAACCGTCCGAACGTACGTATTGGAAACGAGATATACCATAACACAACAATTCACTATAACAAGCCTTCTTGGTATTAACAAGAAAAAAAGCACAAAAGTAATCAATTCGTTACAAGGAAAAAACTAACTAAACTATAGTTAAAAACTAACAATATAAACTAATTCAAAACAAAACACGCGATCACAATTCTTGGACCGGTATAACCGACGTAACAGTTCAAGAGTTCGGGACTCGTAATTCTTTTTCATTTGCCTTAGTTTTTATCGTTGAGTTCCCTGTCCAACTACAGATGAACGTCATAGTGAACAACCCTCTTGCATTGATTATTCGGAAACAATGCACAGGACAATGCTTGAGTGTTCTATTACGCAACGAAACTGAAGCAGCAAGAATGATGCAGATCGAGGAGAGTGTTATTGGTCGTAGCCGAAGGCCGAATTAAATAATTGTTTTATCATTCATTCAAAATATTTCCAGAGCTCCAAAAACACACACAAAATGCATTAAAATGGATTCTCGCTTTGGTGTAGAATTCTCGCAAAACAGTGAGCAATTCCTCCGCTGTTGCTGGTTTTTGGACATTTCTATCCTGAAGATAAAGCTTCAAAAATCAAGGGACTTCCTTCGAAGATTTGTTTGTGTTTTTGCCATCTTTATCGTCTAATAGTTTGGAAATGTTTTCGTTGCAATGTGCAAGGCTTGTGGCCATTTTTGCGCTTTCCAGCAAGCCGTTGTTGCGTAACGTCAATCGTCCAATAATTTTTCTATTATTGGACGTCTTCCGCATTTCTTCCGAAATTTGATCGGTGCTTGCTGGTTAGCTGAAATTAGCCGTGTATTGGAAGCCAATCAGAAACGGAGAGATATTTTGAATGAATAATAGAACTAATTAAACTTCAGTTTGCAGGATTTGCAATACCAGTTCCGATTTTTAGGTTTCTTTTTTAGTGAGGTGCAGTTAAAATGCGACCACAGTAGGCATCTGTCACAGGCGATGCTGTCTTCGCATTCATCGTTTATTACTTTTGAACAGACACTACAGCACCATCCTATTTCTTCCTTTTTCCGCATCAAGTCGAGAACCTCCAACCACGCTTCTGTGCTGAAATATTTTTGCACACGATAAATATCGAGGCTTTCCTTGTCTTGAATGCAGTCGGGTATTTCGTGCAGGCTGTTGAGGTCATCGCTATGGAGTGTTCTCTTTCCCATTGAAGCCTCAGAAGCAGCCAAATCATTGGTAAGGGATCTTAGAATGGCGGTGTCTTTCTCCGCGGGAGTTAACTTGCAAAAGGGCTTGATGTTATCATTTTTTTCTTTCTTTTTCTTTGTTTTCGGAAGACCTATCACTGTTATTTTTCTGCGCCTTTAGGTCGACCTCGTTTGAGCATTCTCGGTGGCATTTTAATATTAGAGAGTGGCGTCTGGCTATCTTCTAGCTCCTCGGGATTTTTTTCAATTTTTTCAATTTTTTTCCCTAGGTTTCCACTTATGCCGATATCTGTAGCTGCGCCTTTGCCATCATCCATAGCTTCAATATCTTGCCACTGTTTTGAGTTTTCTTGATTGTCATCTTCGACTCCACAAACACGGACCTCGCGGCCAAGCTCCCAGCTTCTGATAATAGACTGCAATACATCACACCTTGTCCTAAATGTTGCCATGCCACCTTCGCTTAGAAGAGAAGCCAAAGTCTGTGCGATTTGTAGTCCCTTTCTGAACTTCTGGGCTTGAGATAGGGTTCTCGATTTCTCGCCTTGTTGATCTGGTAAGGCTGTAACGTGAAAGGCCGCAGTCGCATGGTCTTCTGTGTATGCACAGTCATTCTCTTCATGGTGGTCCGAAATCATAGACGGAAAACGCTCAACGCTTTGATAATACTCCATTGTCCATCTCTCATGCACTAGGCTTTGGCAAAAAGCCGGAATATCGAGTAGAGATCGAACCTTGAAAATATGCTTGCATGGTAGACCCATGCTGGAGAAAAAGGAACAATCACAGCATGATGGTGTTGCTTTGTGTGGCTCCTGTACATTGTTAGCCGCAGAGAGACTAAACTCATTGCCGTTTTGCTGCTTGAGTACTTTTACTTTACTTGAATACTGCAGTTGTTCTCGGACAAACTTGAAAGCGTAAGGGGTTACGTAATTGCAAAACAATTGCAAGTCTTTATCCAGGTTCTCAAACTCAGTTTTCTTGCGTGTAATTGCCATCAAATAATGATGGTTCCTTTGCTCTCTTAGACTTTTAAGCACACAAAAAAAAATCAGAAAAAAACTACATTAAGCTTGCGTACCGAGAGCAAACACTTTTGATTTTGCTGAAGGTTGACTCTAGCCAGTTGTTTGTTGTTTCTCCGAGATTAAAAGCTTTGTCTTTAAAGCAAGCTACCCATTGGTCCTTTATGGGGTCCCAATTTTGTAGGACATACTCTATGACACTTTTCATGTTGGAAGATTTTAGCTCATCGAGTGCTTTGTTGTATTCGGTAGCTGTTTTGGAGTGGGCCATGCGCGACAGGATTTCCAAAGCACGAAGTCTTTCTGCTGACGATATCCCTAGCTTCTCGCAAGTAACTTCCCTTCTAAAAGACCTCAAGGTGTGGTTAAGGCAAATGTTTAGGGAAGCACCGGGAAAGCAACTTGTAAAAGCATCTCGTTCAGTGAAGTCTTTGTCAGACATAATGACTTTCGTTTGAGACCAGGAAGGATTGTGTTTTTTAAAAATCTCCACTGTTGCTTGAATCACATCCTTAGTTTCCTCGGCTAAGGTAAACATGGCGACAATTTCGCTAAGACCATCTCCGTCAATGCACATAAGTAAGTACACAGGCATTCGCAAGTCCAACAGTTTGTATGTTGCATCAACTAGGATCATTTCCGGAATTTCTCGAACAAATTCTGCATATATTTATCCTGATAAAATATGCCTTTGAAGTTGTCGTCTTTATCAATTATAACCTCGGTAGTTGAGCCTGGTTGATTCTTGAGGTGCTGAATGACATCCTCTAGGTTGTTTTTGTTGATATCTTGTTTCGACCGCTGCTTTATGTTAGAAATGTCTTTCAATGTAACCTTTCTTCCAGTGGTTTCTTCAACTTTCTGCTGCAGAAGTTTTGGATTCGCTTGCAGTTTGATTGCTTCCGCAATGTTGTCAACACTCCGTTTTACACGGGACGCTCTTTGTCGTGGTAAATGCTCGTAGATCGTCTTGTTGGCTACGTGGTTGTGAGCCTCATTGACTCGGATGACTTCAAGGTGTTGTCCGTCTTGCGACAGAATGAGATAGACTTCAAAAGGGCATCCTTGCCGAAACGTCTTCGTGTTTCGTATCCTTTGAGTGCGTTTTCTTGCTTCTCCGCCAAACTTGCAAACTAACTTAAGGGAATAATATTTTAAAGATGATTTGGCAATCGCGACACGTTTAGGAACACGCCTTGCAGCAGCTTCTAAAGTGCGTACATCCCTTTTCCATAGCTCGCAGAAATTGAACTCTTCATACTTCGTTTTTCGCTTTTCAAGCTTATCTAAATCGGAGAATGTTTGTCCTACAAAAAATAACCGTTGATCTTCGTTTTCGTCGGTTCCTGAAGAGGAATTATTTTCTTCATTCCCGTCCTCTGGCAAACTCTCACTCTTCCCTGAGGTGAAACCCTTGTACCTATCATCGATCTGGCCTGATCCTGGTGATATATCATTGCCTTCATCCGTCTCTCTCCCCTTGTCATGGACACCACCGTCTTTTTCATCGCCTTCTCCGTCATCTTCAACTTGCTTGTCATTTACGTTTCCGCAGGTCCCGTCATCAGACTCCATAATATCTACTGCGTCCCTCTCCTCGACATGCACATCACTGCCTTCTCCATCGCCTTTCACCTGGTTGTTTTCTTCATCGTCTTCTCCGTCACCTTCAACTTGCCCGTCATTTACGTTTTCGTAGCTCCCGTCATCAGACTCCATCATCTCTACTGCGTCCCTCTCCTCGACATGCACATCACTACCTTCTCCATCGCCTTTCATCTGACTGTTTTCTTCATCGTCTTCTCCGTCATCTTCAACTTGCCCGTCATTTACGTTTTCGCAGCTCCCGTCATCAGACTCCATCATCTCTACTGCGTCCCTCTCCTCGACATGCACATCACTGCCTTCTTCATCGCCTTTCATCTGACTGTTTTCTTCATGGTCTTGTCCGTCACCTTCAACTTGCCCGTCTTTTACGTTTTCGCAGCTCCCGTCATCAGACTCCATCATCTCTACTGCGTCCCTCTCCTCGACATGCACATCACTGCCTTCTCCATCGCCTTTCATCTGACTGTTTTCTTCATGGTCTTCTCCGTCACCTTCAACTTGCCCGTCTTTTACGTTTTCGCAGCTCCCGTCATCAGACTCCAAAATATCTACTGCGTCCCTCTCCTCGACATGCACATCACTACCTTCTCCATCGCCTTTCATCTGACTGTTTTCTTCATCGCCTTCTCCGTCACCTTCGACTTGCCCGTCTTTTGCGTTTTCGCAGCTCCCGTCATCAGACTCCAAAATATCTACTGCGTCCCTCTCCTCGACATGCACATCACTACCTTCTCCATCGCCTTTCATCTGACTGTTTTCTTCATCGTCTTCTCCGTCATCTTCAACTTGCCCGTCACTTACGTTTTCGCAGCTCCCGTCATCAGACTCCATCATCTCTACTGCGTCCCTCTCCTCGACATGCACATCACTGCCCTCATCGTCTTTCATCTCTACCGTTTTCCCTCCCTCGACGTGGACATAGCCTTGGTCTTTTCCTCTGGTTGCCATTTGTACATGGTCGATGTGATCCTCTGGTACCCCGATCACGGAAATGTCAACCGATCCCGTTATGAGCCACGAAATTAAAGTGATTCTTGAAAAGTCGGAATGGGCAGTTGGTGACATCAGCCATTCTAGGGAATCTGGGAGAACTCCTTTTCGCTTCAGAAAAACGTCTTTCCACAGACTAGGTGCTTTTGCAGCAATGGCCGCCAGTATTGCAACTGCTGCCCCACAAACGCTCATGCATGTTTGCACAGGGATGTTTCTCAGGCATGTTGTTGAGCAAGTGTGGGCTGTGGAACTTGTAGAACCACTGGTTTCAACATGGCTTTCGACTATTCCAGCGAAAGGCTTGGGCACCGTGAGAAGTACTTGATGGATGGCCGTGACCACGGGCGAAACAACTCCCCTCAAGTCCGATGGTGATCCCCAGCAAATGGTATCGCAATAATACCACTTGTTGGACTTCAGATCGATATAAAGTAATGCCCAGTGGCAACCAGGTCGACCCGGGGAGCTGATGTACACTTCGTTGGATTTTGTTCTTCCAACATTCACCACAAAAACTATTCTTGTGGTTGATCTCGACAATTTACCTGAAAGGTACTTCTGCAGGTCATCGTTTCCTATCATTAAAACATCATTCAACATGAGCACTGAAGTATGCTTCGTGTTCATCTGTAAGATGTCTGTTAGCCCACTTAAAATGGCATGGCTGATCCAGCCCTTTCGAGCAACGGTAGCTAGATCGGATCCGAGGATGTAACGGTTGTGGCTCAATACGCTGCTCCCATCAAGATTATCAAAAATTAGGCTGGCGTACTTAGCCAAATCATCTACAGAATAAGAGCTAGCAGCTTGGATTAGGTAGGGTTATTCTGGTTTTGATCCACTGTTCTTCTCCCTTCACGCGAGATTTGATGTCGCGGAGCTTGTGGATGTTTAGAATAATTCGTGCCGACTCTTCTGTGAATGTTCCTACATGACAAGATATAGCGCTGTAATTTCCACCGTTGACGAAATCGATCATTTGCTCGCACGTGGATTGCGGTGGTATACCTTGGAGTGATAAGACATCCGTGACCCTTTTGGGCTTCCGAGAAATCAAAGTAAGCCCACTAGCCGGCTTGATAGGTGGGTAGTTTATCGTGGCCGCTTGGTATCTGCTTGTTTCGTGGAAAGTGTTATTCTTGATTATTTCCTGTAAGAATCAATATTCTTTGTCAAAAAATAATGTATGGGCGATAAAAACTATGCGAGGTCAGATATTCTTCGTCATTAGTTGCATCACTTAGCTTCCATATTTTCTTTGACTACGTTAATGCAAATTAATCCCTTTAAATGTAAAAAATGTCCTCCGTGATGTATGTACTAGAAAGAAGAGAATAGAGTTTTTTAGAATGGAATATTTAATTTATTAACGTGAAATATTCTTAAACGGCGCATTTCCAGCATGCAAAAAGAATGGGTTTCTGAGCGCATATTATTTAAGTGAAAACCACTAACCTGTAACATTGGGTCCATCGTAAAACCTGGAAACAAAAATGCAGATCATTGAATTGTTTAAGTTAGTAACAGTTCACTGAGCGTAAAGGTGGATTGCCACTGAAACGCAATGTTACCTTCGTTAACGGGCGCGACTTGCGTAAAGTAGAAAGAGAAAATGCATAGACTGCTTGAATCTGCGGAAAACGTTGAACAACAATCACCTTTTTTCCGCAGACGCAAGTGGTCCATACAGTTTCATTTCTTTTTTTACGCACGTAAATCCAGTTAAATTCACGCCCGTTGACGTTTATAAAATTACACGATAGTCGAAATCCACCTGAAAAGAGGGTGATGACATCACGTCATTCATTTGTTCGTCTGTCCGTCCGTCCGTTCGCTCGTTAGTCCGCTCGTTCGTTCGTTCCTTCCTTCCTTCCTTCCTTCCTTCCTTCCTTCCTTCCTTCCTTCCTTCCTTCCTTCCTTCCTTCCTTCCTTCCTTCCTTCCTTCCTTCCTTCCTTCCTTCCTTCCTTCCTTCCTTCCTTCCTTCCTTCCTTCATTCTTTCATTCATTCATGCATGCATGCTTTCATTATTCCTTGCGTTCGTTCGTTCCTTGTTCGTTCGTTCGTTCGTTCGTTCGTTCGTTCGTTCGTTCGTTCGTTCGTTCGTTCGTTCGTTCGTTCGTTCGTTCGTTCGTTCGTTCGTTCATTCATTCATTCATTCATTCATTGTCATCATCATCATCACCACTGTCGTGATGATATAGCCGTTGTCGTCGTCACCACCATTGTCGTCGTCGTTGTCATAAAACGTAATGTATGCAATTTTTGTTCTATTTTTCACATACAAATCCAAAGTAAATTACACAAACCTGGAACAACAGCTATGAAGAGGACTAAATGGCCGTGTTTTCACTGGGACAAGCGAAACTAATAAAACCAATTCAGTTCTTCTACGAAAATTCATCCTCTCGAGTTAAAAATGCAAAATGCAAACTGTTTTCATGGAAAAAGGGATTATCGTGCCATTAACGCCGGAAGTGCGTGATGGTTTATTAAAGTATCCGGGTAAACATTGCGGCCAATTACAAAGCGCGGAGCAACAGAGGGCCGACAAATTATTTACTTCGTACCCAGTAAAATTTTCCCATGCACTAGCAGAAATCTAAATTGAGCACCTGATGGTTCTTGAGAAAATGCCAGACGAATTCGACAGCCCCGATCTCGCCTTCTTTACAACTATGTAACTCCACAGACTTAAATTAAGCGACGCGACATGGCAGTGCGATTTTACCGATGAGTGATGTTTTACTTTTGAGTTGCTTCATATATATCGGCAGGTCGAGACATTATATGTATCATCTATACAAAACTCCTTGTACAAATGTATACAGCGAGGATGAATAATAGACAAGACCAATTTATAACCCCTACTTCTTATGAAATTGAAAATTGTGGGCTTTTGTAAGTCCTAAATTGGCTTTGTGAAAACACGACCAGTGGCTGCTGTCTGATAAATCTAAGAGCAGAAGGTACTTTACTTAAGGCGGGGGTACACCTGAAACCTGTTTTTCCACCGCTAAACTTGGATTTAATGCGAATATCTTGTCTGCGTTTCAAGCAATCCAGAAACTCTATGCTCATTTCACAAAGCTATGATAAGCGGTGTTTTGTAAATTTTTTGGTGATTTTTGGGGATGTTTGGAAAGAGATAGTTTTTCTCAAAGGATTAGTAAAATTTGGAGAAATAAGAAATATTAAGGATTTAATGTGATTTTAAAATTAGAATTTGAAGTTAAAAATTAGTATATGGACACCCAAACAGTCCCCTGACAACCTGGGGTGCTCTTGCGTGGGGGTCAACTGTCTGGTGGTGTTCCAAAAATTATTTTCTTTCTTCTATCCCCTCTTTAAACCTCTTAAAATTCTACTCAAATTCACGTATACCCCCACCTTAAGGTTAACAGATTAATGATAAGAACCGACTTACCTGTTTGAGTCGCCCTTCGCTTCATTTCAAACGAACAGATTTTCAATAAGCAACAGGAAACAAGGAAGCAACAGCTAAAGCAGGTAGCAGACGAGAGCACGAAGCGAGTATCGATCGTAAACCAGTGACCTTCGAAAGTCTTCAAGCCTACACATCACGTGCTGCACATTTCCCGCCACGAACAAGCGTCACGCATGACCGGAAGTTGTCATGGTGTCACGAACTCAGCTTCAACATCTACTATGTCTACTATATTTCGTTTCAGCATAAACCAACCATTAGATTTGAGATCTATAAAACTTTTCAGGATCGCTTAGCACTTCTTAATCGACATATGATAGTTTGGAGGTGATATTTCTGACTGCCGGGCATTTAGCGCATTTGAGACCGTGCCCGGCAGTCGGATCACAAATCTTCTAAGTGTGGAGAAACAAGCGATTTCACGGTATGCAAAAGCTCGGAAAATTCGTCCACTACAAAACCAAAATAATTTTTACAATCGCTTGGCATATCTTAACAAACATCGAATACTCTCGTTAGGTTTAAATGAGACTTTCTGCGGGAATTTGGTGACTATTTCTGACTGCCGGGCATTTAGCGCATTTGAGACCGTGCCCGGCAGTCGGATCACAAATCTTCTAAGTGTGGAGAAACAAGCGATTTCACGGTATGCACAAGCTCGGAAAATTCGTCCACTACAAAACCAAAATAATTTTTACAATCGCTTGGCATATCTTAACAAACATCGAATACTCTCGTTAGGTTTCAATGAGACTTTCTGCCGGAATTTGGTGACTATTTCTGAATGCTGGGCTGAGCCAAAATTTTCGAAGTGTCGACAACACAGCGATTTTACGGTATGCCCAAGTTCAGATATTTCGTAAACTAGAAAATCAACATGGTTTTTGGAATCGCTCAACAATTCTAAGAACACATCTAATACTCTCAAGAAGTTTAAAAGAACCTTACAGTGGAAATTCCGTAAAATTTTTCGGCTGCCGGGCATTTAGTCCCTCTGTTTAAGACCGTGCCCGGCTGCCGGGCATATAGCCACAGCGTTTGTATCACCCATAAATGTAATAAAAACCATAAATGTAATAACAACCATAAATGTAATTAAAAATTGACCATAAATGTAATACTAACCATAAATATAATAACTTTTAACCACAAATGTAATAAATCCACTAACCATAAATGTAATAAAATTTGCCCATAAATGTAATAAACTGAACAACCATAAATGTTATAAGGCTTAACCATAAATGTAATAAACTGGCTATGACTTCCAAATCAAGGGGCTACAAACTTGCCATTCTCATTCTTCGTGAAATTTTGAAATTTTGAAAATTTCAATTAGACCCCTAAAGGCCTTACTCCTTAAAGAAACAACTATACTATTTCTTCTTGTGCAATCCAAAGGACAATGATTTTACAAAACAAAGTGATCAATAAGGGCCAAAGGGAAGGCAGCAGACAAGGTTTGGGATGAACGATACATCCAACGAAGAATGAAAAACAATCCTCCCTCAAAATACTTTGTTGGAGAAACTGTTTTGATCCGTTTTCCGTTTTCCGGGAAACATGGGCACGCGGAAACGGAGAACACAAGTTTGCAAATCCGGGTGGATATATGGGAAAGTTTGAAAATTAAGACAGGCGTATTCCTTATAAAGTGATGTTTGACTGAATTCGTCTTGACTCAAAGAGAACCTCAATCTCTTTCAAATGGATGAAATACCACCAACCACCAGAACTTCAAACGCCCTGGTATATAGACTTTCCAATCATACTTGGGTACTTCCTTAATGTTCGCAGACCATAATTATAGCTTCTTGGGTATTGGTTTCTCGGTTAATTAAAATACTAACTTGATGCACGAGTCCCGTGTCCTGAAGTAAGAGGTGCACAAAGAGAATGGCAAGTTTGTAGCCCCTTGATTCGGAAGTTATAGCCAGTTTATTACATGCCTTATTACATTTATGGTTGTTCAGTTTATTACATTTATGGGCAAATTTTATTACATTTATGGTTAGTGGATTTATTACATTTGTGGTTAAAAGTTATTACATTTATGGTTAGTATAACATTTATGGTTAATTTTTATTACATTTATGGTTGTTATTACATTTATGGTTTTTATTACATTTATGGGTGATACAGCGTTCTTCAAAAGGTACCGACCCATGTAAATGAGCTGGACTAAAGTGGCGGGGTATTCTGCAGTTGCTCCGTAAGTTTGGCCGCCGCTACTGGCGTTAACTTGCAGCACTCTAATGCGGCCAAGAAAGCATTATCTGCCCATCAAAAAACGTTTATTCTATTTATCTTTCAGAAACCTTTTAGCTTCTTGTAGATTTTCGTTAATCGTAAAATTTTATAAGTTGTAAGCTTACCGTTTTTGTGCGAGCAAAAGTGGCTTTACACAGAAGTAAAAAAATATAAAGCTTATTCTTCTTCTTTCTAAGCCCGAAATATCCATAGGTGTCATCGAGCAGAGGTTCTTCCGTCGAGTTGATTTTCGGCCGCATAGATCGCATTTGACGAAATTCGCTACGTACGAAATGTACTGTGGTGATCATTTCTTGCCTGCGAGCCTGCGAGAACTTTCTGCCGTTCGGGTGTCTCTCGGGTCTCTCGGGTTCGTTCCCAGGGTCCTCTCTGGAGATATAGAGAGGATCCTGGGAACTAGGTTGATTGATTGACGGTTGATTCTATGAGTGCAGAGAGTGCAGATGAGTGCAGAAACTCTCTGATTAGTGTTTATAAGTACACTGTGTGGAAGCTGAACTGAAATGTTTGATTTCCATATGTAAAATGCCCAATTTTTTTCCAGCAAAAACGAGGTAGGTTTATCTAATTAAGGTGTTGCAATTGGTATTAATTGGAAATCCACTAACAGTTGCCTAACCTTCCTAAAACGCACTGTGGTTTAATATTTTGTTGATCGGTGAGTGCACCTTTACAAATCTGCCATAGTTAACACAAAAACTTAGAAGACCTCTCGTGATACTGCCCCTTTAATAACTGCAGAGTTTGCTTATGGGTTCCAAGAATCATGAGATAAACACAGGGTTGGACATTAGCGCTCGCCCACTCGCCCAGTTGTCAAAGCTGTCAGGCGAGTAGAAATCACCGATCACTCACCTAGTTTGGCGAGTACGATTTTCAGCTCCAGAATATAAGCTTACTATTCAAAATAAGCGCAACTTTAAACTTCCTACTTTCCACTTTAAAATAATCTACACCGGCCACAGCTAACAGCGTACAATGCTTACCATTTTGAAATCTCCCACAAACCTGGCGCTTTGTCGAAATTAATTTCCGGTTCGCAAACATTAGTGCCCTTTGCCACAATTTAAGGTGGCTCCATATAGTTTTATAACCACGCGCGCGCTGATGATGCGAGCCTCGGGAAACTGCACGCGCGCTGACGCAAGCTCAGGCAAAAGTTTTTAACCACGGATTTGAGTTAAAACATTTCAAAGAAAATCTTTATCCGCAATAGAATTTTAAGAACAGACAATGCTGTTTCAGCTTCCAAATTATAGGAGGTTGTAGATTTTCATCATGGAATTGCATAAAACGCCCAGTAAACACTGTAAGCGAGCCTAGTGGTTTCACCGTTGACGCATGCTCAAATAGCGATCTTGGCGAATTTCTATTCCATTACGTAATTGTTACAAGTTTGGGGGACTAAAATGGCAACTTTCGTCTAACTTTTCTCGCGTTTCCTTCGGTGAAATTTCGTAAAATTTGCCAGAGAGGTTATAATTATTTTGCTTTACATGGCATTCGTTTTTTATGAAAATCTATAAGACCAGTTTTTACGCAGAGGGGAAAAACACAAATTTGCAAATAACAAAGAAACTGCCTTTACAACCCCCTACTTTTTTCTGTTTAAAATTATTTTTCAGATAATATCCATGTACTGTGAAAATTTTGGAAGATTTCACCGAAGGAAATGGAAGAAAATTGAACTTAAAGCCACATAAACGCGCAAAGTCGCATTTCTTTGGGTACTCTTAATTCACGACGTAAACCCAGTATTTTAACAGAAATGGTTGTAGAACACTATTTCATCCTTGCTTATTGTATTTGATAAGTTTGAGCGAACTGGGAGTGAAAACAAATGCAAAAACCAGATTTCAAAATATAACACTAGCGCGCGCCACATCCATGTTATTACCCTATGGAGCCACCTTAACATCCCCTACTGACCACATAACACTGAAGATGCAGGAGATGGGACCTATGGTTTAAATGATGAAGAGAAACTGTATGTTTGAACTCACTTAGTGTTTTAATGTCGAGATTTCTTCCTGTGGCGTCTGAAGTATTCACATACTAGTACATAATATTCCAAGTACGGCCATTTCTGGTTTGTTTTCATATTTAACCATGGGAAGTAGTTGGATTTTCTTGTCCTAAGTACCAAAATTCACACAAAAACCAATTTTGAGAGTTGGTTATGACTAATGTTGCCATAAAGGAAGGCTTTTTGGACAAAAGAAAAATGCCCCATTTTCATAATTTACATTTGACCTTTAAGGGTGTTAGCCATGGAAGGCCCCTATATAGTTGGGTACACAGGAGCTCAAAGTGCATTAACCACAGGCATTTTTGTCTGATTTTTGGCAACATAGCTATACTAATTTGAGTATGCTGATTTCGAAAATCATTGTTGCCAAGGTCAATTCTCATGTTAAGATGGCGTTTAACGGTTTTCATAATGTCCGATGCCATTGTCCAAAAAAGGAATTTTCTTTCCTCTAGCAATTTTAAGGTTAATAAATCTAGAAATTATGCATATCAAAGCATAATATTAGTGTATTCTAAAGAGGATTTCTGACAATTTTTACGCTGTTTCTGTGAATATAAACCACACCCTCTTATACAAATCTCACCTTATCACAGATATAATTTTGACATTTTTTTGAAAAGCGAATGTAAGTCTTGTATAAATAAAAGTTGCAATTGAAACATGCAACCCTTTCAATATCGTCCGTAGCACAAGTTCTTGGCAATTGCAAAACCTTTCTATGCCTATACTAATCAATACAAGGTAAGGTAAAAACTTTTTACGGCTCATTCAAAGGTGAAAACTAACAAAAAGACAGAGGGTGGAGTTATTTGAAGTGTAGGTGTGTTGCTGTTTCATTTGCATGCTGGAATTATTTCTTATTCTGGAGATTTTTTTATTGTTTTGCCCAGAGTCAGTTACACTTCAAGGAAATGCTGCTTTGTTCATCTATGGCTTTGCTGTGATGGTTTACTTATTGCAAAACTAGAAAAAGCAAAGATTTTCTGTTACCGATGAAATGACAAGCATTTCTGGCAGCAGAAAACCTTGTTGAGCAAGTACCTGCTGACTGACTAAAATCATAGTATCTGACGATTTTTTAATCAAAGGGGATTTTCTCTACTCGGATCCTAGCCTTGATGTAGCGCCATTGTGAGATCCAACTAGAAGAAGCTGATGCGATGTTTTTTCTTAAAGAAGTTAGTCTTAGTAGGCATGTCGACAATGTAGTAGTTTCCTCTTGAGACACCATGATAAGCTGTTACTTTTCCTGGTGCATCGTGTTAGGCTATCATCTGAGGCAAGCATTGTAGTCATTTCACGCCATCACCAGCTGTGACAGCACCCCATTCAACTGTGGACTGCATTCAAGACTGCGTGGAGAGTTTTCAGAAGTTTAGAGCACTTCAATCTTCTCCCTGACACCGTCACATCCACAGAGAAGTTTGTTTGTCGGATTTTTAACACATTGGAGGACTCATTGGACTTGGCTCGTGTAGTGCTATTTGGCAAAGTCAGTGGTCCAGAAAGGGTACCACTGACTAGTGATGCATTCAAGCAACACTTGAAGAGATGCCGCTACCAAACAGCGGTGTGGTGCCAGGCACACAGAAACCAGTGCCTCTGAACCCAAAGGAGACAGGCTGGAATTGCTACAGAAGATCTACTGGTCTCTGTCTTTATGAAATAAGATCCCATCTCTTAAGCTTGTCTAGAAATGACCTTCATGCTAATGCACCACTGGCTGTGCAACTCTTTGCTAAAAATGCAGAATGTTGCTGTTGTGTGCACTGGGCTGTGTGGGTGCACAAAGATGGGGGCGCTAATCGCTGCAAGTAATATAATTACTTCTGTGTTTTTGAGAGAGTTTAGAAGATTTATTGCTTATCGTCATCGGGCCCGTGAGGACTCTTGAGGCCGGAGAAGATTTATTAACAATGTTTAAAATATTGATTAACAATGTGATAGACAGTAATGCGCAATCTGTTTATATTTTGAATCAGTTCATTTTATGTGAATTCAATTGGAGCACGTGACAGACAAAGTGCATCTTAAAATGACAAACAATATAGTTTTACCATCTCCTACTGTAACAACTATGATGTTATTTCCATTTTCCTGCTATCAAAAACGGAGAAGAAAAGAAGGGAAAACTCTATATATGGACATTATATCTTGATTTGTATTCTGATTTATATTGATAGACGCTAGCTTGTAGCTTCAGCGTGGTATGCATGCCGACAACATTTTTCTTTCTTACCTCAATCGACTTTTTAGAATACAAGAATTACATTCGGCTTTCAACAAAATGTCAAAACTATACCTGTGATGGGGTGAGTTAGCGTAAAAGCTGTCAGTAATTCTCAGAATCATCTTTAAAATAAAATACACTAATAACACTTGGAAATAATTTCTTAATTTATTGTACTTAAAATTGCTAAAGGAAAGAAAACTCCTTATTTGGACAATGTGTGGTTCCAGAAAATATCCATACTCCCCGCACAGAAGGGATTGGAAATTCTTGGGAGGAGGGGAGGTCTCAATGACCCAAAAATTTAAAGCAATGTATGAAGCTAAATTGGAATTTCCAGAGGGGTGGGGGGAGGGGGTCATAGAGCAAATCCCTTCTGGGGGAGGAGCGGGGGTGGATATTTTCTGAATGACGTGATTATGCAAAAAAATACCCTTTAACACTATCTTAACGTAAGAATTGAGCTTGGCAACAATGATTTTCGAAATCAGTGTTCTCAAATTAGTACAATGAGACAAAAATGACAGTGGATTTCACAATTTGGGCTCCTGTGTGTGACCTGACTAGTAGTGCTGCTCCATGCATGCCACCCAATTGTGCTGAGAGCCTAATGTCTAAGTTCAACTTTGATGCCATTTTGTCATCACGCTACCTAAATTTCAGAGGTCTTCCTCTGGTCATGCACTACCAAGAAAAGTCGTCTGAACAAAATAGCTGCTTATCTGTCTGGTGATGTCATGCATGTCGCTTTTGCATTAATTTATGTGGAAAAGTTTCTTTTGAAGCCATCGCAGTTTATGAGAGAAAAATTATTTGTAGAAAGGATAACAGGGTACAAAATTGTTTTAAAAGTAAACTGACATTAAATGCATAAGATTGTAATTGACTGCAAGCTACATTCTTCATGCACTGATTTGCTTTTACATAGTGATCAAAATAATATAAGCTTAAGCTAATTGGCCAGAGCAGATTAACAAGCCCTTGTCTTGTTTCTCGGTTAGAAAGGCAGCAAAAAGGGAGTAATTCTGAGTGCAAGAATATATTCTATTTGACTGGACATGCAACACTGAGTTCGAAATACTCACTGGTTGGACAAAAATTTAATTTGGAAAATTACACCATGTTGAAGCGAAGAACACCACTTATTTAAAACCTACCAGTCATTGTTTCTCTATCTGTTTGTAAATTGAATTGAAATTTGCAAACTAATAAGTTTTTTACGCATTTTCTTATTCAGAGACATTGTACAATCATGCGTTAAAAAATATTATTTCAGTATATATGGAGCTTAAATATCTTCATGGGTATAGTGAATTCAGTGTAGAAATGCTCTGAAGAAAAAACCTTAGTAATCGAAGTTTTAAAATTGATAATTATGTACTTTCTTATTAGTATGCAAGACACATGCATGCAGTGGGCAGCATTTGCATGTGATTGCATTGATGCTGTTCATTAACCAATCAGAGGAGTCTGAAATTTAGAAGCTAGGAAAGGCAATTTCCAGCATTCTGGGCATCAAAAAGTGTGCTTTTGATGAGTGTTTTTATTAACAAAGTAAATGAAATCTTAAAAAACGGTGGTAAGAAGCCAGGCAGTGGTGGTAGACTACTGGTTACTGGCTCTTCTTATTGAAACTCCTGCTGTCATCATCACTTGTCAATGCCAGCCAGTATATATGTGAGCTCATCAGTGATATAGAGTGTGTTGAAAATATTTTGTTTAATTTAGCAATTATTATAGTATTGTCTTTTTCAGATACCTTCATTGGCCTGGCAATATTGCTTTTGAGCATTACATGGCTTTTCCTTGTCAAACAAAGTGCGTTCAAGACTTGGGGTACCTCTCAGTCCTATTTTGTTGGTATTTGTCATGGTTTTGCAGCTGTATGTGTTCTTCTGTTGGTCTATAATGTGGTTTACTTTGAGATCCAACATGTAACTACATCAACTGAAGGTTCAATAGCATTCATCTACGTAACTGCTAATGGCAGTTACATTTGCCCAAGAAAGGATCAGGGTGAAGTCACCAGCACTAGAATGGAAATTTGGTTGGTATTCCTGGCATCCTATTCCTTGTGTTTGATGTTGTGTAATGCAGTTGTTAACAGCAAACTGGATGCAAGACATGAAGTCTGCTGGCCACAAGGTACATACATGTATTATAATTATAACTCTGAATACTATACAGCTGTTAAAGGGGCTGTTAAACTATACCTAAACCACACACCTGTTAGTAGTGGAATGTTTCCAGTGTTTGCCTTCCATCATGATCAGTGCGGACTACAATGTACATTTATTGCTCACTCAGATGTGATTACATTTTACTTTTTAATTAATAAATAAACAATTCCTTGCACTTATTTGCATGGTCACAGCATGTATAACGTACATTACACTTGGTGGTAGAGCGCTTAAAGATTAAAATTTTCTTACAAATTTACTGAATTGCCCCGGCCCATTTGCATTACTCCTGTATGTGCTGTATTTACTTGTAGGCCGTTAAAATTGCAGATTAAAAATAGGGTATAACACTGATAGGGAAAAGCTGTATGAGCTCATTTCTCTTTCAAATATAAACTGAAGAGTGAAAAAACCATGACAGAAAGGACGCATTGGAATAGAAAGTTTAAGGGGACAACACAATATGTTTTGAACACTAGGTATTATGAAACCTGGGTGTGTTCAGAAAAAAGGATGCAATGCATATGCATATATTGTATACTCTGAGGCCTCTCCAAGGAAAGCAAACACCCTTGGGACCAGCTCTAGCTATATCCACCCTAGAGACGCATCCACATTATAGAGAGATGTACTCCGGCCCTGACATGCACGAAATCTGTGAATGTAGAAATCAATGGAATAATATTATGATAGTTATTTTAGCAAGGGTCCACTTTGAGAGTAGTTAATTATGAATTAAAGTGATCTGTTGTTCCCCTTAGAGGCTGCTTAAGTTGTCTGCCATAAAGAGAGTACATGTATTTATAGTTCATATAGCTAGTATGACATCCCGGTGAGAGTTGTTCTGAAACAGAACTGTTGTTGGTGACTGATGTTTTAACAACCTGATCATGATCTGAGTGGAAGTCATAATTCTTCAGAGTCAAGTGAAAGTTTTTGTCAGTGAATGATGTTATAGTCTGGTATGTTGATGCTGATTGGTCAGTTTACTGTGATGTTACTGGCTGTTAAAGACTTGCGTTAAGTTCGTCAACACTAATTGGCCAGCCTTGATCCATCTGTTGTTAATTGAATTAAATTGTTCTGTTTGACGTGGTCTGTTCATTGGTTTTGTTTATGTTGTGTATAAATCATTTGTTTAGCGGCACCTATTACCCAAAATTCCAGGGAAGGAGAACGCAAATTGGTTGTAAACAGAAATGGGGAAACCATTAATTGGAAGTTATAATTTCCTCAACAGTTAGAATGCAGGGTGTACTTAAAGAGGGACTTCCCACTGACCAAGTGATTGCTGAACTTGCTCATTACCTGATGAAATCAGAAATTTGGAAGCGAGTTGGTCGAGCTCTGGGTATTGGCGAACCGCATATAACTCAGATACAGGAAGATGAAAGCTGTGCTTATGAAAGAGTGTACAGGATGTTAAGCAAATGGCGCCAGCTGATGGGGGCAGGTGCAAATTATGAAGCTTTGGCACACGCACTGAAGTGTGAACATGTTGGCAGACCTGACTTGGCTCAGCAATTCTGCTACTCAGCGGAAGTTGCCCAAGGTAATAACAATAACAACTGTTTGAGGCATACTGTTCTTGAAACTGTTCTGAAATATCTGAAGAAAAACCATAAGGTTATCAGAATCCTTGTTCACTGCAGTATGAACAACTTGCATGTTTCCAATTTTTTAAGGTTGCAAATCCATATCACAACATATCTTATGAGGTCTTGCAGCAATTATCAATCACATGTGCCCTTCAGAGCAAATAGTCTTGATGCAAATTTGAGTTTTAATGGATGTCAGTCATCTCCGCCTCCCAGTTAACTTATCTCAAAATCTCAAGAATGTTTAAAATCCTGTGTTCGAAATTTGATAAAATTGTTGTTTAGTTAATTATTATTTTTAAGTTCTGTATTCTGTAACCAGAAATAAAAAAAAAGTACAAAAATAAAATTTGTGCTTGTAGATTTGTCAGATATTTTTTTGGTCATTGATATATGCGAATGACCATAGGTGACTGTTGACAACTTCTTGCTTTATTAAAAGCCTGCAATGAATGGGAATTTCTTTGCATTTACTAATTACCAGTTACAGTTGTGGAACATTGATCGGCACTGCCATTAATGATAAGAAGAATGCATTCAATTGCTAGCGGGATTCAGGTTTTGAATAATCAATTCATTAATGTACTCTAGGGGGGAAAGCTTCGCTTGGCACAACTGTAATAGTCTTTGGAGCCCAGAATAAGTGAATTTATTTTTAGAGGAATAGCTTACAACTGAAGTTTTACTTTCTTTGTGTTTGTGTGATCAAAAACGCATTACGGTAATTACGATTTGAGCCATCAGGCAAGTAGCTGAAATAACATGCCACAGCTGCACTTGGCAAGTTAACGAGGCTATTTCAAATTAATCAATTAAAATTAACTGGGTTAAAAATGTCTAATGCTGCCGTGTATTATTTTGGAGAGTTAACCGACACTTAACCAAGTTAGCGGTTTCCATGGAAATTAATCAAAGAACAATAGTTGTTTTTGCCTGGTTATAGGATAATTCTAAACCACCTTTCTGGGTAATTTTAACCAGGTTAGTGGCTTCTTATCAGATTCATCTATTGTTTTACATGTCAAATGTGTCAATCATCACCATGCAATATAAGATATAGACTTACCCCAAGTCGCACGCTTTTTTTCTTTGGGTCACTAGAATTGCTTGAGTAAGATCGCTTTGAAATCATGCGCGGCAGGCTGCAGTTATACTTGAGTAAAATCGCTTTGAAATCGGGCGCAAGAGAATTTGGCCCTTGTGTATAATAGCAACATTTTTTGTCATGAAAAATTGCATTATTTCACATGCACTGAATTGGTTTCTTTTATCGTTTTGGTGTCAGTTTCGTGTGCTGTATGCAATTTTGTGTGCACCGTGGCGTGTTAAAATTGCGATTTTCACCGCTTTGAGAAAAATAATTCTGTTACCCGAACTCATAACTTAGAGTTGCCTTCATGGAATACATATCTATGTCGGCCTCAACATCACAGAGCTAACAATAGGTGCACAGTACAGAGAACCTTTTTTTATTCTTTTTATCTAGACAAAAGTGACAAGTCTGCTGGCATGGAGTTGAAGTAGCAAACCTTTGAAAGCTATAGTTGTCTTACTATTCCTGTCACAATCTCGTTCCCAGAGTCCACAGGCTCCACGGTCAGCGGATGGTCACCCAGGTGAAACTCTGGGGAAATGGAATTTTTTACCCCAGAAATCTGGGGTTCCGGTTGTTGTACGCATGCTTTGCTAGAAAAACGGAAGTGAAAAATTGGAAAAAAACCGAAGGCTCAGAAGTCAGAAGAAAATATTCAGAACTCCACTCTCTCGATATGCAACTCGTAAAGTCAAGTGGATCAACGCTTTTATGAGTGATCTAAAGGCTCCTTTGAAGAAAAAATAGCTCAACGGAAAAACTGCGATAAAGCAATAGCGCTGTTTGAAAGCAAAACATGCACGTCAGATTGGTTCACAGATCGTGTAACCTTCCAGATCTGGAGGACAAACGTAAACAAAGGGAGTCGTAATGCCAAGTTGTGGACGTATATTGGCAGAAAACGAATATATTTTATCTCTGGAAGAAATCTTTTGAGGAAGGCCAGTGGTCGAATCTACATTTTTAATACATACAGCATTGTAAATGACGGCCGTGAGAGCACGGAGCAACTGCACCCTGATCGAAAGCTCATTTTGAAAATGAAATTTTCATTGGAATGCAATCGAATAGGCAGGTAAGCAATAATGTGCCGTATTTTCCACTACAGTACTAGTGGGAGACTACAGAACTTTGCAAGATTGGTTTCACCCAAAAAGATGGAATTTTGGCGCCGCAGTAATAACAGACATGTATCGATTTGATTGTCATCCGATCAGAACTTCTTCCACGTTTGTCATTAGTTTTTCTCAAATTTATTCATTTTCCCGCTGTTGTTGTCGAAGTTCCTATGTACATTTTCGTCATGACTTAAAATTGAAAATTTCCTCTGGCATTTGTAACTCATAATAGACAAGTGATGAATTTGTTTCATCTTTGAACGAACCATTTGTAGATAAAAGTGACTATTTAAAGCATTTATGAAATGCTGTCATTTATCAGAGAAATATGGCCTTCCATTTATGAATACAGTGTAAAAAATTGTACTTTATTTTTGCTGAAATTAAAGTTCTCCAATGGTGTTTCTATGAATTGATTTAGCAATTTGTAACACTGAGTGCTACCATGTGAATATTGTATTGGTTTTCTGTACATGGCCTATCCCCAACTGCAAACAGCCAGCACAGCCCAAGAAATACTGAATACTGAATACTGGTTGCGTGTCATAGATTGCTTGAATAGCTTGTTTTGTTACCGCATTTCTGTAGCATTAAGTGACTAGGCATATCTCTTCTTCCCCCTACCCCCCTGGATGAATACTAGTCCATTGCAGGATTACCGCCAAAAGTAAATTTGTTGGAACCATTTATATTTGAGAGTACAGTGTCTTTCCCAGAACACAACACAATGACCCTGGTTGGGGCTTAAACCCAGACCATTCAATCTGAAGTCCAGTGAGCTTACCATTATTCCACTGTGCCCCCCATCTTGTTTGTTGTACTTCAGGTTATTTTGGCAAGGCACATAGATTTGATTTCATTGGCAGATTCACCAAAACAAATATTTGTGAAATAAACATATCTTGCAATACAACACACTGAAAGACTCCTGAAACTACACAAGACTGTCAAGAGGTGTGGGCTGGAATGGACACTACCCAGTAACTTGTACAAAACACAAAATGATAAGCAGTCAGATTGAGTGGAAAAAATGCCAACTTTATTCTCATGTTACAGTTAGTGAACATAGGTGTCTATTGGTTGTCATTTAGCCAACTGCAGGACCTGCAAAAATAAATTGAAATATGTCTGTGATCACAAAAGACACTTTATGGTGTGAGTCCTTGAAGCCATTAGAAATAAATGATTGTGTAATAATTGCAATAGGGGATGATAGGACAGCACAACTCTTGGTTAAGTCTTCATTTGAGCCTAGTGGCCTAGAAGGCTGGAGTCCATCCAGGTTTATTTTTCCACAGTTTTAAGCAGTTGGTGGTTTGGCTGGGGTGATGGTTAAGGGGAAATTTTAAAATAAATTATTACAAGTAGGAACCAAGAGAGAGAGAGAGTTACATCTTTTCCATCTGAGACCAATATAGGTAAACATTGTAAAAGTATATCAACAAGCAAAGTGCAGTTTTCCAAGTAAGGACTGATGTTTGAACTTTATATCATGCACTTTCAAGGTTGTGTGGTTCACAGTTTTTTCACATACCATTACCAACTGTCTAGAGAAATTCTCATTAACAGTTGCATGCCCGGTTGAGATTAGGTTTACAACCTAGTCAGTTATGTGGAATATGGAAGTTTTCTATTTCCTTTATTGCAATAAATACTCTACATAATCAATGTCCGATAATTTTCAATATAAATAATATTCCTGCATAACAGCTGATAACAGCCGGCGTTGCACACAGATGCAGTCGCCGGGATGTATTCAGTACGCTTAGAAAAGCACCAGAATTTACCAAAAATCGGAGTTGTATAACAAACATCAGACGTAATTTCTAGCTCCTCGATCGAAGAAAATACTATTAAAACACCGAGTGAAAAATGGGTAAATACCAAAATCTAAAGCTAGTTTTTACCTACCTTGAAAACGAAACGGGAAATGGCATCATAAATCGCGGTTTAAGGCCAAGATACTGCAAAACACAAACGAACGAACTCCAAAAATCTCGGCAAAATGGCCGCTAAAGCTTCATACACTGTTCATAAACAACTTCCGGAAATACGTCTGAGTTCGAAGGCTATTGTATTGAAACAGCCAATCAAAAAAATTCGAATTAATTCGAATAATTCCATTTCCCCAGAGTTTCACCCGGCGACTAAACCGCTGACCGTGGAGCCTGTGGACTCTGGGAACGAGATTGTTCCTGTCATTGATTTGTCTATGATTATTGATAACTCACTCATTACGGAGGTGTGCATTTATGATGAGAATTTAACCTGTGTTGATTTTTCTTCTATTATATCAGGTGCTGGAAACCCTGAGGATGGTGCCGCTGCATGAATTGCAAACCCGCGGCTGAAGGGGAGAACTCAGCCGAAAATTTACAACACTTTCAGACTCATACTTAGTCGCTATTTATGTGATTTGTAGGTGAGAGAAGATTAGATATTAGTGTGTTGAGGCACGTAGGGATTCACAGGAAGGGATCATGAAGGAAAAAAGTGTTATTTCTCCTTAATTCATCCCTCCCCATGGGAAGTGGGAGGCATTGTGGCCTGGAATGGTTAGTGCACTGGACTCCCAATCAGGCGGTCTGGTCTGTTCTTGGATGAGACACTTTACTCTCACAGTGCCCCTCTTCATCAAGGTGTATAAATGGGTACCAGCCAATTTAATGCTGGGGGTAACCCTTCAATGGGCTAGCATCCCATCCAGGGGGGAGTAGAATGCACGGTTACTCCTAGTCGCTTCATGCAACTGAAACCAGAATAACTTCAGGACCAATGGGCCACTAGGCTAAATCGAACGCAGACTTTTCCTATCAATTTCCCTTCCCATAACTCTCCATGTGCCTCGCTTCATTGGAATCCAGTCTTCACTCACTTGAAAATCACAAGAAGATAACTACTGGGTATGAGTCTGCGACTTTTTATCCAATGAACACTAGCTTATTTAGAATAGTTTGTTTCCATTGAATGGTGTAATCGTCATTATGGTATTACCATTGCATTACGTTACTTTGTGACGTAATTAGTAAGGTAGCTTCATTAGGCAAGGGGTTGACCTTGTGCTCGATTATTACACAAACTATTTCTTTTCACTAGTTTATTGCTAACTAAATTATAGTTGATTTGAATACACAAAAGATCTATGCATCAGGAGTAGAAATACTCCTAGTCACGTGATGGCAGTATGGGCCACTTAGCTCGACGCAAACTTTACTTTATCCTGCCACAGTCGTTGGTCGAAAACCACGCTGGGAAATGGGATTTGGGCCAAATTTGGGTTGAGAAATGAGACTTATACGCTCCCTCCTCACTCCTTTCACGACCCTCATATAAAGTAATGTGGGAAGTGAATATACATTTACACTGAGAAGATCACTATAAACTCTTTCAAGATCAACTATGTCCGAATGTCAAAAAATACAGTTCTGCTTTTTTATACATGTACTGCCTGCAGGACCTACTTGTATTACCAAGGTTCGCTGCAACTATCGTGCCGGTAATGTAGTGTCAAAGGTTTTTTTTTAATTCATTGCGTGTACGATGCTATTGCCTAATTACTGTGAAACTCAGAAAACCGTGAACACCAGAAATATTAATGGAATGTTATTGTGTTGCAAGGAAAAGCCAATCAGGCGTGAGAAAACTAAACCGCAAACAGCAACGGTTATTAGTTTGTGGTTTTGAGGTTTGCTTGCGTGTCCTGAACTTTATTTTGATTGGGCACTAGACAATCAACATTCCTGAAGTATTTCAGGTGTTCACGGTTTTCTGAGTTTCACAGTAAGATTCATATATAGTTCCAGCAGAGTTAATTCAACTGTTGAATATCGAGTTGAATGTACAACTGTTAGTGATCAAGGTGACTAAAGTTATCTTTATATTGTAGAATTTCAATTGTAAATGTCACTGCAATGTGACTGTATATATATATATTTTTTTTATTTAGTATCATAGATATATTTTTTTACATTTTTAGTAAATACAATTAACGTGCAAGTAACTGCAGTTATACCCTGGAGTTATAATAAACCTCTAATAAAGAACTTGTAACGAAGCTTTTGTACTTACTATTAAATGTATACACAGCAATATTTTAGTCAACATTATTCAACAACTTGTTAAGAATCCTTGTTGCTGAACACAGTTTCCGCGCGCTCACTAGGTTCAATGCTGAGACGTGCGCAGTTCATCAAAAAGTTGCGATTGGGTGTTTTATTGTCTTACAGAAAGGCACGATTTCAAACGAACCAACCATTAGAATTTTAAGAATTGTTACAAAGTTGTACATTAGGAAACAAGACAAAGCAACTTTTAAATATTCTATTATTCTCTTCAAATGATGAGAAATATTTAATGACTGAATTTTCTGAAATCGAGTGCAATTCAAATTTTTTGGTTGATGTATATTTAGCTGGGTTGCCGTGGTAACGCAATAATTATTCATATGTACCCGTATGTTCCGTGTGTTACTCGCATGTTCCTGTTTGTTATTTGCAGTACTCGTGTGGTGCTTTAGTCCTGATCCCCCTTACCACTGCTATCCTTGGAGATTAGGCGGGGTCAAGGCATTTGCTGCTTCTGAAGAGAACTAATGCCCCGTTATATTGGGCAGGCAATTTAAAATGGCCCGCTCTCTGTTAGGAAACTTACACAAGGCTATCTACAATCGATTTATATGGAGAAGCAAATGAATAGGAGCCAGTGCAACCACAGGCAGCCAAGGCGAACGGTATATGGAAACACGAATGCCACTCTTGTTTACGCGCGGTATTCTGATACAAATTAAGACGCGATTTATTTGGTTTTGCAATCGGTAATCCTATTATAATCCCGCTGGAATGAGTATGCAGGCCAATTGTAAGTATTATTTTGACTCTAACTTTCAAATTTTACTCACGCTTTTTGGTTCTAGGTTGGGTCGATGAAAGCAAATTGCGTTCTATGACAGGGTGAGGAAAATAAAGTCAAACAAAATGCAAGCTTGAGTGTCACCAAGTTGTTTTTCGTTATTGGTCCTGCTAAATTCACAATTCTGCCAAAATTACGGAAAGTCTAGGCCATAAAATGAAGTCCATTCAGGCCGACATTTCTGGGTTATTAACCTTTCAACAAGGGCAATTACTTCAAAAACGGTGAGAGGTGTCTGTATGATATACCAATAAATGAATGTGTCTTTATTTCACTGTTACGTTAATGCACATTTACACTTTCAGAATTTATTAATAACCATTCCTGAAATGTACTTAATTTTATATAATTTATGCAGGCGTTACTTACTTAAAATTACGGCATGACTAATACTGCTGCATATATTTAGTCTATTTGGAAAGTTATATGACAATGAGCAAAGACCAAGAAACCGTGAGAGAATGGCCAAGGCACTATGAAGAAACACGTAAACTTTAACGCTCGATTTTGTCATTCGGAATTGGCTTTGTTTTAACCCAAATGTTTTTCACTCAGCAGCGCCAGCTGCCAAAGTATTCTCAAATTCCTTCCACTGTTTGTCGGGTAACTCTGTTGGAAAGAAAAATTGCAAGTGTGAGTAATTAAAAGTGATATTTATGTATTTTTTTACAATGCTACTGCAAAATTTAGCTTAGAGGTGATAATAGCAAATAGTTCCGCTTTTTTCTTTCAAGAAACTGAAAAAACTGAAGAGGGGTGATCGCGGGAAAATTTTGCTTGTCCTACATTTAAACGCTTATATCTCGGCTGTTTTGGGTACGATTGAGCTGAAATTTCCAGAGACATATATAAAAGAATAATGGAAGTTTACGAATGTCGTTTTTGATTTGGTAATTTGCGCTTTACGTAGACGCTGGAGCGCCATTAGCACGAAATTGCTGAAAAAAAAAACCTGAAAAAACTGAAGAGAGGTGATCGCGGGAAACTGTAAACTGTCATAGAATAGTGCCGAATCTCACCTCGTCCTTTTGAGCACTTATGGATACTTCACTGTAAAGGGGCTAAGATGTGGAGTATGCATGTGTAGTGTGATGCGTCAAAGTAATTATTAAGGAGAGAAACACCATTGACGAACGAAAACAGCAACGAAGTGTGGATAGATTGGGGTAGGGCAAATGTTATTCATACCATGTAGCACTTTAAAGACAATTCTGTATCCTTGGATATCTTTCTTTGTGAAAGACCCCAGATCCAACATGGTTGATTTCTCGGTGCAAGGAAGGGATATGCTTTCAAGGAACCTGCAGTCTTCTGAAGTAAGTGGCTCGTCAAGTAACAACTCGTTCTGGTCTGTGGTCAATGCTTGTTCAAACTGTTGAAAAATACATAGGAAATAACTGCTGCTTGATGAATGAATCAATTTCTATTGCAAAACAAAGTAACCAAACGTCCGACGTCTTCTTGAGAACTATTTTCTTAAAACCCAGGCCGATATTTGGTGAACAACATGCAATACTTATTGAGTTTTCTTTGTTACCGAGCATAACCTTTCCGTCATTTAACCTTCCAAGGTATTCCAAACCTCATTATTTTTAAATTCACTTACCCATCGCAGATACTTGCTGACGCGCGCTTTACGTTGTTGTCTGCTCTTCTCAGCTCGCAGCACTTCTTTCGTTATAATGTCCAGTTTCTTAATTTCTTCGGCTGTCAGAGAATCTGGTCAATAAAATAATAAAAACTCGTCTTAAACGCAGTCTTTATTTTTCTTACTCAGAATCATTGGCCAGAAGAAAAGAAAGCGCGGTGCTGATAAAGGCTAGGTGATTTTTTCATTTTTCAGTTTTTGGTCGACGACTGCTCGCCGATCGCAATAAAAAACAAAAAGGAAATATAAATTCTTACAACTGATCTTTGTTGCTTTGGTGGTAATTGTGTACAATTCAGTGGCAGACCTTTCTTTTAAAGGCTTGACTATGAACGTTGAATTGCAGTGCTGGATCCAGCACTGCAATTCGTTACATAAAGGAACACTGAGTAGATAAAGTATCCTTGTAGTGAAATGCTTATCTCTCGAATGTACAAGATGGGAGGGGCGGAGATTGTGCCACGCCACTCGAGAATATTTCGCAATTTTGAGAAGAGGATGATGATAATACTTTAAGTAGCTGTTTATTCATGCCTTTTCGGAATTTGTTTTAATTCTTCCTAAAATACAGCGAAATCCACTACGGCACATCCATGATGGTTGTTTTGCTGACATCATACTGTCATATGGCACCATAACTTAAAAATAACCATGCCATTTTGCTGAGCCATTTTATTGAATTCAGGGCCATCAACTTAATGTAAAAATACCTTTAATGTCTTTTATCAGAACGAAAGCCTTGAGGGGGTTCAAAGTCAACTGGCCTGTTCACCTGTTCTTATTTTCGATGACAACAGAGGATGACATGTTTAATGTTACTCGTCGGCCTGCACTACTTTTACCTAAAACCCAGTTTTAAAATAAGTATTGCTCAGTTAAAAAAATGATAAATCGTTTTCTTTGTTTTCTTTTAGCCTATTCGTGGAATGAAAGAGATAAAGCTGAAGTAAATTGGAAGAAAACATGACCTTTTCGGCTCCATTTTCTGTGTTGGTTACATATCTGCTACTCTCACCTGACAAATCATCATATTCGTCCGGGACGACGTCCACCGTAATTTGAATATCCTCAGAGTCGTGCTCGTTGGTTAGGCTACCAAGCTCTGTGGAAATTTTTTTACCAACATACTCTCCTTTGCGGATTTCCAGTCGGTTGGTTTCTTTATCGTAACCAACACGGCAACACTTAAAAAGAAATGGTGCTTGAGATGTTCTTGATGCTACTGCTGGAGGAATGTACGTCCCCTTATATGGCACTTTCGCATTTGGCATTAGAATCCGGGCAAACGGCGGTATTTCCGTCTGAAAACCAAGTGTGTGAAAATACTTTTAACAATAACTAACTACATTCACGGTAGAGTTAGCACGAAATAATAATATTTTTCAACCGGCTAACAGCTGCTAGTTTTTCTCCTGCGCATCATAATTTTTTTCTGATGAAGACTTAACGTTGTATAAATTCGCCAAAATACTTTTATCGTAACTATGCTTGCTGCCTTGAGCTTGAATTTTTAAATGACACCATAAGGACGGTCAAGGATTGCCATTAAAGAGATTTTCATTACAAAGCCAATTTTGTGGAAACACTGTTCATTGTTCATTGAAGCACAAATTTACCTACACACTCGGTTTCCTTGCCTCCACTGGCTTATATCAACAGGGCCCGCGCAGAGGGAGGGGCTGGGGGGGGCTTTAGCCCCCCCACTTTTTCACAGTAAAGGGAAAAAATAACAAGAACTTAAGTAAATAAACAAGTAAAGGAAGAAAGAGACGCAAAAAAATAATAATTATTAAACGAACAATTACTAAAAGCATTCCATTTGAACGCCTTTCCAGAAGCTAGTAATAAACTGTGTTTTTGATTTAGTTCCATATTGGTAAATCCTGGTGAACAATCATTCAGTTTCCACCGCCTCAAGACTGAAAATTGTTCTTAACAATGACGCAATTGAAATTTAGCAACCTGACAATGATAAACAGTCATGAAGAATGACTTTTTGACATTGCTAACGAATTTGCAGATCGTAGCAATAACAGAAAGAGAAATTTCGGCGTCTTTAAAGAATGTAATTTACACTAAAATTTTAGTCGTTAATTTCCATCGATTGATATATACCGTTTAGCTGAAGTGTAGCAGAAATCGGCGGATTCCTGTTTTGTAAAGGCTAATGGCAGTGGTACTGATTTTGAGTAAGTTATATTGTTTCAAGCAGGATTTAATAGAGAATCTATAGGTCTGGTTCTAAATGTTGAGTCTACGTATTTGTAAAGACATTGCAATAATATAGCAAGGCTGATACTACGTGTAAAAGTAACTTTGCAAGACACCAACACGACAAGAACCGATACAGCAGGGACAGCTGTTTCGTCCTTTTTGGGACTCATCGGTGCGGTGTAACAAATCTAAATAAAGCGCAAATAAATTGCAATAATCTCTTGTAGATCTTAGGTTAGCAGCATGATTGTTTGCGGTCTCTTGCTGCTTCAAGTTGTAAAAACATTGCGCTTTAAACGCTGAATGTTTGTATCTATACCCTATTTGTTAATTTTAGATCCACCTTCCGGTATCTGAGAGTAACTAAAACCCAAATTTTCCAAGGGTAGCATGCCACTGGACCGATCCACCTTCCGGTATCTGAGAGTAACTAAAACCCAAATTTTCCAAGGGTAGCATGCCACTGGACCGATCCACCTTCCGGTATCTGAGAGTAACTAAAACCCAAATTTTCCAAGGGTAGCATGCCACTGGACCCCACCCCCCCCCCCCCCCCCTCCAAAAAAAAAAAAAAAAAACAAGCTGGCTCAAGTTTAAGCCCCCCCAGTCAAAATCTTGCTGCGCGGGCCCTGATCAAGAAAGTATGAATCCTCTCTTGCTTATATAAATGACTTGACAGAACTAAAATCCAGTCGGGGTATCGGTCAAAATTACTTCTTTTCAATTTCACACATAGAGAAAAAAACGCCAAAATCAAAAGCCGAAAGAGGCAATCAAAGGGACAAGTGCCACAAGCAACCAAACTAGCACAATTCATCATCTTTTTAGTTGCTCAGATATAATACCTGACGCATTCTTTTCCCTTTTACTACAAATTTGTCGCTGTAAATCACAGACGTTATCAAAAGCAGTTCTTCATCTTCCAAACCCTTCATTTTGATGGCATCGAGGTCTGTATTAGCCAATACAACGCGAAGATCTTGGTCTGAAATGTATTTCTGACTCAATTTGCCAAGCTGCAGGACTCCCCGATCATCGTTCGACTTGAAAGGTCCTTCAGCAACGTGCTCGTCTACCTCCAAACGAAACTCATGAGAACTGGGTTAAATAAACAAGAAATAAGCGTTAGCCAAAATGTTTCAATTCCTCTCATCTACCTCTTCAAATGTGGAAGGCTATTTTTAGATCCCATTTCAAGCTATTTCAAAATCGCTCTTCTTCATTTTGAAACTTTCAGTGTATTATAAATTAACAATAAGATTTTCAGTTTGAAATTTTCTAGCTATCGCGTGATAATTGAAGAGGTCGTAGGGCGAATAAAGTTTGACGGAGAGAAATCGTGAGCGAGCGAATAATCTAATTGTTTTAAAATAATTGTCAATGAAAACACAAAGAATAGTCAAAACCGAAAATCTCATGTGTCATGTGACAACCAGCTTTCTAAATTAATTCAACTGAGAATCGATCGCGAAAAAGGTGTTTGATCAGAAAATTTTCAGATGTTCAAAAGTGCTTTACTAAAAGTTAAAACGTTTGTAGTTCTTGCTTTTAGAAAAAAACTTATCGTACCTTATTTAAATAACGTACAATAAGTTTTTTCTAAATTTTTAAAACGAGAAAATTTGCCAATAAACTTAATTTTATCAATACCGTGGGAAATTTTCGTCTCGAATATACGTCTTGAGAAACTTCTAAAAACTGAGAATGCAAGATCATAATGAACTTAAAAAGAAAACCCGTTTGTCCTGAACAGTTGATCGAGCGACATATAATTTCCACATTCTGGTAAGTTGTGTAAATCAATTAACATGGAGGTCTAACTGATCAAATATGACGGTTTAAGTCGAACATATACCTGGCTCCCATGCTAATTTTCTGTCTCATTGAGATATCTTCTTCTGTGATCTTTGATGTAACAGATTCAACGAACGCTTCATGTGTAGCGTTCTCTACATATCTCTCCAGTCCTGCGAGGATAACTATTTCCAACTTTGCAATGGGGCGCTTCCATATTGACCGATGCCGTTTGACTACCAGTGCCAAAGGCTTAACATTCTCTGTCTCGCCGTGGAGGACTGGGAAGTACGTATCGCTAAAATTCTCTTGGGCAAATCTTCGGAGTGAATCTTCAATCATCTTGTAAGTAAGGAGATAGCTAAGTGAGTAAGTAAGTAGGCAAAAATATAAGTAAGAAAAGTTTAATGAGTAAGGATGCGCAATGTAATACTATAATCAGAATAGTTTCAATATCCAAGAACCAGATTGTTTAAAATAAATAAGTTATCGTCAAAAAAAGCGCTCACGCGCGTTACAGCTGTAAAGCGAGTCTCGAATCAAAACGGCAAAACATTGCTCCAATGTAAAGTTCATACTTGCAGTTATTTGATTTTACAGTAGTCGAATAGAATAAAGCCATTCCGACCACCACACCAAGGTAAAAATTATAAGTTAAATTTGATTTTGATTATGATACCAAGATGGTCGCTGGCATGAGCTATTGACCTACTACTATGTCATCAGAGGTTCAAGGCGACGAAACTGGGTGTGTCTTGTACAGTGGAAAACCAGCAAACAGTAGCAAGTATTTCGGTGTATTGCATGACGACCTCAATTGGACAGAGCGAACAATTGCAAAAAAAGCACAAAAAATCAACCAAAGTGTTTTTAACCTCATAGATATACAAAAGATATTGTATCTTGTGTATTTTCTCGCCTCCATTTAATTATACAATGGCTTTGAAATAAATACATCTTATCAGACATTTTAGTGTGTAGTGTCGCTGTACATTTTAACGAGTATTGAAGTATTTTGGAGAAACCCTCCGCTGAGGGGTGAGTCAAAATAAGAATGACGAGTAAAAATGTACAGCGATACTACTCACTAAAGTGTCTCAAAAGAGATTTATTATTCAACGTTTCTTTGGACGAATTCCTGACTTTTGACCGTTTTTGAGTCTTTCTCGCGACCAGAAGTGATAAGACGATTTCACAGAACCTGTTTAAGCGGCCTTGTGTACAAATATCGTGAGATATTTGTACTCGTTCCGAGCGTTATTTGTACTCCACGAAGCGGAGTCGGATAATAAAACCGAAATATTATCGTTATCGTGCATAGATTTTGACAGGTTCTCGAGGCGGCTTTCGCTCTGTCTTTCTTAAATATATGGATTCCATTTTGTTGTATTTTGGTATATATGCAATGTTAGCTCAGTTTAAATCTACACATCGCAAGAATTAAGAAATGAACGGCATTCAGGGCTGGATAAAAAGGCGGGAAAAACCAAGAAAAAGCTATTTAGGAAATCCAAGTATCATCAGAGAAGAGGTGCCAAGTTTGTTTCAGTGTCAAGATTACGATACAACAAATCTGGCGTTGAAATCCAGTTATTGCAGAAACATTGAGTTCTGAGACTGCAGGAGGCTTAATTCTCACAGTAAAAAAACGTCTCTTTCGACCCAGGTGTAAAGCAAAACTGGCACTGGCTAATTATCCTAGCGCCAGGGTGAACTGTCTTAAAGTGATAAGGTTGGTTTCCTTACTGGTAGAATGATATAGGTCATGATAATCAAGAAGTCATGTGGTTGGTAAAACTTACCGTAAAATCCACGTTAGCTGAGCTGCTGGGGTTGACTATCCTGAGACCAACTGAGGATATGGTGCAATAAACCTACAAGCTAAAATGAAATCTCGCCAAGTGCCACAGATATTTCATGACATGACAAATAGAATTGAAATCTTTCGGTATATGATTCCAAAATATCACTGGAATAAAATGGTATTTTTGATCACGGGAATAGAAATTCGTAATCACAAATCGAGAAAACAAAAGCAAATTTCAAGAAGGAAGTCCCATCTGACACTGAAGAAATAAGAATGCTTTTCTTGTTTGGTTCTTACGAAACTAAAACATATGTGTTTCCGGCATATGATCTTTCGGTTTCTTGTCATTTAGATACAATACAATACAATTTATTAACCCATCCCTGATGAGGCTTTTCAGAGTTAAATAAATACATATACTTAAACCTATAAATACATATTATAAATATACTATGAATATAATAAAAATTAAAGTTAATTAACGTAAGAATTCCGTTAAAAGTAGACGCTACAAGGATTGTTTAAATTCTCTTTGAGATTGGCAAAGTTTAAGTTTGGGTGTCAGAGAGTTCCAAAGACTAACAACCTGATAATAAAAGGTTTTCTCTCCACTGGCAGATCTGAATAGTGGGATATCAAGAGCTTGTGCGTTTCTAGTAGAGCGCTTTGACACGTCGGAGCGTTTAATGAACTGCTCAGTCAAGTAACCTGGGGCACTCCCTGTCATGCACTTAAAGCACATGATTGCTTGACTAGGTACAATAATAAAACTTGTTAGCATTTTAAGCAATGCTTTGCCAAAGCAATGCTTAGAAGTCATCCTTTCCAGTCATTTTTGTCCACATTTTGTTTTAGTTTCAAGTTTTGGAGGTCACATTGGAAGAAGGCATGTTGCTTCTTCCGCTGCTGTAACTGGTTCCAGCCGGTCTCGAAACCAAAATATGCTGATATATTTTTCAGATTTAAGCCGAAGGCAAATCAAATAAGAAAGTTAAAAAAATATATTTATAGCTGGTAAACTCTTATTCGGGGCAGATACTTAACTCCAGAGTTGATCGCAGGTATTATTTAACAAGTACTTCATATATGACTGGGTTATCGACCATTTTCGTTTTACTTCATATTTGATAGAATTATGTGAACATTTTTATTACTGAGGACACTTTATGATGCTTATTATAAAGAGCGTGCATCTCATAAGCGTTCAATCCTGGACATATCTGATTCCGAGTTGCTTTTTTAGTGTCAAAACGTGTCTTCGTGTGAAACCATTCATATGAAAATGATCGTCATCTACAGGTACACGTTCTTTTTCATGCAAATCCAACAAAATTGTAAAGTGTTCTATTGTTATTTCTTTATTCTCGAATAAATAATAATAGCGTTCGTATTTTACAATTATTTATTAATTCAGAAATTGCTAGTTCTATTATCTATTTTGTTTTGACAAAAACTGAAAACAGGAACGAGTGTTTATGTGCTAGAAATCGATCGCTCCCATGCTGTAAATATTTCACTTTATTATTCCACCATTGCGTCATTTTACCATATAAAGTCTCGAGAACGCGCAAAATATGACACGTTATTACACTGTAGAACAAGGCAAAAATACGGACTAAACGAACCAAGCTTAGTGGAAAGAATAGTGGAATCACAAATCCCTTATTCGAGGGTTTAACATATAATACGCGCGGACATTTTGCTCATTGCTCGTATTTCTCCTCGCCCCTACGGGGCTCGGAAAAATACTACGCAAATCGCAAAATATCCGCACGTATGAAATGTTAAACCATCGAATAAGGTGTATGTATTTCATGACCAGGCATTGCTTGCGCGCGTTTTCCACGTATGGTCGAGGACTCTCTCATTTTGCAAGGTCTTAAATCAGCAGCTGGTTTGCATCGGAGAAATATTTTTGCTTAATTACTTTAGTTTAGTAGGAATTGTTGGATAGGTCATTTGAAACCAAGTTGACGGCCTTTCAAGACAACGTGCGTTGCGCAGTGTCGACGGACATGTCGGAAATGTATGGACAGTAAATAACCTATCTCGTTATTTACCGAAAATCTTGAAAGCCCACCTTCCCGGTACACCACTTATAATGTCAAAACAAAATGCCTTTGCAACTGAAACAGTTTTAACTATCGGGGAGCGCGAATATAATACGGTGTGTTAATTGACGTGAAATGCTAGTAGCTACAATGATGGTTTGTTTGAAGAGGACAGTGGGATGACGAGGGCGCAATGGACAATAATAATAATAAAATGAATGAGTAAATGAATAAAGTTTATTTCAATCCATTCCTTAGGTTTTCTAGGCTTACTCTAAAGATATCCATGTATTAAAAACAAGTTGTTCTTAGCTAAATGCCGTTACTTTTGAGACGTCACCTTTTTAAAAAAACTTTAACAACTCTTAGCTGCAGTATTATGGGCATAGGTAGATAGGGGTGACAAATATGTAATAGCTATAATGTTTATTTTAAAAAAATCTTCGCGTTTATTCAAAATGCAAATAAGCATCACATTGTTGTACAGCAAAGGCGTTGCCTCCTTCCGTTATCTGAAATCACTGAGTACTATACTGGATAGGTCGTAAAAACATAAGTACAACTACAAACAAAGCTTATTTTGCAGCACAGCGTACAGAATGTAATGAATTCCTGGTGTTACTACTTTCAACTAGGTCATAACTTTAAGAAATTTTAAGTAACTTAATTTGATAATAATCTCTGCGAGTATATATCTATATAAAATTACGTCTACAACCCTAATACTTAAACAAACACATGGAGGACAATTATTCTAATTTTAGTATTACTGAACTACAAAACTCATTAAGTACTTTTTCAAAGCCGAATGGTGACTTTGAAAGTTGCGGGGATGCTCGTCGACTCTTTAAGAGGATTAAATTCAGGATTTGTTATCGATAAGAGCGTTCACGATCGAAGAAACTCCATGCAACGAAACAAAAAAAACGCTTTCATACTGCGTTTAGATCGATCATGCACGAATTTTTTAAAATTTCTTCATAGATTAAAGCAATTGATCGTAAAAAAGGCCATTCATATTTTTGTCTGTTTAACATTAGTATCTTTTGTGGGTCAACTGGACATAACATATAGCCATGCCCAGATTTGTCTCCATTATGATTTTAACTTACTTTTTTTCCGACGAGCGTCCCCGTCCCTTTTTAAACATGAAATTTTTTATTTCGTTCAAATCAGGTTTTAAGTTTGGATTCGATATTAACCATATTTCTTTCACTCAGAACCATACAAATCCATCTCGAGCTCGCTCCACTTTTCATCAGGTAATTCTGTTGAGCAATAGAAATTTCCAGCAATAAGTATGGCTTGAGAACTAACCTGTCAGCACCATTTGTATTCTTTAACATACTCGGAAATGGCATCAAAAAAACAAAACAAAATCCGTCTTGTACGACGTGAATAATTATGTGGAGAGTTGCACCGTGGGAAACAAGTGACTTGTATAAGAATACAATGATGAAAAATAGAGAAAGATGGTAAATTTTAAGCTTGGCAGTGAAATATGACTGATGAAATATCCATCATGTTACGAGCGTACAACAAAGAAAAATCTGAATCCCCGACGGGAATCGAACCCATGACCTCCCAAACACCGGACGGGCGCTCTATCCACTGAGCTAGGAGAACTAAGCTACGAGAGTTCTCGTAGCTCAGTGGATATAGGGCCCGCTCGGCGTTTGGGAGATCGTGGGTTCGATTCCCGTCGGGAAATCAGATTTTTCTTTGTTGTACGCTCGTAACATGATGGATATTTCATCTTTCATAATACAATAATGTACTTGTACGGTAGCACCATCTTGTCTATGGCCTCGAAGGATAGCCTTCTTAGGGTGTTACTAAAGATACAGAACAGTTACTCTATTTCATCATGACACGAACGTGGGACAAAGAGAAAGCTGAATCCCCGACGGGAATCGAAATTGGAAATTCACTGCGAAGATCATTTATCACTTTCATATACATCTGCAGTTCATATATGAATAATTTCATATACATTACGTCATTTCACCCCTCTCACGGAAAATATGAATAAGGTGAAAAAAAATTAGACCCTTCACATTAGAGAAAAAAATGAAAATACACAGTATTTTGATAAGTTGATGGAAAGTATCCAGATTTTTCTCAAAAGGCATCCAATTTGTTTTAAATTTGGCAAAAATTAAGAAAACATTTATCTGTTGACAATATTGGATTAACAGACAGCAAAATAATTGCAATCAGAAATACACGCCGACACGACGCTGGCACTGTTCGAGATATCGTTTTGATTCCTTTTCGAATGCCCTCTATAATTATTATAATAGTAATAGGGTTGATGTTCTTGGGCGTGGATATGTTTTTGGCCCTACTCAGAGCTCATCTTGGCCTCGCCTGTGCCTTCTCATTAAAATGAGCCTCAGTTGGACCAAAAACGTATTCACGCTCAAGAATTCTTGGTTTTCACGTGACGTCATCAAAATTGTAAAATCCAGAATCGCAAGACCCTTGAGATTTTATCTTTCGCTGGCTGTTAGACGTCCTTAATATTTATCTTTTGAAGTTTTTTTTAGCTCGATAGCATCTGCTGTCTTTAAGATAAAGCATTTTGAATTTCGTAGTTATACGCCACACGACATCAAGATGACCGTCAGAGGGCCATCACGTAGGCTTAAAAAATGCCTCATTCTGTGATTTTTAACAATCTGAGCAGTTGAGTTTTTTCGAGAAGTGTTTCGCATGAGGGTGAATGGACCGCTTTTTATAGCAGAAGTGAATTCCAGATGTTTTTATTGATTTCCGGTCGTTATGTTGGTGCCCCTCTGCATGGGCACTAACATGACGTTTCCATACTGTGCTCTGTTAAATTGTGTGCAACATTTTGACGGATATCTCGAGCACGGAATACCATACATCCCGAGACTTGGACAAGCAGAATATCTAGTAATTTTCTACAACCTGTAATATTCTTGATTTTTTTTTACTCGATAGTTTTGGATTACCTTTTTTGCGGCGTGACAGTGAAAACCAGCGATATCAACTCTATTGTTATAACAGCAAACAAAAATAAGCACGTTAAATGGATAAATCGCATATTCTTACCATCGAGCGCTTTAAAGAGAAATCCAAATTGCTGAATCTCATCCTTTGTGACACATGCAAGATCCAGCATGGTGGAATCCACGTTGCAAGAAAGGTAGGCTTGTCTTAAAAACGTACAGTCTTCTAAAGTCAGCGGCTCGTCAAGCGTCAACTTGTTTGTGTCTGTGCTTAATAATTTGTCAAACTGTTGAAAAACCGAGTTTTCCGTGTGAGCTACCAGAGTGCAATGATTGAGTACCCAATGAGTACATCGCATTCATGAAAACCCAATAAAAATCATAGATTTATCAATCAGGAAATAAAGTCGTGTTATCCAGGATACAGCTACAATATCTCTCATTTGAATTTTATTTTCGATAAGTTTCGATAAGGCACCAGTTTTAGCCAGGATCTCCGGGAATCCCCCTAAATCATCAGAGACAGAGACAGAGAGACGGAAAGACAGATCTAGAGACAAACAAATAGACAGACAGACAGACAGACAGACAGACCAACAGACAGACAGACAGACAGGCAGACAGAAATCCAGAAACGATTCTACGTTGAACCAATGTGTTCATCAATTGAAACTTCCAAAACTAATTTATTTACCCACTGCCGATACTTGCTGATACGCGCTTTACGATGAAATCCGTTCTTTTCCTGTAGCAGCAATCCTTTCTCTATGATGTCCAGTTTCTCCAGATCTCCGGCTGTGTAAACTAAATAAAAGAATAAATAAAAGTTAGCTTAAGTTGCTTTGATAAAAAGTATGATTACTTGTTAGGCCCCTCATGCTATCAATCAATCAATCAATCAATCAATCAATCAATCAATCAATCAATCAATCAATCAATCAATCAATCAATCAATCAATCAATCAATCAATCAATCAATCAATCAATCAATCAATCAATCAATCAATCAGTTTATTTATTAACATCATGAAGCGGGATTAGCTTGCCATCCGTATCCGAGCCAGAGGCTCTTGTTTTAAGAGCATAACAATAATGAGCTTAAAATTAAGTGCAACGACAAGAGGAACTGATGTAATTAACAATAAATTAAATATTAACATATAAATTAAGATATGAATATCCGTAAAAATGTATAAAAGCTTTATTCATCTACACTTAAATAATAAGAAGACTAAATATACCATCCTTGCTTAAAATAAATAACATATGATACACCCCTCCTATGCTCTAGTAGAAATATTGAAACAGTATTGTAATTACTAGAGAAATAATTAGAGTAGTTATTATGTCGAAAGTGTCAAACAGGGCATTTCTCAGTCAAAGGCTATCATTGCATTGCGTGCTTCTTCGGTCGAGAAACAAAACACGTTAGTTCTTTTAAAAAAATAAAGGGCACTTTAATTAAACGATACGTTTCTACATCTGTTACTCTTACCTATTGAATCAGTTTCGTCCAGATTCCAGTTCACAATAGTGTCGTCATACCCACGGACACTGTCGCCATCTTCCTCTTTGGGTGCGGGATCTGTGGCTCTAGTCTTGTAAACGGTTTTGCCGATATATTCTCCTTTGGCAATTTCCAGTCGACTGGCTTTTTTATGGCATTCAACGCGGCAGCACTTGAATAACAATGGTCCTGGTATGTTCCTGGCCGCGACCGCTGGAGGGATATTCTTTAAGGAAATATGAGCATTCGCTTGTGGAAACACAAAGCTGGCAGACTTCGGAAGAGGATCCACTCCTCCGGTAATCTCCGTCTGGAAATCAAGTGAGCAAAAATGATCTTGTTACAATGACTGTCAAATTCCTCGCGCTGCATATTTTCTAACTTTTATCATCCCCTACAATAGCGTTTGTTTTTCAAAATAAAAATATATAAACAAACAAATAAATAATAAAAAATTATTGGATGAGGTTTTTGTGATATCCAGAATAATCAAGGTCGAGGTAAGTGCTATCGGCAGAAGCCGAAGGCTGAGACTGATATAACACTTACCGAGACCTTGATTATTCCGGATACCACAAAAACCGAACCTAGTAATTGTTTTATTATACATTGTTTTAAAGAAAATAACGACAAACGCATTGTTGAAGAAGCGAATCCACGAGGCATGTTTTTACTTCGCTGTGTGCAAGATGACATCCGTGAACTCGACATGCAATACGCGCGTAACCTACAGATTATTCACTAATCTTCTAGCAGATTAGTGAATAATCTGTAGGTTGCGCTGAGTCCCAAAATGAACTGTAGGCTCTTAGCCAATGAGAAGAAAGATAGCGACTACAATGTATCATATACCAAGTATGTATATAAATAAACAAATAACGTTACCTCATCTATCCGTTCTCCCGTCACTTCAAGTTTGTCGCTGTAAATCACAGAAGTAATAAGAAGTAGCTCTTCATTTTCATAAGGCTTCATTTTATTGGCATCCAGGTCCGTCTTAGCAAGCAAACTGCGGATGTCTGGATCTGTAACGTAGTGCTGGCTTAATTTACCAAGCCGAATGTCTCCCAGGTCTTCATGTAACTTGACTGTTACTTCCATTGTCTTTGAGACGTCCACCCCAAATTCCTTTGAACTTGTCAAGAGAAAAAAAGAGTTAAATATGAATCAAGATATTACAATCCAATAAGCCCTTTCAAGAGCTATTTTCTATAGCGCCTCGCCACATTTTCGTTATTAATTACTGTGGTCGTTACGTGCAATTTCTTCGGTGGGTAGAATTAGAAGGGCGTTTCGTGACGTACATGAAAAGCGCACAGCGCCGTTTTAAGCATTAGCAATGAGTGCAAGCACAACAACTGATTCTTAAATCGTTCCTTTTTGGTACGTTTCGGCGGCATATCAGGCGAGTTTGGTCGAATCATGGTTCGTATACCCATGGCGAAACCACACGAGCCTGATATGCTGCCGAAGCTACCAAAAAGGTACGATTAGATATTTACCGTACCCAAATTCAGCCAAAAATCTGGAAAGTTCTTGTTTCTTGTGAACTGCAATAGCTTTCTTCTCGTCCTCGACAAAATCGCTCTGTTCAAGCCATGCTTACCAGGTACGCTGTGCAAATTGTGCGATACTTTCTTGGCCTTCAACACTTGTTTTGACTTGTCTGTTTGGATTTTGATTCTCTTAATTTGCAAAATCAAAATTAATCGAAAAATTAGGGAACTCCGACTACATTGTTTCAGTCTGAATGAACATCGCGCAAGTGGAGAGCGCGCACAAGTTTAGTTTTGGCGGGAAAGTTTGTAATCCTTTTACGACCGGTAAACACAAGGTAAACTTAAATTACGGGGTTTTGTTTTATTGGTAAAAACTCTTCAATTCATCGTACGGCAACACTTCTTTACTGCTAGGTGTCCATGATATCGTGGCATATTTTGTCAGTGACTTTATTGGCTACTTGCGAATTTGGGTACGGTAATTAATAAAAAAGAGTTTGACACGAACGAAGATGTTAAAATCCAAAAACCCCGTCCCCTTTCCCTCTCTGTTCCTGTCAAGTGCTATTTCTATAGCACCTCGCCATATCTTCTTTAGTTATTGGTTAATGTTGTCGTCACGCGCACCTTCTTCGGTGAGTAGAAGGACGTTTCGTGATGCAGCACAAAGCGTCGTATTTAGAAACGACACAAACACAAGTCTTCTTAAATCACAGATGATATTATCTCGAAAATGCAAGAATAGCCCAAGAATAAAAACTGTTCCTTTCGTTTGTGGAAGCAGTTAAAATCTTGCTGGCTTTGTGCTCGTTAAAAGAAGAAAAGGACAGCCGTCATGGAGTCCTCATCTTAGGTCATGCCATCAATAATCAGTTTGACCGAGAGAATTATGATTTAAATGCGTACCTTGCTCCCATCGAAGCTTTACTTTGCATTACCAACTCTTCTTTTGTGATCATTGCTTCGAGTGCTTTATGAAATGCCTTCGCCTCAACTTCACTTTTCACGTATTTCTCCAGCCCTTCAAGGATTATCAATTCCAATTTCGCAAAAGGCCGCTCATAAAATGACCGATGTCGTTTGAGTACTAGTGCCAAAGGTCTAATCTTGTTAGTTTCGCCGTGTAGGGATGCGTAATATTTATCGCTAAAATTCTCCGCAGCAAACTTTTGAAGTGACTTTTCGAACATCTGCAAGAAAAAAAAACCCAACATTCAGTATGATATGCATATTTTCTACCTTGCAAGGAAACGATTTTATAAGGAAACTCTTACCGCAGCTTCTACAAAAAAATAGGTACAAACAGGAGAAAAGAAGAGGCTGAACAGAACGTTTTCAAAGACTGGGACTTATTTCAAACGTCGTGCTACTGCCGTGCTGAACTCAAATGAATTTGGCCTGGCAGTGGTATGACGATAGGACGGCAATTTATGGCTATAAACGTCGAATTTTATTCAGTCCTGCCAAATTCAAATTAAATCTGAGAAACAACAAAGAGCTGCAACATAATTTAAAAGACATCTACCGCCGTTTTAAGTCAGCACGTTTGTAATCGGCCTGATTTTGTCACATGAATAGCAAACTACGATACTTTTATATTACTGAGGAACAAGTTTTCCATCAACAAAACCTAAACTGCAAATTTATCGTAAAAAATTAATACAGCTTGAATTCAATTTTACTGTTTGCCTGTCCTTATAAAAACTAGCAGATAAACAAATAAATTATAGGATAGCTAAGAAAATGTGATCATACCTTGAAATCTACGGAATAAGTGAGATGATTTGAATTTCTTGAGACCAACAACTCTGTCAGCTATGTCCTGTGACACAAGGCACAAAATAGTTAGTTAATTCCAGTGGAATCTTCAATCATAAGGGAAACGGAAAACACAACATTACAAATTTTACAAACAAAACAAAGTCCAACAAACGGAACTCTGAAAGAAATGAACAAATTTCTCTTTCCAGCGAAAATAAAATGTTTCTATATAAGTAAATCAGCTCGTCATCCGGCTTCTTTATTTTGTTTCTTTGGCTCATTACGTCTGGATTATATTACATCATCGAGACTAAAATTAAAACCCAGTACACGTGCCAGCCGACAGAAGAAAACAACGTTTTCGTAAAAAGAATGCATCTTACCAAAAAATGGTCTACAAAAATAAACCTTGTCAGATTTCTTATTTTTGTTTTGGAAGTAAACCAAGTGACGACACATTTTCGAAACCAGAAAAAAAAACTTTTGTTTGTTTTTCGACCTTTTCTCAGGAGCAGAGAGAGAAAAATGAACGAAAAAAAGCTTAAAAATTAAATTAAATGTCTACATTTAATCAATCTACTATTCTTTGACAAATTAAAAAGTGAATACCAAGAGTTAGTCTAGATTTCAAAAAAATCGAGCTTGTTTCGAAACAAAAGAAAATGGTACCCGTTATTGCAAAAGAAACGAATATAGATTCAAACTTTGGTCATATGTGATCATTGTGGTGAAGTTTGGCAAAAATCGAAGACTGGCTCAGTCCTAGATAAATTTCATTTTCAAAACAACCACCCTAGGCCCATTCTCGTCCCCATAGCCCTTTTCGCTTTTCTTAGCCGGCAGGGCCTTGGCACGAAAAACGAAGGGCCCTGGAGACAAAGGATTTCCAGTCCTAGATTCTAGGATTTCCGGTCTTCATGTATGCAGTCGTGATGTTTCTATATACTGTATGGGCTAGTCATGGCACATTTACTTTCGCTCAAGATTTCTTTGTTTCAAACGGCCAATAAAAAAAATCTATTAATACAAAAATCCCATGTCCCCAGAGCCCTTCGTTTCTCATGCCAAGGCCCTGCCGGCTAAGAGAAGCGAAAAGGGCTATGGGGACGAGAATGCCCTTGGCCTAAAAACACCACATCGAACCACCTATTATCTGCCTCTGTACCGCTCCGAAAAATGGCCTCTCCGAAGATTGCGCGAAATAAAAAGTACCATGATCAATAATGTCGAATAAATGGTTATGTTTGTTTGGAAGAACAGGGAAAGGTGATGTGTTAAAAAAATAAATCAGAAATCAAAAGGTTGACTCGTAAGGGAGTAAGATGTCAAAATCAAAAACCAAAATCAAAAATCATAATGTTCACTGCCAAGGAATATATAATGTAAGTTGAATATTTCATATTGGCATCTCATGCAAACTGAATGTCTCGCTTTGGTTGTTAATTTCGAGTTCCATGTCGTGCTCGTCGTGCCATAAAATGTGTTGATTAAAACAACTCTTAAATGTCAAATGTCATTTGGCAATTGATCTCTCCAGAAATCAATGCCATCCTTCCCACTTGTGATATGTGTAGCGTGATATGCAGCAACTAATCGCATGATAGAAATTTGTCTGAAATAGGCAGATTTTTTTTGCGTGACGTCTTTCTTTACTCTTCCCAAAACAGAAAAGCCCTACCGAGCGAATTTAATCTATACAAAGGCTTTGGACATTTCTTTATTGTATAAATACACTTTTACTTACTCACATTTTTCAGTTATATCTATTCCTACGCATAGAACGTTATAGTATCTTTAAACTACACCATTTTAAAAACTGGGATATCATATATGATCGAGTGATACTACACTAAACTTGCCATATTTCTTCATCAGAACATTAGAAGATTATAGCTTTCGTCTCGGAAACGACAGATTTAAGATCAGACTACCTCCAGACTTGTAATACAGTAATCAATTGAGGTAGCATATTTGAAACATGTGACTGTAAAACAGTTAATCAAAACACTTTACCCTAAGTAACACAGTCAAACATTTTCATATGATAGCGAAAAAATTAAGGCATCTGTTTTTGTTATCCGCCTAAAGCTTCGGATTCGGCAGATAGCAGAAACCTCCGCCTTAATAGTTGTCGCTACCATGCGAAACCGAATCCAACATAAATTTTTTATAATCTTAAGCAAACACTTTTTACAGGGTCACTGCCGTATGGGTGATCAAACATCGTAAGTTCAAGCGAGTCTAGGTCCCGAAAAAATGTAACATTATCAAAAACATCAGCCTTTGCCAAATTATTGATTTGTTTCTAATTTGTATTTGGTTATTTATGACAATTAAAAAAATGTTACGTAGCTTATAACACTCTTATTGACTTCCAACTGCCATGCTTGAAACCGTCGCAGGTCTTTCTATAAAACTAGTTTAAAATCAGGTTTACGCATTTGAAGTCAAGATTTGAAATGATGAGGGGACGTTCACTTTCATATTGTGTTTCAGCCTCAGCTTCAAGGTTTCAGACACCAAGAGCATTGATACCCGTCTGGTACTCATCGTGCCTTATGATACCTCTTGCCTACACCGCCTCGCCACAAACGGATTTTAAAACAGTTAATTTGACTGGCTAGATTTTAAATCCTTATGTTAAAGGTCTAATAGCCAAAGCGCGTTGATAAATCTTCAATTCAAAAATTATCGATAATAAAATGCAACATTTCGACATTTTCAGGATGTCATTGTCAAGTGAAAGATCTAGCCGGAGGGGGCGGGGGGGGGGGGGGGGAGGAGAAAGTCAGCATTCTTCTTTGAAGACATAGCAGTGCCGGGCAGCGGTGCGATGCATGTGTCAATCAAGCCGTTGCTAAGAAAAACTTTACCCAAAACTTTGTTTTTCTAGAAAAGGTTTTTATATTAATGCATTCACGCGTTTAGTATGCCAACAGAGGCGGATTTTGCGCCCGATGCGAAGTATTTGAAATGTTCTTGACAAAGAACTTTGTCAAGCTTGATAACCTTTCAAATCTATTCACTATGCCCATAGCAACCATTCGATCACAACTGCACAAATCGGTTGCCTGGCACCGCTTTGTCGGACTTTCAAGTATTTTCACAAAGAATATTTCTCTTCCCCCTGGATCTTGCCAATCAAAACATTTGTCTATTGTTCCTCGTGCCCCAGGCTTCACCAACTAAGAGGGGTGGGTCGCTCTGGAGACGAGAATGAGTAGGTTTACTGGCTGGCGACAGTTTTTACATTAAGGTGTGGCAACCACTTGATATTACTGATAAAGGGTTAGTTTATGCGTTGGGTAACAGCAAAAACCTGAGCTAGTCTGTTTCATACCCACGTTACCGTTTGGTTATATGGCTCTATTTTTCCAGAAGAGAGCTAGGAATTAAGTAAGTAAGTCACCGTTTGGTGATAATCAGCAGCCTGTCGGAGGATAACACGCCGCTGTGAATTACGTTTTAAGGTTACTTTACTCTTCTATTGATCAAGTTCATCCAAATTCAAGTCTTCGTCGGTTTCATCTAATTACTGTTTTCCTGACAAAATCTCTATGAATTCGTTGGTTAGTTATTTCATTGTCGATATTGTATTATTCGGGCCATCATACTCGCAATCCCCCTCTTTAGATATGGAGTTTGTGGATCTATTTTTTCTTACAAACAGTTTTGCCAACAAAAGCTTCTTTGGGGATTTCCAGTCGCTTGATCTGTTTGTTGTAATCAACACGGCAGCACTTGTAGAGAATTGGTCTTGATGCGCTCCCCGTCGCTTCTTCTGAAGGAGTGTTCCTTTCCTCCTCGGTCTGTAAATCAATTAAAAAAACGGCGCGACGTAAAGTAACTTTCTAATAACTGGTTATATATTAACAGATATCCCTCTCTCTTCCGCAGAGGCTCCCTGTACGAGTGTGTCTGTGTCTGTGTGTGTAGGGGGAGGGAGGCAGGGGACAACTAGGGTGCTCCCCGCGTGCTTTCCTTTCCTCTCTCCCCAGCTTTCGAACCACCGCCATGTCACGGTCAAGGCAGAACGAAAGAGGCCTCTGGCCGGAGGAGAGACAGACTTCCTTCACGATGTAATTTTCGCATTTTGCATCAAGCGTTTGGCAGTTAACGTGCTTTTCCCTTAAACAATAACAAAGATCGCATGTTCATTGACTAGGCCATAACTAAATAGGCCATTTCAGAGTTGCCTTTTGCCTCAGTTTCAAAACGAGTCTTTGTGGGAAACCATTCAAATGAAAATTGCTTTAATTGACATGAAAACGGACGTGAAGGTGGAACTTATTTACATATGAATGGTTTCGCACATAGACTCATTTTGAAACAGAGGCAGGGCGTAACTCGGACATGGCCTTCCCAGGGTTAAAAAAATTAAACCACGACCATTTCATTAGTTTACGATTATAAAACTTGAACTAAAGTAAGCTATTTCATGCGCTTGTATACTGCCATTTACATGAATACATTTCGTCGTTGGTAGTGTTTAGTTTATGAATCCGTTGATGACTCTGCATTCCGACATGAGTACTTGTAGGTAGAAACTGACAAACTTGCTGTAAATTCAGCTCTGCTAGTTAAGCATTGTTTTAAACATTCCAACGAATAAAACAAAATTGAAAAAAAAAATAGAAATGACAACACTATACGTGTATTTATAGAATAAATACCTCGTGCATTCCGTTCATTTTTTGTTCAACCTTTTCGCTGTAAATCACAGAAGTAATAAGAAGCAGTTCATCATCTTCATAAGGCTCCATTTTTTTGCTGTCTAGGTACGTGTTAGCCAGCAAGGCTCGGAGATCTGAATCTTCAATGTATTTCTGGCTTAACTTTCCAAGCTGTAGGACTCCCTGATCCTTATCCATCTTGATGGTTACTTCCGCAGATCTTGAGGCATCCGCTTCAAACTCTCGAGAACTGAGACCGGAAAAATAAGACGTTAACCTGAGCAGATAATAACATTTATCCGCACCAGTTTCACCTCTACCTCTTCCCCAACACCGTCCCTTATGTCTCAAGTGCCGTTTTGAACTCATAATATTAACCGGATAAATTACAGATCCCAATCCCCTTAATAGCTAAGTGACGGAAGTTTAAGGTACATATGGAAGAGAGTTTAGAAGGGGAAGTATGTAATGTCTGCTTCGCTAGGTTACCCACAGTATGGTGGAAAGGCACCATATATGAGAATTAAGTAATGTTTAATAAATGAGCAGCAGTGTTTTATCAAGTTTAAAACACGAGGCGCACGAACTGCGAATTTATTGAACGGCTTCAATATCTTCTGATGTAGATCAACGTATTCTTGCACTAATATTTAGTTGTGGGGTTATTTTGGCCTAGAAAATTGGACGTAAAGTTTAGCCGTGCCTTTATCAGATATAAAGACACTCATTAAACATTAATTTCTTTTGTATTTTCTTTATGAATTATTAATGATTTTTGAAGTTTCTCTTATGCCTCCAGCATTCAAGCGATCGAGATTTGAATGGGTTGTGTAAACCAATTTATACCATGCCATAGAAAATACAGCCAATCAAAATATTAGAAAACCGTTGTATATTCGACAGTATTAGACCCAACCTTCCCATCATGCGCTGTGATCTTAGCAACACTCTCTGGTGGTATACGTACACCATATTCGATGGTTTAGCATATAATACGCGCGGAAATTTTGCGAGTTGCAGGTGCGCAGGTGCGCAGGTGCGCAGGTGTTCTATATTAAACCATCGAATAAGAGATTTATTATTCCACCAATAGTAGTCAAAGTTTGGGTCATTTAGTCTGGCCATTTTGTGCTCCGCTTTCCATCCTTATTTTTGCCCTGTTCTACAGTGTAACAACGTGTCATATGATGCGCGTTCTCGCGACCTAATATGGTAAAATGGCGCAATGGTGGAATAATAACATGGAATATCTACTTGTCGTGTGCAAGATGACCTGAAACTTGACAGTTGCGACTTAAACCATACCAGGCTCCTTGTAAATTTTTCTTTTCCTCTTCTTTAATCATCTCATTGAAAGCTTCACGAAATGCTTCTGCTTCTGCTTCTACTACGTATTTCTCCAGCCCGACAAGGATTATCCATTCGGATTTTGCAAAAGGTCGCGCATAAAATGACCGATGTCTTTTCAATATGAGTGCCAAAGGAGTTATCCTCTCAGTTTCACAGTGAAGGCATGGGTAATATTTATCACTAAAATTCTCCTCGGCAAACTTAAGAAGTGACTTTTCAATTATCTGAAATAAAAAATTCCCGATATTCAGTTAATGTGCGTTTTCAAAGGTGGGTTCAGGATGTTTCAAATGGGATTGCTCTGTCAGCAAATATTTGTTTACTGTTCTATGTAAGCCATAGGCTTATGTAGGCGGGGGGTCGGGGGATGCTAGCATATAATGTATTTTATTTAAGGTGCTTATTTAAAACTTTTAGGGAGTGCCAAACTACCACCCCTCCCCTCCCTCCCTTAACACCTGGACAGATAAACAGAATTCACAGTAACGCAGGAATGTTTCCACGTTGAGCCGTTTGTAGCCATTCTAAATTGCGCAAATCAATATTTGCAGTTTCCAAAATCAATTTATTTACCCAGTGACGTTGCTTGGTGAAAGGCACTTTACGTAGTTCTTTGTTCTTCTCACGTAGCAGCACTTCTCTCTCTGTAGTGTCAAAACAAGCTAATTGAAAAAAAAAATAATGAAAATAAAGTTGTTTAGATATGCCTGTAAGGGTTATTTACCAGAAGGGAGGGGGTATATGATATATACACCTCGTGGTCGCGACCATGTAGAAAACGATTGATAAAGTCGTCTTTTAGTCGTCTTTTTATTTAACCCGTGAAATAATTAGTGCGTAACAGTCAAAACTAAACAAAAGTAAACAATAGAATTAGTGTCTAATAGTACCTGAAAATTAGTTACTATTTTACGGGTTAAGTAAAACCACTCTATGTGAACTAAAAATATTGACAATGGTTAGTGTGTTTTCGATATGAAGCCCTATGCTGCCTTTCCGTTTGTGCCATTTTATTATTAGTCTAACATGACCAGAGCAATATGACGAAAGAAATATATAGCTATTGTTTCCCCATTAACACCCAATGTTTTTTAGTCCTGTCCTCCCCTGTTTTGAGGCGCGGTGGCCTAATGGTTAGTGCGCTGGACTCCGGATCGAGCGGTCCGGTTTCGAGCCCTTGCCGGGGCACTGCGTTGTGTTCTTGGGCAAGACACTTAACTCTCATAGTGCCTCTCTCCACCCAGGTGTATAAATGGGTACGAGCGAATTTACTGCTGGGGGTAACCCTGCGATGGACTAGCATCCCATCCAGGGGGGAGTAGAAATACTCCTAGTCGCTTCATGCTACGGAAACCGGGGATAAGCACCGGCCTGATGGGCCACTTGGCTCGTATGCAGACTTTACCTACCTTTTACCTCCCCTGTTACAATCCAATTAAGCCGCATTTCAGACATTAAATATGTTCAGCCAAAAAGAACAACATAAACCGAACCAAGTGAGACCTCACAATTTTATATTTCCTTGCTGCGATGACTGACATAACTACACCAGGATCGTAATCATAATCTTAATCAGAATCATAAACTTGAGCTGCTTATGCTCTAGTTGGAATAGCGTTTAATGCCTGACTCACGTTTTTGTTAAACTAGCTGTGTAATCGCTGGAGAAATAACCATATTAGTTAAAATGCGAAAAGCGTCAAACAGGAAATTCCTGAGTCAAATGTTTATTATTATGCACTGCATGCTACTTCCAGAAAAGCTTCATTTGCGGCGTTTGTAGGCAAGAAACAAAACTCGTTAGTTTGGAAGGACATTTTGCAAGAACGTTAGATTCTGGTATACAGTAAAACGATAGAGCGCTAAGAAAGAAAAAGGGATACCTTTTATAATTCCGTAATCTATGTTACTTTAAAGTGACCTGGCTAATCAATTTCGTCCACATTCGAAAATGCAAAAGTATCTTCATACTCACCACTTTTCTTGTATACCGATTTACCGCTATATACTCCTTTGGGGATTTCCAGTCGAAGTGTTTCTTTACTGTAAGCAACTCGGCAGCACTTGTAGAAGAGTGGCCCGGGAGTGCTTCGCTTCGCTACTCCTGGTGGAATGTTCCTTCTCTTCTTGGTCTGTAAATCAAGTAAATAAAACCTTAAAGTAGCTTTCTATTGTGTATATGTCCTGTTTTATTAGTTTAGTACTTGAATAGCAGTAATCCAGGTATGCTATTTGTCATTTCATCACTGGATCGGAGGAATATTCGTCCCCTTATAACGACCATTCGCTTGTGGAAACTTCGGTGAAGGCGGCCACTACCGTCTGAAAATCAAAAGTGCCCCGTTGCTCATTTTATAGCTTGTCTTAAATAGATAATAGTGTTAGTTATTTAAAAAAAATAAATTTAAGTGAAAAAATAAATAAATGAAAATTACCTGATCTTTTCTTTCTCTAATCACCTCAAGCTCGTCGCTGTAAATTACAGAAGTAATAAGAAGCAGTTTATCATCTTCATGGGGCTCCATTTTATTGGTATCCAGGATCGTTTTAGCCAGCAAGCTGCGGATGTCTGGATCTGTAATGTATTGCTGGCTTAATTTACCAAGCCGAATGTCTCCCAGGTCTTGTTGTCCCTTGACTGTTACTTCCATTTCATCTGAGATCTCCACAATAAGTTCGTTAGAACTGGTCGAGCAAAAAAATAAAATAAAAATAAAACAACAACAAAAAAAGAGATTGGACATGAATCGAGATATAACAATCTAATGACCCCGTTCCCTTTCCCTGGCAAGTGTTAACTCGCTATTTTTTCGTTAGTTATTAGATACTTTCATGGTGTTCTTCACACGCACGTTCTCTAGTGGATAGAAGGGCGTTTCTCGTTTTTTGTAGGCATGACGCCATCCTCGGAGACCCAGGGGCAGTGAGTGGGGTCGAGAGAAAATCAAAATTACGGGAAAAAAATCGGCGAAGATAGGATTGATAAACCGTCGCAGTTCCCCACCAATTCCTACCCCTTCCCTTCTCAGCATGCATTTTGTCAGCTTGTTCGCCTGTACCCATTCAAAACTCCTGAGTGGAGACACGCGCCATACAAGTAGCGCCACTTCTAAGCGAGATTCGCGTATGTTGTGTAAATCAATGGAACGTGCATATTTAACAATACAAGAATGACTCAAAACGTTAAAACGTGTCTTTCATATTATTCATTACATCAAAACGTCTTGTACCTTGAATGCATACCTTGCTTCTAGGGAAAGTTTATTTTGCATTAATGGCAACTCTTCCTCTGTGATCATTGCATCAAGTTCTTCACGAAATGCTTCTTTTCCTTCGCTTTCTACGTATTTCTCCAGCCCTTCAAGGATAATCAATTCCGATTTTGCAAAAGGTCCTGAAAAAACGGAGCGATGTCTTTTGACTATTAGCGCCATAGGTGCTATCTTTTTAGTTTCTCCGTGCAGGGAGGCGTAATATTTCTCGCCAAAAATCTCCTCGGCAAATTTTAGAAGTGACTTTTTGAGCATCTGAAATAAAAAGAATCCGATATTCAGTATGATATGCATATTTTCTACCTTGGAACTGATTGAAACGATGTTTCAAGCGAACTGTTGCCCGTAAACCACAGCTTGTACAAAAAATATTTACAAATAGAGTTTAAATATAACGTTTCCGAAGGCTGACCGGACTTTGTCAAGTGGATAACAAACTCGGACATATTCTCGATAGCAAGGAAAAATTTTGTAAAACCAATAGCCTAAAATTTACTGCACATTTTTCAGATAAAATGAATACAGTTGGCCAGACTCAATCCTACTGTCTACCTGCCATTAAAAAATTCACTGCCATAGAGGACCATATAGAACAAATATATTATAGGATAGCGAAGAAAGCCAAGAAACAAGGTTATCGTACCTTGAAAACTAGAGTAAATGAGATTAATTTGAATTTCCAGAGACCAACAACTGAGAACACTGGGATGTTGATGAGTGCCAGGTATATCCAATGACACAACACAGAATAGTTAGTTAATTCCAATGGAAACTTCAATCATGGGAAATTGAAAATTCAACATTACAAACCTTACAAACGAAACAATATTCAACCAACGGTACTCTGAAAACTAAGCCTAGGGATTGTAAAATTTTCAGTTTCTATCGAAAATAAAATGTTTTTTTATACCAGTAAATCAGCACTTGATGCGGCTTCATTCATTTCTTTGGTTCATTACGTCTGGGTTGTATTGCATCATCGAGACTAAAAATAAAACCTAGCCTAGTACACGTTCCGGCCGATAAAAGTAAGGTTTAAGGAACGTTTGCCAAAAAACCTTGTCAGCTATCTTTTGTGGAAGTAAATCAAGTAAAAACACACATTCCAAACTAAAACACAGGCATTTGTTTCTTTTTCGGCCTTCACCCCGGAGCAAAGACTGAGAACAAAATGAATGAAACAGCTTAAGGTCGCGGGTGACACCTGTCCATGAATAAATTCATCAGGCAGAATTTTGCTTGTCCTACATCTTGTTAAACGCTTATATCACGGCTATTTTGGGTACGATTGAGCTGACATTTTTCAGAGACATCAAAGAATGATGGAAGTTTACGAAAATCGGTTTTGATTTGGTAGCTTGTGCTTTACGTCGACGCTAGAGCGCCATTAGCACGAAATTGCGAAATCCATGATTTGGTGTCCAAGTTTGCGGATCGAGTAGAAGACAGCACTCAAAAACAGATGAGTAGTGTGTGACTAGTGTGTCATGACAGAGGCGGATTTTTTAGTTTAAACTTTGCCAGCGAGTAAACGTCGTGCATACCGGCGCTTTAAATAAATGCATAATGATGAAACTAAGAAGTCACACGCGACCTTAAGTGAACGGACGTATGGCATATATACATGGAACCTTTATAACATTTCTTTTGTTCGTGGACATCTGACAAATACCTGGGCATATAACATATACTGACCACAACTTTAGCTGTATTGATGGTCATCTAACAATGGCATACCACAATTTTTAAACCTTTTTCCTGTTGATGGACATCTGATATATACAGACAGCAACTTTAAAACATTTTCCTTGTTTATGGTTATCCGACATATACACACCGCGAATTTAAGGTATTTATTGATCCAGTTATTTCTGGACCGTACGCAACATTTTCAATTGGCCGTTTAGCAGACTTGCATCGCTGTGAAATTTACATCAGTTACTGGACATGGATTGAAGTTTGATATACTGGATTTTTAGGAAAATCAATATTTCCATGGCAACGATAAACAGAAAAACTTGAATTCTACGCGAATCAAATTTGACGCAGAAAACTAACACTAGTATCTGAAACTATCATCAAATATACAAGAATAAAAAATTCTGTATATATATTTATAAATATATTTCAAACAATGCTTTTAATGATAAATGGATCGAGACGCAGACACTACGTTGATGAAATTACTTCGAAATAACGCGAAAATATGTATTTAACTTACCTTTCGTCGCCATTATCGCGATCTCGAGAATTGGATTTTTTTCATACGGTTGCTACCTTTGCAATTTTTGCTAAATTTTTCACTTTTAGCGGCTCCATAGATTTTTTGAAACATCCACATGCTGGATAATACAAAAATAAGTATGCGTTTCAACAGACAGAAAAAGTTGCGTTTCAAATTTACCGTCTACAGAATAATGCTAAAATATTCAAATCAATGAGTATTACATTCCCCCGAGAAAGATGCATTTTTTTGAAGCAAAAGAAAATAACGGCGAAATTTTTAAAAGTAGGCACAAAAATACATTTTTCGGCGTGTTGTCTTCAGGCATGCTGCTGATTACAACCAACGATAACGTGTGTATAAAACGACCATCTACCTTGTTCTTACCCAAAACATAAACTATAAACCCTTTTTTAATAATATCAAGTTGTTGCCACACCCCAAATATAAAAAAAGTGCCGCTAGACAGTGAACCTACTCATATTCGCCTGCCCCTCTTAGTCGGCGGAGCCTCGGGCACGCGCAACAATTGCCTCAGGGGACACATGTTTTGTTAGTAAGAGTTATATAAGCTACGTAACATTCTTTTAATTATCATTAAATAACCCAATGCAAATTATATATAGGCGTTAATAGTTTGGTGAAGGCTGAAGGTTTTCATCATATTGCATTACAATTAGAATGCCTAGACTCGCTTCAACTTACAACGTTTGATCATCTTGTGACCATTTTAAAATGTCAAAGATGTTTGATAACTATCAACGTGGAGGTTTGTATTATTATTGCCGAATCCGAAGCTTTAGTGGATAACATAATTATTATTTTGCTTTCATGTGAATACGTTTGACTTGATGTAAATGTCCCAAATATGCTACTCATTAATGTATACAAAATATTTAGAGTCATACTGGGAGTAGTCTGATCTTTGATCTGTCGTTTCTTAAACTACAATCTTCTAATGTTTAGCGTAGTATCACTTGGTCATATGATTTACCAGTTTTTAACATGGTGTGGTCAATAAATACAATAAAGTTGTAAGTGTAGGCATAAAGATGTACGTAAACAAATATGAATTTATAAATTTATTTAAGAAATGTCTAAAGCCTCTGTTTTCATTAACCTCATCCACAAGGCTTTTCTGGTTTGGGAAAAGTAAAGACTGGGAAACTGCTTGAGCAAAGACGTGACGCTAAAACTTCTGTTGATTTAAGACAAATTTGTATCACCCGGTTAGTTGCTGTACATTCCGCTACACAAATCAAATTGGAAAGTTACAATATTTATATATATCTTGTCTATGTTTTTGATTGGCAAATGACGTTTGGAAGATTGTTTATCAAAAACATTTTGAGAGGACGAACACAACACGGAACTCGAAACTAACAAAAAAGCGAAACATTCTCCATGAAATTTTCAACTTCCTTACCTCATAATATTCCTTTGAGGATAAACTTTTGATTTTCGATTTTGGTTTTTGATTTTGATGTCTTCTCCTCCGACGAGTCAATCTTTTGATTTCTGATTTATTTTGTAACACATCACTTTTTCCTGTTTTCGGTTTCTTCCAAACCAATATAACCATTTATCTATGTTTTGGATCAGCCTATGCCGATAAATCTTTGCATTGCCAGCGGTACTGTGAACATATTCTGCTTCTATTTAGTCTTAAATCAGGTGTATTTCCGGCAATCTCCGGAGAGGTCAGCTTTCGTAGAGTCAAAGAGGCAGATAATGATGCCCTTATGAACCATCGCTTGTCTCTATGTGAAAGCCGATAGATCACTCAAGCTGTTGTCATTAATTTTGCTCTCTCAGCTGGGTAAAGGTCGAAAAAGAAACTAATATCTTTCTTTTGGTTTCGAAAATGTGTCTTCACTTGGTTTACTTCCAAAAAAGTAGGCTGACAAGGTTATATTTTTGTAGACCATTTTTTGGTAACATTCTTTTGACGAAAACGTCATTTAAGTCTCGTTTCAGTCTAGATGATGCAATATAATCCAGACGTAATGAACCAAAAAAAGAGAAGCCGGATCACGTGCTGATTTACTGATATGGAAAACACTTTATTTTCGGAAAGAAACTAAATATTTTTTATTTGTCTAGCCTCAGTTTTCAGAGTTTCGTTCATCGATTGGATATTGTTTCGTTTGTAAGGTTTGTAATGTTGAATGTTCCATTTCCCATGCTTGGAGTTTCCATTGGAATTAACTAACTTTTCTCTGTGATGCTTCATAGGATATACTTGACACTAAGCAAAATCAAAGTGTTCTCAGTTGTTGGTTTCAGCTAAATCAAGCTTACTTGCTACGTAGTTTTCAAGGTATGATTACGTTGTTTCTTGACTTGCTTAGCAATCCTATAATTTGTTTGCTTAAATGGCAGTGTAGTTCTTTTTGAGGACAAACAGACAGTAGGATTGAATTCCAACTATATTCCTTTTATCCGAGTAAATTTGCACTATATTTTATGCTATCGGTATGGTAAAATGTGGTCCTTACCATCAGGAATAAGTAAGTATCCGAGTTTGCTATTCACGTTACAAATTCCCGTCAGTCTTCAGAAACGTTTTGTTCGACCTCTTCTTTTCTACTATTTGTACCTAGTTTCTTCAAGTTAAGGTATGCGGGCAAAGGTAGAAAACACGGATATTATACTAAAATCGGGATTTTTTTTATTTCAGATGCTTGAAAAGTCACTTCAAAAGTTTGCCACGGAGAATTTTAGCGATAAATATTACGCATGCCTCCACGGTGAAACTAAGAAGATTAGACCTTTGGCACTAGCAGTCAAAAGACGTCGGTCAGTTCTAGCGCGACCTTTTGCAAAATCGGAATTGATAATCCTTGAAGGGCTGGAGAAATACGTGGAAAGCAAAGGAGAAGAGGAATTTCGTGAAGCACTCAATGCAATGGTCACAGAAGAAGAGCTTATAATGCCAAATAAAAATTCCCTAGGAGCAAGGTATGTATTTTAGTTAGTGTTTTTGTATGGATGTACACAACGTATCTGAATGTCGCCGGGCACCGGCTAAATGCTAGGGCAGCCTTGCAAAATACTTGTTGAGGAATGGCTGCGATTGTTTATCATCCAATCCAAGGCGAGTAGCAGTACTCGCCCGAGTGAAGATTCGTTTGGGCAGGTTGTCAGTGCTGAACAAGTGCATGTATTTAAGAGCACAATTTTTTTTATCTGAAGGCTAAATCTCGATTTTGAAATTATCACGGTTCCCGTCAACGAAATTTATATGTAATTTGTCGATCACCATCGCGCCAACAAGGGCGTGATAAGTTCCGTAGTATTTCCGAATGCTCGCGCCGTTTTTGGATTAAATGCAGTTAGGGTCCTGACTCTAAGGATTTGCGAAGGCTCTTATTCAGCTTGGTGATCGATTAGCTTAAGACTTCCATGTGTGCCGTTTGGAAACAAAAATGTGCCTTGCTTTTGAGAAACTGTCGCCACATTTTTCACAACTAAAAGGATGTTTTATGATTTTAAACTGCAGTGGCAGGGGTTGCAGAACACTGAATTGGGCATATGTCGAGAGAACATTGCCGGTGTATCAGAGCGTATTCATCTCTGTTTGTTTTCCGTTTGATTGCTACGATTTCTAAATTCTTTGCCCAGCAAGTTGTTAATTATACAGCACAAACGGATGGGAAAACCAAGGATTAACACTCTCTGGGCGTGGCGGTTGTCTTTTTCTTCGCTTTAGCAAGCTAGATATAGAAATTGCTTCCACGAAGGAAAGAAACAATTTTAATCCTTGGATTTCTCGTGTGTTGTCGAGATACCTGTGATTTAAGGAATCTTGTGTTTGCGTCATTGCTAAAAACGACGCTGCAGACTCTTCACGTGCGTAATGAAACACCCATCTATTTCTACCCACTGAAGAAAGTGCGTGTGACAACCACAGTCACTAATAACGAAAATATGGCGAGGCGCTATAGAAAATAGCTCTTGACAGGGGTTATTGAATTGTTATATTTTGGTTTATATCTAACTCTTTTTTATTCTCGACCAGTTCTAAGGAATTTGGTGTGGACGTCGCAAGACAAGTGGAAGTAACAGTCAAGTTGCATGAAGACTGGGGAGATATTCGGCTTGGTAAATTAAACCAGCAATACATTACAGATCTAGACATCCGCGGCTTGCTGGCTAAAACGATCCTGGATACCAATAAAATGGAGCCTTATGAAGATGATAAACTGCTCCTTATTACTTCTGTAATTTACAGCGATAAGTTTGAGCTGACAGGAGAAAGAATAGATGAGGTAACCTTATTTATTTTTCATTTGTTTATTTATTTATTTATTTATTTATTTATTTATTTATATATTTATTTATTTATTTATTTTAGTTTTTTTATTTTTTTAAAACAAACCCTATTGTAGATAAGAAAAGTTAGAAAATGGTAGCGCGAGGAATTTGACAGTCATTGTAACAAGATAATTTTTGCTTACTTGATTTGCAGATGGAAGTGACCGCAGGAGTGGATCCTATTCCGAAGTCTGCCAACATTGTGTTTCCACAAGTGAATGCTCGTTTTTCCTCAACCAATATTCCTCCAGGGGTCGCGGCCAGGAACATACCAGGACCATTGCTATTCAAGTGCTGCCATGTTGAATACAATAAAGAAACCAATCGAATGGATATTCCCAAAGGCGAATACATCGGGAAAACAGTTTACAAAAGAACCACAGATCCCGAACCCAAAGAGGACGATGCCGAGTATTACGACACATTTGTAAACTCGAATCTAGACGAAACTGATTCTGCAGGTAAGAGTAATAGATATTCAGCGTTTTAGCGATCTTTATTCGTTCCCTCAAAGAGGCTAAAAACGTCCCTTTCCAAAACTAACGCGCTTTGTTTTCGCCAATGAATGGCATCGATTTTTAGTTTTAAGAAGCGCAGTATAATACCCTTTGAGTGAGAAATGCCCTGTTTGACACTTTCTCTGATCATAGCAATACTGTTTCAACGTTTTAGCGCAACCGACTTACTTTAAAATACTAGTGCTAAATAAAGCAGGCATTATATGTTTATGGTTATGACAAAGATTATGATAACAATCATAGTGTACTTAATAAAAGTCAACCTAACAAACTAGCAAGCAAATATATAATTAGTATCAAAGCAACTTTTATTTATTTCTTTAATTGTAGTTTTAATACCTGGAGATCTAGAAAAACTGGACACCGTAGAGAGAGAAGTGCTGCTACCTGAAAAGAACCGAGTTCTACGCAAAGCACGTATCAGCAAGTATCGGCAGTGGGTAAATAAATTAGTTTTGGAATTTGCAAATATTGATTTGCGCATTGGCTCAACTTAGGATCGTTCCTGGATTTCTGTCTGTCTGCCTTCGCACCTGCCTGCCTGCTTGTCTGCCTGTCTGTCTGTCCATTTGTCTTGCTCTAAATCTGTCCTTCCGTCTCTCTGTCTCTCGTCATTCAGATTCAGTGGGAATTCCAGGGAACCTAGCAAAACCCGACTGAGACTTTTAAATCGAAATTTAGTAAAAAATATAATCAAAGGAGAGATGTTTAGTATGATAAGCAAATTTATCAAATTTGTTACCTCATTAATAACTCTATAATTTTCGATTGGGCTTTCATGCTTGCAGGTTCTCATTCGTTATCCAATTGCTTTCTGATTGTTTTTCAACAGTTTGAACGATCATTAAGCACAGATGACGAAAAGTTGACTCTTGACGAGCCGCTGACTTCAGAAGACTGTACGTTTTTAAGGCAAGCCTACTTTTCTTGCAACCAGGATTCTGTCTCGTTGGAACTGACAGGTCTCACAAAGAATGACCTTCAAGGATTTGGAATTGTCTTTAAAGCGCTCGATGGTAAGAATGTGCGACTTGTTAATTTTCGATGTCAATGGGAGGCTCAGTAGTCAAATAGTTATTGTGTGGAATAAACCCCTTTATGATCAATTAAGAGGGTCGAGAATCCGGTCGATCCCAGGGTGATGGTTTTGTATTCTTTTCCAAGACACCTGTTTCTCGTAGTGCTCCCTCCAGATAATTATTCACGTCCTTTAAGACGAACTTGATTTTTTATGCGATTTGAGAATATATTAAAGAAAAAAAATGAATACGGACAGGGTTAGTTCTGAAGAGTTACTCACTGCTGGAAATTTTATTGCTCAACAGAATTACCTGATGAAAAGTGGAGCGAGCTCGAGAAGGATTTGTACGGCGCTGTGTGAAGGATCAAAAACCCAAACTGAAAAACTGATTTGAACGAAAGGGAACTTTCAATGTTATAAAGGGGCGGGGATGCATGTCGGAGAACAACCAAATTAAAAAGATTTCATGCATGATTGATGTAAACAAAGTATGGAGGCGTTTTTTTTTTCGTTGCATGGAGTTTTGTCGATTGTGAATACCCTTATCGATAACAAAATCCTGAATGAACAACTCTTAAAGAGACGACGAGCATCCCCCATTTTCCACATGGAAGTTCCCATATTCGGCTTCGAAAAAATGCTCCCCGTTTGGATATCATTTCACGAGTTTTCTATTTCAGTAATACCAGAATTCGAATAATTGTCCTCAATGTTTATCTTAAAGTGTAAAGGTGGCAAAGGCAATTTTATATGGCAGAAATTGTTATTAAATTAAGTTACTTAAAATTTCTCAAAGTAAGTAATGAAAAAAGCTGTGTTTGTAGTTGTACTTCTGTTTTGACGACCTAACCAGTATAGTACTAAGACTACTAAATGATTTGAGATAAAAAAAGGAAGCAACGCCTTTGTTGCACAAGAATGTGTCGCTCACAAAATGCGTATTTAGAAAAAAAAAGCACAGAAGTTGTTTCAGGCGAAGATATTTTAAATAGACATGTACAGCTATTAATGTTTGCCACACCTATCTATCTATGCCTATAATACGGTAGCTAAGAGCTAAGGTAACGTCTCAAAAGTAACGCCATTTTATCTAGAAGGCTGTTATTGACTAATAGCAAATTTGTTTTTATCATATTTGTTATATTATATTGTGTGGTTCCAGAAAATATCCATACCCCCCACGAAAGGGATTTACCCTATGACCCCCCCCCCCACCCCTCTGGAAAAATTTAAATTTTGGGGCCTTTTGACCCCCCCGCCCCTCCTCCCCGGAATTTCCAATCCCTTCTGTGGGGGGAGTATGGATATTTTCTGGAACCACACATTATGAATAAAATACATTGATATCTTAGTAACTCTTCAAAACCTAACGGACGTTAGCAATGGTTCGAAATAAACTTTATTCATTAACCCATTCAATTCTTTTTATCTATCGTGCACTCGTCTTCCAACCCTCATCTTCAAACTAACCACGGTGACCATTGTAGCTTCAATTATTTTAATAAGCGACTAACATTTCAAGTCATATTTAACACACAGTATTATACTCGCGCTTCCCAATGCGTTTCACACTACTCAGTTGTTAAGACATTTTGTTTTGGCATTATCAATACAGTGCCGGGTAGGCTAACCTACGATCAAGCGTGTTGTTTACCTTCCCCTACATTCCCATGCGTCTGTCGAGACTGCACAACGCATATAGACTTCAAAGGGGTATCATCTTGGTTTTAAATGACCTATCCACCAATTCCTGCTAACTAAAGTAATTAAACAAAAGATATTTGGTCAATGCAAACCAGCCGCTGATTTAAAACCCTGCAAAATGGGCGGATTGTGGACTACACGTGGAAAACGCGCGCAAGCAAGGCCTGACCAAGAAATACAGTACTTTAAACAAATGATGGCACAGTCCTTAACAAGAAGTACGTTTTGTTTTGTTTAAAAAAGGCAAATCGGAATTGGCTTATTTCTTCCTTAACAAGAAGTAGGTTTTGTTTCATTACGCGATGGATTGGAAAATGTTATATTCAATACGGGTAAAATGTAGAATTCAGACAAGCTTCACCGTATTTGTGTAATAGTAATTGCTTAGTTCATACAGTTTATAAAAAAAAACAGTCCTCAAGCTATCTTTCACTGCGTACGTTCTCTTCACCTGACATTTATCACCAATGAAAAACTAAGTATCATTTCAATAAGCCTGTAGGAGTTAGTACGATTTAACTAACAAACAATAAACGGCAACCCATTTTCTTCTTCGAAATGAATCTCGGAACCCACGACATAGTGAAGTATTTTCAGCATGGGAGCGAGACGTTAAGTTATCTTACTTGTGCAGTGTAAGTCATTTGTCGATGCCTCGGTTTCGATGTCTAATTTTCTGGCACACAAGTTTTTCAATTTATTTCAAACCAAAATAAGTAACAACACCAGCAATTTCTGTATCAATTTTTTAATTTGGCAAGAATAAAAAAATAGCAATAAGTTTATTTCGAATTTGAGTTGGATCTGCATGAAAATCATTTTCGTGTGAATTGTTTCGCACTTGTTTTGACAAAGAGGCAAAAGGCAAATCAAATTTCTGGTGACATTGTACATAATCGCCAGGAGATATGATTTTCTCCAGGTCTGATTGGATCTAAAAAAAGGTCGAAACAGCCCGAATGAAAGTTTGCCAGCTATAAATATATCGTTTTAAACTTTTTCATTTGTCTTCGGCTTAAAGCCAGAAATAGGAAGAACATATCAACACTTTTTGGTTTCCAGACCGCAACTTCTGGCAAGTTATGGCATAAGAAGCATGATGCTATTCTTTTAAAGTGACCACCAAAACTTGAAATTAAAACAAGAGTGGACGAAAATGAGTGGAAAGGATGACTTCTGAGCCTTGCTTTAACAAAAAGTTCTGTTGTTGTCCGTAGTGAATAAAATAAATTCCAAGAAACCGGAAGGTCATATCCTAGAATTGCATACACTCGTCATAAAACGATCATAACATTTCAGTTTCGTAAGAACCGAACAAGAAAAGCGTTTGTTGATTCATCAGTGTTAGATGGGACTTCCTTTTTTGAATGTGCTTTTGTTTTCTCGATTTGTAATAATGAATGTCTATTCTTGTGGTTTGATACTAGAATCATATACCGAAAGATTTCAATTCTATTTGTCGTGTCATGAAATATCTGTGGCAGTCGGCGAGATTTCATTTTAGCTATGAGTTTATTGCACCATATCTTCAGTTGGATTCAGGAAAGTCAAGGCTAGCACCTCAGCCAACATCGATTTTACGGTACGTAAACTACATGACTTTCGAAGATTATCATTCTACTAGTAAGGCAACCAACTGAAGCTTGTCTCGTTGTAAGCTTTAAGACAGTTCTCTCTGGCACAAGGATAATTTACTAGTGCCGTTCTGCTATGCACCTGGGTGCAAAGAGCACGTATATTATGAGAGTTAAACCTCCTGCAGTTTATGAACTCAACAGTTTGACTCTAATTACATTTCAACGCTCGACTTGTTGTATCTTAATCTTGACGTATTTAAACAAAATTGCCACCTCTTCTCCGTGTGATGTTTGGATTTCGTAAATTACTTTGTCGTGGCTTTTCCTGAATTTTTGTCCACCATTTTGGCCGCCTCATTTCTTGTTGCGATGTAGAGAAAAGAGGGAACTGCCATTGCATATTTACCAATGATATATAGATTTAGGTAAAGCGGAGCTCCCAATTTATTTATTTTTGCTGGAGCTTATAGTGTACGCTGGCCGACAGGTGCTGCAGTAAGAAAAATTTTAATTGCCCACGGTTAAACTGATAATCTTACAGCACAACAAAATATTCTCGCAAAATTCCTGGAATCGTTGAATTGCCGTCTCAATTGATCAGTTTTAAAATTGGCACTTAATTGGGTTGGTCACATATGCACCAAAGTTTTAAAACTCTTGAATAAATCGGGGGTCATCTTTTATCTGTTGCCTTGTACACAAGGTCGAAAAAAATACAATTTCGGTAGCGACAAAATAGACAGATGCTGAATCTCATATATATTTATGAGTTTTGGCTCTTTGTTAATTGCAATCGTTTTCTTTCTCCAATTGAGGCCATCAATAAACTGGAATACTTACTTCTGTTTTCTGACTTTGCACTGTACAAGACTCTACAAGCTCCGCTCCAGCTCATGCCAGATCATGTTGTTATCAAAATCAAAATCAAATTTAACGTGCTATTATTTCGTTGGTGTGGCGGTCGGAATGGCTTTATCCTATTCGACTACTATAATTTTAACTAAGTTGCTGATCCAAGGTCTTCAAGAGATCCGACACCATTCATAGGTTTGTCGCTGTGATATTACAGATTTTTATTATACTATAAAATAATTCCTTAGAACTGCATTTCGCATTTTTACTGCGTATATGTTAACGCGTGCTTAGCGCGCGCATTGTGACTGAAGCTTGCCAAAGATGTAAATCGTCAATTTCTCGTAAACGAGTATGGTGACCCATCTTTTATTTCTCTTGTCTTCAATTGAGCAATCACAATGGTAAAATACATAAAGACTAATTCCCAGTTTAGAATAAGAAACAATCTTAGGAAACGTGAATTTAGCAAGCAAAGGTGAATGTAATCATGACGATATTATCAGGAATTATTGCGTATAAACAAGGTGCTGCTACCACTTTTTATTTCAAAATATAAGTTCCTTTGAGATAATCAACCAATAAGCAAAGTTTGTCAAAATCTCAGTGCAGGTTTTATTTCATATGAATGACTTCAACTGGGACTATTTATGAACTGCTGCTTAACCTTGGTTAATTGGTTACTGCAAGACTTTTGACATGGTTGATCACTTCATTTTATTGCGAAAAGCGCGAACATGTGTACTTGACAACAAATCCTAGATGTGGTTCAAATCTTATCTAAATGAAAGGCGCCAGTTGATGTCTATGGTGACAGAATCATCAGCTACTGCTTGTGTTCGTCACGGCACACCTCAGAGCTCCATCCTGAAACCGTTACTGACTGACTGATTCACTTAATTACTTATAGATGATTGAGGATTCACTCCGAAGATTTGCCCAAGAGAATTTTAGCGATAGGTACTTCCCAGTCCTCCACGGCGAGACAGAGAATGTTAAGCCTTTGGCACTGGTAGTCAAACAGCACCGGTCAATATGGAAGCGCCCTTTTGCAAAGTTGGAAATCGTTATCCTCGCAGGACTGGAGAGATATGTAGGGAGCGCTACACATGAAGCATTCGTTGAATCTGTTACATCGAAGATCACAGACGAAGATATCTCAATGAGACAGAACATTAGCATGGGAGCCAGGTATGTGACTTTTTTTAAGTCATCATTTTGGTAAGTTAGCAATCCATGTTAATTGATTTACACCATTTATCCGAATTTGGAAGTTGTTCGTCGCTGCGTGCTGAGAAATAAGCAGCGTTTCGTTTCGAGTTAACCAATACTGCTGAATGAAAAGAATAAAGACATCCGTATAGTGTAGTCTTGATATGAAGCGAAAAAAACATTAATTCCAGCAGGGACGTGTAAATGCGGCAATTTGATTAAGCACTCTACTTTTACACTAATTTTTAAAGTCATTATCACCTAACATTCTCAGTTTATAGAGGTTTCTCAAGATGATTCGAGACAATACTCAGTAATGCAATTCTACGGAGGACAAAATACTGCATGCACGGTATTCAAGAACCTTGATTTTCAGTTTCGACTATTCTTTGCGTTTTCATTGACATTTCTTCTAAAACAATTAAATTATCGTTCGAGATTTCATTGCGTGATACATCAGTTATCACGCGATAGAAATTTCAAAGTTAAAAAACTTATCATTAAACACAAACTGAAAGTTTTAAAATTAAGAAGAGCGATCTTAAAATGGGATGTAAAAATAACATCCCACAAATGAGGAGGTTGGAAGTGTCGTTGATAGGAAATTGTAGCACTGGATAACACCAATTTCTTTTTTATTTAACCCAGTTCTCATGCGTATCGTGTTGAGATAGAAGAGCATGTGGCTGAAGGAACTTTCAAGTCGAACGATGATCGGGGAGTCCTGCAGCTTGGCAAATTGAGTCAGAAATACATTTCAGACCCAGATCTCCGCGTCGTATTGGCTAATACAGACCTCGATGCCATCAAAATGAAGGATTTGGAAGACGAAGATCTGCTTCTGATAACGTCTGTGATTTACAGCGACCAATTTGTACTAAAAGGGAAAAGAGTGCATCAGGTATTTTATTTGAAAAGCTAAAAATATGATGAATTGTGCTAGTGTAGTTGCTTATGACACTTGTCCCTTTGATTGGCGTCATTTTACCCGTGTGAAATTCAAAATAATGTTAGCATAAACGATACCCCGACGGGATTTGAGTGTCGTCAAGCCATTGATAAAAGCCAATGGAGGAACGGTAGTCGAGTGTATCAGAAAATGTGTGTTTTAATGAATGATGTTGAGAGTTCCACAATTTATGGATTTATTGAGGACTGTTGGTGCTTGGCGTAACGTAAACAACGTAAACGCGTCATCTGGAAAATTAATTAAAAAAATTATGATGCCCACAAGTAAACTTGCTCGTTAAGAAAAGCATCATTTCGTGGTTATCTTACCATGAACTATTGCTAGTTCTAGGTTACTGTAAAAAAATATTTTCACTCACTCTGTTTTCAGATGGAAATACCGCCGTTTGCCCGGATTCTAATACCAAATGTGAAAGTGCATTATAAGGGGACGTGCATTCCTCCAGAAGTTGTATCAAGGACCTCGAAAGCACCATTTCTCTTCAAGTGTTGCCGTGTTGGCTACGATAAAGAAACCAACCGCCTGGAAATACGCAAAGGAGAGTATGTTGGTAAAAGAGTTACCACATCGCTAGGTAGCAAAACCAACATGCAGGATTCCGACTACGTTGACATTATGGTGGACGTCGACATGGACGAATATGATGATTTGTTAGGTAAGAGTAACAGATATGTAACTAGCACAGAAAAGGGGGCTGAAAAGGCCATGGCTTCTTCAAAAATTTACTTCAGTGTGGTCTCTTTCACTCCACAGATAGGCTTAAAGAAAACCAAGGAAACGATTTTTTCAATTGTTTAACATTCTGAATTTAATTGAACAATACTTGTTTTACAACTGGGTTTTAGGGCAAGAGCGAAGTAGTTTGATGGGTAACAATAACAAAACTGATCATCCTCTGCTGTCATCGAAAACAAGAAAGGGTGAAGAGAGGATTTCCAGGAAAATGAAATAAAAATTAAATAAGAAATTAGGAATTATCTGTTATCACTATTTCTGAAGCCCCTTGCGCTTGGCAATCATTTTCATGGTGTGACCGGTCGTAAGCTTAACCAAACCTGGCAGCCAATATCAGTCCAATAATGATCTTATATAACTAGCCCCCTCTGTCTCTGCCACTCCACTCTGAATGTAAAATGTGCCAGAATCCCCTCGGACATACTGCAAAATCATACCCCTACCGTACCACAAAGGGGTTAGAGAGAGGTTGACTTGAACCCCCTCAAGGTTTTCGTTCTGGTACGACACACTAAAATGCATTTCTTACATTAAATGGTATTCGAGGGAAAACTAAAAAAACGAAGAAGTTGCCTCGCCTTTATCAGCATCGCGCTTTCTTGTTAATGATTCTGAGAAAGAAAAGTAAAGACTGCTTGTGTTTTAAATTGTTGTTGTCTAAGGCAAGTGGTCTTTTTTTTAACAGATTCTCTCACAGACGAAGATATCAAGAAACTGGACATTATAAGGAAGGAAGTGCTGCTAGCTGAGAAGGACAGAGAACGACGTAAAGCGCGTGTCAGCAGATATCTGCGTTGGGTAAAAGTCTTTGAATATAATTTGTTTTAAAGGTCTTGGAAGGTTTAATAACGGAGAGTTAAGCTCGGTAACAAAGGAAACACAATGCTAACTGCGTTCTATCAAATAACTGCATGTTGCTCAACAACTATCGGCGTCGAAATACTTAATACTCTTCATGCATATTAATAGTACACCAGATTAAGTCAGACGTTTGGTTACTTTGTTTTGCAATAGACGTTAACTCATTCTTCACGCTACAGTTATTGCTATGTACATCCTAACATTAGGACATATTTTTCACCAGTTTGAACAAGCATTGACCACAGACCAGAATGAGTTGTTGCTTGACGAGCCACTGACTTCAAACGACTGGCGGTTCCTTAAAGGCATATCCCTTCATTGCGCCAAGAAATCAACCATCTTGGATCTGACATCGTTCACAAAGAAAGATATTCAGGGATATGGAATTATCTTTAAATTGCTACATGGTATGAACATAAACCCTATTTACTCGAGTCTCGCTGTTTTGCTGTATTGGTTCGTTATCCCCCTCCAATGGTATTTTTCGTAACTACTTATAAGCGTCCTCAGTTGATCTGGAGAAATTTCAGTTCATTGAAAATTTACTCCACATGCATAATCAACGTCTTAATTTAGCCTCTTTAAATTAAATGATCCATAGCTGCTCAAAAGGCGAGCAGGAGGAGGTGGGAGGGGGAGGAGGAGGAGGAAGATGAGGAGGAAGAGGAGGGATAGTGAAATGAGAATTCATTTCTTTTTCGGAAGGGTGGTTGTGCGGAGTAAGATTTGTCACAATTCTATGGCAGTTTACAGTTCCCTTCTATCAATCCTCTTCAGCTTTTTAGAGTTTCTTGAAAGAAACAAGTGAAAGGATTGTTTGGTAAAGATAGCTAGTATTACTTCTGAGCTTTTGCAGTGGTATTGTGAAAATAAATAAAGAAATAAATAACATGAATATCACTTTTAGCTACTCATACTTGTGAATTTTTCCCAACAGAGTTACCCGACGAACAGTGGAAGGAATTTGAGAACACTTTGGCAGCTGGCGCTGCCGAGTGAAGGAAACGTGGATTAAACTAAAGCCAACTCCAAATTACGAAATCAAGCGTTAATCGGTTCCTTGGCTATTAAATGATTCATCATTGTATTGCCCTGTATTCATTGTCACATCACTTCTCTTAGCATTCGAGGATAATAGACTCAGTATTAGAAACAGTTGTATCATATAAATTAAGTAGAATAGCATCAGTATTAGTCAGGCACGCCTGCATAAATATATAAAATTACGCAAACTTTCCAAATGGCTATGAATAAATTCTTAAAGAGTAAATGTGCATTAATAATTAAATAAAGTTATATCCATTCATTGATTTACCAAATAGACCCTTCTCACTGTCTCTAAAGCACTGTCTCTAAACTTCTCTAGTTGAAAAGTAAGAACTTAGAGATGCTGGTCTGACAAGAATTCAATCTATGGCCGTGGAATTCAGTAGTACTGCACCGATCCAAAGCGGCTCTGTGATTGGCTACTCTCCATCACTTCCGTACCGCAATGTACCGAACCAATCACATGCAAGCTTTGGCTTGTCTTTTCGTTTGGAGCGCTTGTCGACGAGAAGTCGTTCGTGTGGGACACGTGAGCATCGTGTTGTGCGTAGTTTTTTTTTAAATATCGCTTCCACAGTGTTGTTAAAGTTATTTTTTCTTAAATCGTCACTGAACAAAGCGAATGTTTCAGACGGAGTAGCGCACGAAGGATTTATAGTCATGTGTTAATAGCGGTAAGCTGCGGTAAGTGTTGAACCCTTTCTTAAGACTTTTAACGTTCTTATGCGTTTTAACATGTCTTTACTGAGTGCTGGAAACCGATTTAATAATCCTAAAGTAAAGTAATAAAAGGACGATGAATCTGAAATGCATAATAACAAGAACATTGAGCTTACCACTTAACTGCAGAATACCCTGCCACTCGAACCTCGAACGCATGTGTCTATATGTCCGGCAGCCGGACAGGTTTTCCAAAATACTCCGTGTCCGGCAGTCGAATATATTTTCAAATTTCAATTAATACCATCATTTACGTGTTAACATACCTGAAAACTTCACGAATTTCACCGCAGTGCGAGGTTTTGTGTTTATTATCGGCGCCCTCAGTGTATAAATCGAACCCGTGACTTAGAAGCTTGCCGCCAGCTTCCGGACAGGAATTTCTAAATACTTCGTGTCCGGCAGTCGAGTAGTTTTGGTTTTCTACTCGATAGATTCGAAGAGCATCATGATAGGCAATGCTAGGCAATGCTTTTCTTGTATTTCTTGCTAAGAAATTTACGATTGTCGCCGAAGTACGCCGATTTTGTTGTTTTGTTACAAATATGCTTGCCGCCAGCTTCCGGACACGAATTTCTAAATACTCCGTGTCCGGCAGTCTAATATGTTTGGTTTTCTACTCGATAGATTCGAACAACATAATGCTAGGTAATGCTATTCTTGTATTTCTTTCTAAGAAATTTACGATTGTCGCCGAAGTACGCCGAGTTTGTTGTTTTGTTGCAAATATGTTTGCCGGACACGAATTTCAAAATACTCCGTGTCCGGCAGTCTAATGTTTTCTCTAATAAATTGAAAGTTTCTCTCTTCGATAGATATGATTCCAATAATAACATGCTAGGCAACCCTGTTCTTCATGCGATGCGATCGTTGTTTCCACGGAAGGAAAGGTTAATATATTCTGTATATTTATTTACCTCCTCGCCTTGACATACTATGTAAACATGCTGTATACACGGCTTCCGAAATGTGTCAGTGAAACATTGTTTTCGGTCACGCTTGACCCAACGTGACCTAATTTTTGGCGGGAAACCTAGAGCGACTGCCGGCGAAAGGTGAAGATTTCCATCAACCAAGCGTGCTTATTTCTCTGGAGGAAAGTTTGAAGGCAAAATTGAAGGTAAGATCACAGATTTGACCTTTCCCATTTTAATAGCGCTGTTAATGGAGGAGACGTTAGTGCTGGCCGATTCGCTGCACTCTCAGAATGCACGAGAACCCCGGGGGGGTACTCCCATATATGGGCTATATAGGTATGTGCCGCGGGATAGGGTATGATTTTTGAGGTTCTCGGTCCTTAAATAGGGTATCATTTTTGCTCCTTTTGGCATTGTGTTCCCGCTGTTATCCTTAGATAGGGTACCTAAATTCTATCAGCTAAAATAAATGCCAAACTATCCGTTCAACTAGTAGCAAAGCGATTTTGTAAAGATTTGTGTTTTGCCGTGTGAAGTTAGCCGTTATTTGGATCGTCACCCATCGCTTCTCCTCTCCTTGAATAGGGTGTCATTTTTCGGGTTTGAGCCTTAAAAAGGGTATCAATTTTCGTTTTCTTTATCCTTAAATAGGGTCAGGGTTTAAGAACCTTCGCGGCACACCCCTATCCGAAATTTATGGGAGTACCCCCCCCGGGACGAGAACGAACACGAAACTCGCGTGTTGTTGCCAGACTGTGTGAGAAAACAAAGTGAATAATGGCCGAATACTCCGAATAGTAACGATTAGCTTGACCAATTTGAATATGTGCTGTTTGTCTCTTGACCCTCAAATCGTTTTGGTCAAAAATCAGCATTTCTGCGTTAACTCTTTATAATATTGTGCAACATGTGCTTATCTGCCTGATCGATCGGGGCATCGCGAGGAGGGCTGGGTATAGCTGCAACCAAGAAGAGGTCGAAGAGGAAACCACGCAAATCACTACCCGTTTCAAAATATCGAATAAATGAATATTAGAAGTCCATCCAAACTGAATTACGGATAACTTCAAATCCTTTTTTTCTCTCGCGGGAACAGCTTGAGTGCTAAACCGTTTCGATAAGGTTTTGTTAACTGCACTCAAACTGTTACCATGCTATGAGATCTTTTTAGGTACTTTATCTCTGCCTTTATTGCAAAATAAAATATCTCAAAGCAGTTTCTTTAAATCGCGATATATTGTAGTCAAACCGTATGTCAATTAAATTAATGCATTAAAAAATGGGGATCACCGTGCTCGTTTAGAAGAAAAACAAAATTTATTTCCCTGCCGAGCTTAACCTGAAGGAAATCGCATAATGTTGTGTGCGCGCGCTTATGCGGAGAATCACGAGAAAAAATTAAACCAATCAAAATTGCAATATTTGGACTAAATTCACAGCGCGCGCTAACTCGCGCGTAATGGCGTAATCTTGTTTTTGAACAATTTGGGTTGAATAAAGTTAAAATTGGTTAAATTCTTCTGTTTCATCGTCATTCAGTCGGTCTGGAGAACTTTACTTGATACTGTAATGAATTTCTTTAGTTTATGTGAGTAATTTATGGCGTTTTGGTCGAAATTCAAGCGAGTTATCATAAAACCGAAAATTTTGTTGCGTGTGTCGTTACGTGTGTAAATCATTCACGTACAAACTCTTTGTGTTGCCAATTTGGTACTTGGCAAAACTGAATATTCGAACGCTGTGAACGCGCGTTACACGTTTCAACTCCTTATGAGTTTCTGGCGTAATTAAAAAACGTTAACAGCGCCTCCCTAAAAGTGAGAGATACTGGGAACGAGGTTGTGACGCGTACTCCGGTGATTTAGGATGGACGAATCTAACACGCCAGCAGCAAATTCAAAGGACCACATTATTTTACAGGTTTCTACATGGGTTGGCTCCAGACTATCTTTTCACTAAATTTGAAAAACGAGAAACCGTGTAGAACCTAATGGACTCTGAGAACAAACTCAACGTTCCATTACCATGCACTAACTATTACAAGAATACCTTGATCTGTACGCTCGGTACAGTCGGTACAGTCGGTACGCTCGGTACAGTCGGTACAGTCGGTACAGTCGGTACAATCGGTACAGTCGGTACAGTCGGTACAGTCGGTACAGTCGGTACAGTCGGCTGCAGCCCCCCCCCCCCAAATTTCGGGCAACTCAGATTTTTTGGGCAGCAAAAGAAATTTGGGCAAAGCCAGTTTTAGAAGAAGTTTCCATGTTTTTGTTTTTTGAAGAGATAGATATTTTCTATTTTCACCTGAAGTCGGCGTGGTAAAGCCAGTTAAATTCACACGAGACAGTGGTTGCCCAGTACGTGATGAGTTTCTGGTTATTAATGTAGTACATATCCTTGCAGTGATACCTGCTACATCGTGTTCAGCAGAGCGATCATTCAGTGCGTTGCGCAGATTGAAAACTTACCTGCGCAACACCATGGGGCAACAACGTGTCAGTAATGTTCATCGCACTTATTAACATTGAAAAGGCATATGCCAACTCTGTAGTCAGCAATGACATGGATCGTATCATTGATATCTTTGGCTGTCGAAATGACCGAGACAGCTATTTCTTTTAACGTGTTTTATGAGCTCATATGATAGATTCATTTGTAAGAATATTTACACTTCGTAAGTAGGCCTATGTTAGAGCATTGTATATGACCCTCGTTTGTTTTCGACTTTTTCGTAAAAATTTGGGCAACTTGCGAGAATTTTTTGGGCAAATGGTTCACCGCCCCCCTGGTAAAAAATTGCCCGTACGCCTATGGCTCTGGGGCATTTGCTGAAAAAGAAAGAAATGTTTTGATTTTTGCTTTCGAAAAGAGTATATTATCATGCCAGGGGGAAAAGGAGCTGCTAAACCTTGAATAAAACAACAAAATCATGGGAATTCTATAAGGAATTAAAAGAATTCAAACGGGCACCTTGAAAGGGGCTTTGTCACGGATTTTAACACATTTTTGAGCAGCCAAAATAGATATTTGTGTCACAGGAAACCTAAATATAATTGTCCATTTTAAGTAACAATTGCTATTTTAGAGCACTGAAACTGTTAACAAGCGTCTTTGGCTGCGGATGGCTTGGTTGGAAATGGATTAATTATTGAAAAATTAAGGCTAAACTTTTCAAGTTTTTTCCACGCCTCTTCCAAAAATTGTTATTTATAGACGTGGTTTGAGTTTTCTCCGCAAAGTAAGGTTGTATCTTCCTTATGATAATCATAAGATAATGTTTTTCATGGGTTAAGTTGCCTACCGCTAATTTCAATTCAGAATAGTTTAGACCAAAAATCAGCAAAATCCACGTGACGTAGCTCCTTTAACATTGAAGCAGTCTTGGCGCTAAGGCAAAATGTATCTCATGTTTAGTCTTTATCTAGCAAAATGCATTCCAAGAAACTGAAAGAAGGTCATGTGCCAAGTGTACGGATGTATATGTTGTGGTTCAAATTTGTCTTAGGTTTAAATATTTTTAAACCAGTTTGATTTTTGTCTTTCATTGTCTCAAATTCATGATCATAATCTGAAACAAACAAAGGAAGTAATATATCAAATACGAGAGAGTGTGTTTCATCACATTTGCAAGCACCGAGAAGAGAGGTGAAAGTACGACGTATTTTTGACGAACACGAGGTGTTTGGAAATGTGATGAAACACTTTCTCGAATGTTTGATATATCTTCTCAATCGAAACTAAAACTACCGAGAAAACGGAGAAATAAAATGGTAAAAAGGTATGCTAATTAAGATCAGATTTCAAAACTACCGTCACTGTTCTGATCTTCTTTGTTTTAACTATATGAATTATCAATGAGTTTGAAAAATAAAAATCAAAGTTGTTTAAACCTTTTTAAACCCAAGATAAATTTAAATCCCAACATATACAAGTTTCAAGCGAGAAAACGTTTCACTTCGTTGGGTTGGTTGGTTGGTTGGTTTATTGGTGGGCTGGTTGGTGGGTTGGCTGGTTGGTTGGTTGGGTTGGTTGGTTGGTTGGTTGGTGGGCTGGTTGGTTGGTTGGTTGGTTGGTTGGCTGGCTGGTTGGTTGGTTGGTTGGTTGGTTGGTTGGCTGGCTGGCTGGTTGGTTGGTTGGTTGGTTGGTTGGCTGGTTGGTTGGTTGGTGGGCTAGTTGGTTGGTTGGTTGGTTCGCTTGTTGGTTGGCTGGTTGGTTGGCTGGTTGGCTGGTTGGTTGGTTGGTTGGTTGGTTGGTTGGGTTGGTTGGTTGGTTGGGTTGGTTGGCTGGTTGGTTGGTTGGTGTGTTGGTTGGTTGGTTGGGTTGGTTGGTGGGTTGGTTGTTAGGGCATTGATACCCGTCTGATACTCATCGTGCCTTATGATACCTCTTGCCTACACCGCCTCACCACAAACGGATTTTAAAACAGTTAATTTGACTGGCTAGGTTTTAAATCCCTTTGTTAAAGGTCTAATATACAAAGCGTGTTGATAAATCTTCAATTCCAAAAATATCGATAATAAAATGCAACGTTTCGACATTTTCAGGATGTCATTGTCAAGTGAAAGATCTAGCCGGAGGGGGCGGGGGGAGCGGGGGAGCGGGGGGGGGGGGGTGGGGTTGGAGGAGAAAGTCGGCATTCTTCTTTGAAGACATAGCAGTGCCGGGCAGCGGTGCGATGCATGTGTCAATCAAGCCGTTGCTAGTCTTTTTCATACCCACGTTACCTTTTGGTTATATGGCTCTATTTTTCCAGAAGCGAGCTAGGAATTAAGTAAGTAAGTCACCGTTTGGTGATAATCAGCAGCCTGTCGGAGGATAACACGCCGCTGTGAATTACGTTTTAAGGTTACTTTACTCTTCTATTGATCAAGTTCATCCAAATTCAAGTCTTCGTCGGTTTCATCTAATTACTGTTTTCCTGACAAAATCTCTATGAATTCGTTGGTTAGTTATTTCATTGTCTATATTGTATTATTCGGGCCATCAAACTCGCAATCTCCCTCTTTAGATATGGAGTTTGTGGATCTATTTTTTCTTACAAACAGTTTTGCCAACAAAAGCTTCTTTGGGGATTTCCAGTCGCTTGATCTGTTTGTTGTAATCAACACGGCAGCACTTGTAGAGAATTGGTCTTGATGCGCTCCCCGTCGCTTCTTCTGAAGGAGTGTTCCTTTCCTCCTCGGTCTGTAAATCAATTAAAAAAACGGCGCTACGTAAAGTAACTTTCTAATAACTGGTTATATATTAACAGATATCCCTCTCTCTTCCGCAGAGGCTCCCTGTACGAGTGTGTCTGTGTCTGTGTGTGTAGGGGGAGGGAGGCAGGGGACAACTAGGGTGCTCCCCGCGTGCTTTCCTTTCCTCTCTCCCCAGCTTTCGAACCACCGCCATGTCACGGTCAAGGCAGAACGAAAGAGGCCTCTGGCAGGAGGAGAGACAGACTTCCTTCACGATGTAATTTTCGCATTTTGCATCAAGCGTTTGGCAGTTAACGTGCTTTTCCCTTAAACAATAACAAAGATCGCATGTTCATTGACTAGGCCATAACTAAATAGGCCATTTCAGAGTTGCCTTTTGCCTCAGTTTCAAAACGAGTCTTTGTGGGAAACCATTCAAATGAAAATTGCTTTAATTCACATGAAAACGGACGTGAAGGTGGAACTTATTTACATATGAATGGTTTCGCATATAGACTCATTTTGAAACAGAGGCAGGGCGTAACTCGGACATGGCCTTCCCAGGGTTAAAAAAATTAAACCACGACCATTTCATTAGTTTACGATTATAAAACTTGAACTAAAGTAAGCTATTTCATGCGCTTGTATACTGCCATTTACATGAATACATTTCGTCGTTGGTAGTGTTTAGTTTATGAATCCGTTGATGACTCTGCATTCCGACATGAGTACTTGTAGGTATAAACTGACAAACTTGCTGTAAATTCAGCTCTGCTAGTTAAGCATTGTTTTAAACATTCCAACGAATAAAACAAAATTGAAAAAAAAAAAATAGAAATGACAACACTATACGTGTATTTATAGAATAAATACCTCGTGCATTCCGTTCATTTTTTGTTCAACCTTTTCGCTGTAAATCACAGAAGTAATAAGAAGCAGTTCATCATCTTCATAAGGCTCCATTTTTTTGCTGTCTAGGTACGTGTTAGCCAGCAAGGCGCGGAGATCTGAATCTTCAATGTATTTCTGGCTTAACTTTCCAAGCTGTAGGACTCCCTGATCCTTATCCATCTTGATGGTTACTTCCGCAGATCTTGAGGCATCCGCTTCAAACTCTCGAGAACTGAGACCGGAAAAATAAGACGTTAACCTGAGCAGATAATAACATTTATCCGCACCAGTTTCACCTCTACCTCTTCCCCAACACCGTCCCTTATGTCTCAAGTGCCGTTTTGAACTCATAATATTAACCGGATAAATTACAGATCCCAATCCCCTTAATAGCTAAGTGACGGAAATTTAAGGTACATATGGAAGAGAGTTTAGAAGGGGAAGTATGTAATGTCTGCTTCGCTAGGTTACCCACAGTATGGTGGAAAGGCACCATATATGAGAATTAAGTAATGTTTAATAAATGAGCAGCAGTGGTTTATCAAGTTTAAAACACGAGGCGCACGAACTGCGAATTTATTGAACGGCTTCAATATCTTCTGATGTAGATCAACGTATTCTTGCACTAATATTTAGTTGTGGGGTTATTTTGGCCTAGAAAATTGGACGTAAAGTTTAGCCGTGCCTTTATCAGATATAAAGACACTCATTAAACATTAATTTCTTTTGTATTTTCTTTATGAATTATTAATGATTTTTGAAGTTTCTCTTATGCCTCCAGCATTCAAGCGATCGAGATTTGAATGGGTTGTGTAAACCAATTTATACCATGCCATAGAAAATACAGCCAATCAAAATATTAGAAAACCGTTGTATATTCGACAGTATTAGACCCAACCTTCCCATCATGCGCTGTGATCTTAGCAACACTCTCTGGTGGTATACGTACACCATATTCGATGGTTTAGCATATAATACGCGCGGAAATTTTGCGAGTTGCAGGTGCGCAGGTGCGCAGGTGCGCAGGTGCGCAGGTGTTCTATATTAAACCATCGAATAAGAGATTTATTATTCCACCAATAGTAGTCAAAGTTTGGGTCATTTAGTCTGGCCATTTTGTGCTCCGCTTTCCATCCTTATTTTTGCCCTGTTCTACAGTGTAACAACGTGTCATATGATGCGCGTTCTCGCGACCTAATATGGTAAAATGGCGCAATGGTGGAATAATAACATGGAATATCTACTTGTCGTGTGCAAGATGACCTGAAACTTGACAGTTGCGACTTAAACCATACCAGGCTCCTTGTAAATTTTTCTTTTCCTCTTCTTTGATCATCTCATTGAAAGCTTCACGAAATGCTTCTGCTTCTGCTTCTACTACGTATTTCTCCAGCCCGACAAGGATTATCCATTCGGATTTTGCAAAAGGTCGCGCATAAAATGACCGATGTCTTTTCAATATGAGTGCCAAAGGAGTTATCCTCTCAGTTTCACAGTGAAGGCATGGGTAATATTTATCACTAAAATTCTCCTCGGCAAACTTAAGAAGTGACTTTTCAATTATCTGAAATAAAAAATTCCCGATATTCAGTTAATGTGCGTTTTCAAAGGTGGGTTCAGGATGTTTCAAATGGGATTGCTCTGTCAGCAAATATTTGTTTACTGTTCTATGTAAGCCATAGGCTTATGTAGGCGGGGGGTCGGGGGATGCTAGCATATAATGTATTTTATTTAAGGTGCTTATTTAAAACTTTTAGGGAGTGCCAAACCACCACCCCTCCCCTCCCTCCCTTAACACCTGGACAGATAAACAGAATTCACAGTAACGCAGGAATGTTTCCACGTTGAGCCGTTTGTAGCCATTCTAAATTGCGCAAATCAATATTTGCAGTTTCCAAAATCAATTTATATACCCAGTGACGTTGCTTGGTGAAAGGCACTTTACGTAGTTCTTTGTTCTTCTCACGTAGCAGCACTTCTCTCTCTGTAGTGTCAAAACAAGCTAATTGAAAAAAAAAATAATGAAAATAAAGTTGCTTAGATATGCCTGTAAGGGTTATTTACCAGAAGGGAGGGGGTATATGATATATACACCTCGTGGTCGCGACCATGTAGAAAACGATTGATAAAGTCGTCTTTTAGTCGTCTTTTTATTTAACCCGTGAAATAATTAGTGCGTAACAGTCAAAACTAAACAAAAGTAAACAATAGAATTAGTGTCTAATAGTACCTGAAAATTAGTTACTATTTTACGGGTTAAGTAAAACCACTCTATGTGAACTAAAAATATTGACAATGGTTTGTGTGTTTTCGATATGAAGCCCTATGCTGCCTTTCCGTTTGTGCCATTTTATTATTAGTCTAACATGACCAGAGCAATATGACGAAAGAAATATATAGCTATTGTTTCCCCATTAACACCCAATGTTTTTTAGTCCTGTCCTCCCCTGTTTTGAGGCGCGGTGGCCTAATGGTTAGTGCGCTGGACTCCGGATCGAGCGGTCCGGGTTCGAGCCCTTGCCGGGGCACTGCGTTGTGTTCTTGGGCAAGACACTTAACTCTCATAGTGCCTCTCTCCACCCAGGTGTATAAATGGGTACGAGCGAATTTACTGCTGGGGGTAACCCTGCGATGGACTAGCATCCCATCCAGGGGGAAGTAGAAATACTCCTAGTCGCTTCATGCTACGGAAACCGGGGATAAGCACCGGCCTGATGGGCCACTTGGCTCGTATGCAGACTTTACCTACCTTTTACCTCCCCTGTTACAATCCAATTAAGCCGCATTTCAGACATTAAATATATTCAGCCAAAAAGAACAACATAAACCGAACCAAGTGAGACCTCACAATTTTATATTTCCTTGCTGCGATGACTGACATAACTACACCAGGATCGTAATCATAATCTTAATCAGAATCATAAACTTGAGCTCCTTATGCTCTAGTTGGAATAGCGTTTAATGCCTGACTCACGTTTTTGTTAAACTAGCTGTGTAATCGCTGGAGAAATAACCATATTAGTTAAAATGCGAAAAGCGTCAAACAGGAAATTCCTGAGTCAAATGTTTATTATTATGCACTGCATGCTACTTCCAGAAAAGCTTCATTTGCGGCGTTTGTAGGCAAGAAACAAAACTCGTTAGTTTGGAAGGACATTTTGCAAGAACGTTAGATTCTGGTATACAGTAAAACGATAGAGCGCTAAGAAAGAAAAAGGGATACCTTTTATAATTCCGTAATCTATGTTACTTTAAAGTGACCTGGCTAATCAATTTCGTCCACATTCGAAAATGCAAAAGTATCTTCATACTCACCACTTTTCTTGTATACCGATTTACCGCTATATACTCCTTTGGGGATTTCCAGTCGAAGTGTTTCTTTACTGTAAGCAACTCGGCAGCACTTGTAGAAGAGTGGCCCGGGAGTGCTTCGCTTCGCTACTCCTGGTGGAATGTTCCTTCTCTTCTTGGTCTGTAAATCAAGTAAATAAAACCTTAAAGTAGCTTTCTATTGCGTATCTGTCCTGTTTTATTAGTTTAGTACTTGAATAGCAGTAATCCAGGTATGCTATTTGTCATTTCATCACTGGATCGGAGGAATATTCGTCCCCTTATAACGACCATTCGCTTGTGGAAACTTCGGTGAAGGCGGCCACTACCGTCTGAAAATCAAAAGTGCCCCGTTGCTCATTTTATAGCTTGTCTTAAATAGATAATAGTGTTAGTTATTTAAAAAAATAAATTTAAGTGAAAAAATAAATAAATGAAAATTACCTGATCTTTTCTTTCTCTAATCACCTCAAGCTCGTCGCTGTAAATTACAGAAGTAATAAGAAGCAGTTTATCATCTTCATGGGGCTCCATTTTATTGGTATCCAGGATCGTTTTAGCCAGCAAGCTGCGGATGTCTGGATCTGTAATGTATTGCTGGCTTAATTTACCAAGCCGAATGTCTCCCAGGTCTTGTTGTCCCTTGACTGTTACTTCCATTTCATCTGAGATCTCCACAATAAGTTCGTTAGAACTGGTCGAGCAAAAAAATAAAATAAAAATAAAACAACAACAAAAAAAGAGATTGGACATGAATCGAGATATAACAATCTAATGACCCCGTTCCCTTTCCCTGGCAAGTGTTAACTCGCTATTTTTTCGTTAGTTATTAGATACTTTCATGGTGTTCTTCACACGCACGTTCTCTAGTGGATAGAAGGGCGTTTCTCGTTTTTTGTAGGCATGACGCCATCCTCGGAGACCCAGGGGCAGTGAGTGGGGTCGAGAGAAAATCAAAATTACGGGAAAAAAATCGGCGAAGATAGGATTGATAAACCGTCGCAGTTCCCCACCAATTCCTACCCCTTCCCTTCTCAGCATGCATTTTGTCAGCTTGTTCGCCTGTACCCATTCAAAACTCCTGAGTGGAGACACGCGCCATACAAGTAGCGCCACTTCTAAGCGAGATTCGCGTATGTTGTGTAAATCAATGGAACAAAACGTCTTGTACCTTGAATGCATACCTTGCTTCTAGGGAAAGTTTATTTTGCATAAATGGCAACTCTTCCTCTGTGATCATTGCATCAAGTTCTTCACGAAATGCTTCTTTTCCTTCGCTTTCTACGTATTTCTCCAGCTCTTCAAGGATAATCAATTCCGATTTTGCAAAAGGTCCTGAAAAAACGGAGCGATGTCTTTTGACTATTAGCGCCATAGGTGCTATCTTTTTAGTTTCTCCGTGCAGGGAGGCGTAATATTTCTCGCCAAAAATCTCCTCGGCAAATTTTAGAAGTGACTTTTTGAGCATCTGAAATAAAAAGAATCCGATATTCAGTATGATATGCATATTTTCTACCTTGGAACTGATTGAAACGATGTTTCAAGCGAACTGTTGCCCGTAAACCACAGCTTGTACAAAAAATAGGTACAAATAGAGTTTAAATATAACGTTTCCGAAGGCTGACCGGACTTTGTCAAGTGGATAACAAACTCGGACATATTCTCGATAGCAAGGAAAAATTTTGTAAAACCAATAGCCTAAAATTTACTGCACATTTTTCAGATAAAATGAATACAGTTGGCCAGACTCAATCCTACTGTCTACCTGCCATTAAAAAATTCACTGCCATAGAGGACCATATAGAACAAATATATTATAGGATAGCGAAGAAAGCCAAGAAACAAGGTTATCGTACCTTGAAAACTAGAGTAAATGAGATTAATTTGAATTTCCAGAGACCAACAACTGAGAACACTGGGATGTTGATGAGTGCCAGGTATATCCAATGACACAACACAGAATAGTTAGTTAATTCCAATGGAAACTTCAATCATGGGAAATTGAAAATTCAACATTACAAACCTTACAAACGAAACAATATTCAACCAACGGTACTCTGAAAACTAAGCCTAGGGATTGTAAAATTTTCAGTTTCTATCGAAAATAAAATGTTTTTTTATACCAGTAAATCAGCACTTGATGCGGCTTCATTCATTTCTTTGGTTCATTACGTCTGGGTTGTATTGCATCATCGAGACTAAAAATAAAACCTAGCCTAGTACACGTTCCGGACGATAAAAGTAAGGTTTAAGGAACGTTTGCCAAAAAACCTTGTCAGCTATCTTTTGTGGAAGTAAATCAAGTAAAAACACACATTCCAAACTAAAACACAGGCATTTGTTTCTTTTTCGGCCTTCACCCCGGAGCAAAGACTGAGAACAAAATGAATGAAACAGCTTAAGGTCGCGGGTGACACCTGGCCATGAATAAATTCATCAGGCAGAATTTTGCTTGTCCTACATCTTGTTAAACGCTTATATCACGGCTATTTTGGGTACGATTGAGCTGACATTTTTCAGAGACATCAAAGAATGATGGAAGTTTACGAAAATCGGTTTTGATTTGGTAGCTTGTGCTTTACGTCGACGCTAGAGCGCCATTAGCACGAAATTGCGAAATCCATGATTTGGTGTCCAAGTTTGCGGATCGAGTAGAAGACAGCACTCAAAAACAGATGAGTAGTGTGTGACTAGTGTGTCATGACAGAGGCGGATTTTTTAGTTTAAACTTTGCCAGCGAGTAAACGTCGTGCATACCGGCGCTTTAAATAAATGCATAATGATGAAACTAAGAAGTCACACGCGACCTTAAGTGAACGGACGTATGGCATATATACATGGAACCTTTATAACATTTCTTTTGTTCGTGGACATCTGACAAAAACCTGGGCATATAACATATACTGACCACAACTTTAGCTGTATTGATGGTCATCTAACAATGGCATACCACAATTTTTAAACCTTTTTCCTGTTGATGGACATCTGATATATACAGACAGCAACTTTAAAACATTTTCCTTGTTTATGGTTATCCGACATATACACACCGCGAATTTAAGGTATTTATTGATCCAGTTATTTCTGGACCGTACGCAACATTTTCAATTGGCCGTTTAGCAGACTTGCATCGCTGTGAAATTTACATCAGTTACTGGACATGGATTGAAGTTTGATATACTGGATTTTTAGGAAAATCAATATTTCCATGGCAACGATAAACAGAAAAACTCGAAATCAGTTAAACTTGAATTCTACGCGAATCAAATTTGACGCAGAAAACTAACACTAGTATCTGAAACTATCATCAAATATACAAGAATAAAAAATTCTGTATATATATATATTTATAAATATATTTCAAACAATGCTTTTAATGATAAATGGATCGAGACGCAGACACTACGTTGATGAAATTACTTCGAAATAACGCGAAAATATGTATTTAACTTACCTTTCGTCGCCATTATCGCGATCTCGAGAATTGGATTTTTTTCATACGGTTGCTACCTTTGCAATTTTTGCTAAATTTTTCACTTTTAGCGGCTCCATAGATTTTTTGAAACATCCACATGCTGGATAATACAAAAATAAGTATGCGTTTCAACAGACAGAAAAAGTTGCGTTTCAAATTTACCGTCTACAGAATAATGCTAAAATATTCAAATCAATGAGTATTACATTCCCCCGAGAAAGATGCATTTTTTTGAAGCAAAAGAAAATAACGGCGAAATTTTTAAAAGTAGGTACAAAAATACATTTTTCGGCGTGTTGTCTTCAGGCATGCTGCTGATTACAACCAACGATAACGTGTGTATAAAACGACCATCTACCTTGCTCTTACCCAAAACATAAACTATAAACCCTTTTTTAATAATATCAAGTTGTTGCCACACCCCAAATATAAAAAAAGTGCCGCTAGACAGTGAACCTACTCATATTCGCCTGCCCCTCTTAGTCGGCGGAGCCTCGGGCACGCGCAACAATTGCCTCAGGGGACACATGTTTTGTTAGTAAGAGTTATATAAGCTACGTAACATTCTTTTAATTATCATTAAATAACCCAATGCAAATTATATATAGGCGTTAATAGTTTGGTGAAGGCTGAAGGTTTTCATCATATTGCATTACAATTAGAATGCCTAGACTCGCTTCAACTTACAACGTTTGATCATCTTGTGACCATTTTAAAATGTCAAAGATGTTTGATAACTATCAACGCAGAGGTTTGTGTTATTATTGCCGAATCCGAAGCTTTAGTGGATAACATAATTATTATTTTGCTTTCATGTGAATACGTTAGACTATCTAACTTGATGTAAATGTCCCAAATATGCTACTCACTAATGTATACAAAATACTGGGAGTAGTCTGATCTTTGATCTGTCGTTTTGTGGTCAATAAATACAATAAAGTTGTAAGTGTACGCATAAAGATGTACGTAAACAAATATGAATTTATAAATTTAAGAAATGTCTAAAGCCTCTGTTTTCATTAACCTCATCCACAAGGCTTTTCTGGTTTGGGAAAAGTAAAGACTGGGAAACTGCTTGAGCAAAGACGTGACGCTAAAACTTCTGTTGATTTAAGACAAATTTGTATCACCCGATTAGTTGCTGTACATTCCGCTACACAAATCAAATTGGAAAGTTACAGTATTTATATATATCTTGTCTATGTTTTTGATAGGCAAGTGACGTTCGGAAGATAGTTTATCAAAAACATTTTGAGAGGACGAACACAACACGGAACTCGAAACTAACAAAAAAGCGAAACATTCTCCATGAAATATTCAACTTCCTTACATCATAATATTCCTTTGAGGATAAACTTTTGATTTCTGATTTTGGTTTTTGATTTTGATGTCTTCCCCTCCGACGAGTCAATCTTTTGATTTCTGATTTATTTTGTAACACATCACTTTTTCCTGTTTTCGGTTTCTTCCAAACCAATATAACCATTTATCTATGTTTTGGATCAGCCTATGCCGATAAATCTTTGCATTGCCAGCGGTACTGTGAACATATTCTGCTTTTATTTAGTCTTAAATCAGGTGTATTTCCGGCAATCTCCGGAGAGGTCAGCTCTCGTAGAGTCAAAGAGGCAGATAATGATGCCCTTATGAACCATCGCTTGTCTCTATGTGAAAGCCGATAGATCACTCAAGCTGTTGTCATTAATTTTGCTCTCTCAGCTGGGTAAAGGTCGAAAAAGAAACTAATATCTTTCTTTTGGTTTCGAAAATGTGTCTTCACTTGGTTTACTTCCAAAAAAGTAGGCTGACAAGGTTATATTTTTGTAGACCATTTTTTGGTAACATTCTTTTGACGAAAACGTCATTTAAGTCTCGTTTCAGTCTAGATGATGCAATATAATCCAGACGTAATGAACCAAAAAAAAAAGAGAAGCCGGATCACGTGCTGATTTACTGATATGGAAAACATTTTATTTTCGGAAAGAAACTAAATATTTTTTATTTGTCTAGCCTCAGTTTTCAGAGTTTCGTTCATCGATTGGATATTGTTTCGTTTGTAAGGTTCATTTGTAATGTTGAATGTTCCATTTCCCATGCTTGGAGTTTCCATTGGAATTAACTAACTTTTCTCTGTGATGCTTCATAGGATATACTTGACACTAAGCAAAATCAAAGTGTTCTCAGTCGTTGGTCTCAGCTAAATCAAGCTTACTTGCTACGTAGTTTTCAAGGTATGATTACGTTGTTTCTTGACTTGCTTAGCAATCCTATAATTTGTTTGCTTAAATGGCAGTGTAGTTCTTTTTGAGGACAAACAGACAGTAGGATTGAATTCCAACTATATTCCTTTTATCCGAGTAAATTTGCACTATATTTTATGCTATCGGTATGGTAAAATGTGGTCCTTACCATCAGGAATAAGTAAGTATCCGAGTTTGCTATTCACGTTACAAATTCCCGTCAGTCTTCAGAAACGTTTTGTTCGACCTCTTCTTTTCTACTATTTGTACCTAGTTTCTTCAAGTTAAGGTATGCGGGCAAAGGTAGAAAACACGGATATTATACTAAAATCGGGATTTTTTTTATTTCAGATGCTTGAAAAGTCACTTCAAAAGTTTGCCACGGAGAATTTTAGCGATAAATATTACGCATGCCTCCACGGTGAAACTAAGAAGATTAGACCTTTGGCACTAGCAGTCAAAAGACGTCGGTCAGTTCTAGCGCGACCTTTTGCAAAATCGGAATTGATAATCCTTGAAGGGCTGGAGAAATACGTGGAAAGCAAAGGAGAAGAGGAATTTCGTGAAGCACTCAATGCAATGGCCACAGAAGAAGAGCTTATAATGCCAAATAAAAATTCCCTAGGAGCAAGGTATGTATTTTAGTTAGTGTTTTTGTATGGATGTACACAACGTATCTGAATGTCGCCGGGCACCGGCTAAATGCTAGGGCAGCCTTGCAAAATACTTGCTGAGGAATGGCTGCGATTGTTTATCATCCAATCCAAGGCGAGTAGCAGTACTCGCCCGAGTGAAGATTCGTTTGGGCAGGTTGTCAGTGCTGAACAAGTGCATGTATTTAAGAGCACAATTTTTTTTTATCTGAAGGCTAAATCTCGATTTTGAAATTATCACGGTTCCCGTCAACGAAATTTATATTTAATTTGTCGATCACCATCGCGCCAACAAGGGCGTGATAAGTTCCGTAGTATTTCCGAATGTTCGCGCCGTTTTTGGATTAAATGCAGTTAGGGTCCTGACTCTAAGGATTTGCGAAGGTTCTTATTCAGCTTGGTGATCGATTAGCTTAAGACTTCCATGTGTGCCGTTTGGAAACAAAAATGTGCCTTGCTTTTGAGAAACTGTCGCCACATTTTCCACAACTAAAAGGATGTTTTATGATTTTAAACTGCAGTGGCAGGGGTTGCAGAACACTGAATTGGGCATATGTCGAGAGAACATTGCCGGTGTATCAGAGCGTATTCATCTCTGTTTGTTTTCCGTTTGATTGCTACGATTTCTAAATTCTTTGCCCAGCAAGTTGTTAATTATACAGCACAAACGGATGGGAAAACCAAGGATGAACACTCTCTGGGCGTGGCGGTTGTCTTTTTCTTCGCTTTAGCAAGCTAGATATAGAAATTGCTTCCACGAAGGAAAGAAACAATTTTAATCCTTGGATTTCTCGTGTGTTGTCGAGATACCTGTGATTTAAGGAATCTTGTGTTTGCGTCATTGCTAAAAACGACGCTGCAGACTCTTCACGTGCTAATGAAACACCCTTCTATTTCTACCCACTGAAGAAAGTGCGTGTGACAACCACAGTCACTAATAACGAAAATATGGCGAGGCGCTATAGAAAATAGCTCTTGACAGGGGTTATTGAATTGTTATATTTTGGTTTATATCTAACTCTTTTTTATTCTCGATCAGTTCTAAGGAATTTGGTGTGGACGTCGCAAGACAAGTGGAAGTAACAGTCAAGTTGCATGCAGACTGGGGAGATATTCGGCTTGGTAAATTAAACCAGCAATACATTACAGATCTAGACATCCGCGGCTTGCTGGCTAAAACGATCCTGGATACCAATAAAATGGAGCCTTATGAAGATGATAAACTGCTCCTTATTACTTCTGTAATTTACAGCGATAAGTTTGAGCTGACAGGAGAAAGAGTAGATGAGGTAACCTTATTTATTTTTCATTTGTTTATTTATTTATTTATTTTAGTTTTTTTATTTTTTTAAAACAAACCCTATTGTAGATAAGAAAAGTTAGAAAATGGTAGCGCGAGGAATTTGACAGTCATTGTAACAAGATAATTTTTGCTTACTTGATTTGCAGATGGAAGTGACCGCAGGAGTGGATCCTATTCCGAAGTCTGCCAACATTGTGTTTCCACAAGTGAATGCTCGTTTTTCCTCAACCAATATTCCTCCAGGGGTCGCGGCCAGGAACATACCAGGACCATTGCTATTCAAGTGCTGCCATGTTGAATACAATAAAGAAACCAATCGAATGGATATTCCCAAAGGCGAATACATCAGGAAAACAGATTACAAAAGAACCACAGATCCCGAACCCAAAGAGGACGATGCCGAGTATTACGACACATTTGTAAACTCGAATCTAGACGAAACTGATTCTGCAGGTAAGAGTAATAGATATTCAGCGTTTTAGCGATCTTTATTCGTTCCCTCAAAGAGGCTAAAAACGTCCCTTTCCAAAACTAACGCGCTTTGTTTTCGCCAATGAATGGCATCGATTTTTAGTTTTAAGAAGCGCAGTATAATACCCTTTGAGTGAGAAATGCCCTGTTTGACACTTTCTCTGATCATTGCAATACTGTTTCAACGTTTTAGCGCAACCGACTTGCTTTAAAATACTAGTGCTAAATAAAGCAGGCATTATATGTTTATGGTTATGACAAAGATTATGATAACAATCATAGTGTACTTAATAAAAGTCAACCTAACAAGCTAGCAAGCAAATATATAATTAGTATCAAAGCAACTTTTATTTATTTCTTTAATTGTAGTTTTAATACCTGGAGATCTAGAAAAACTGGACACTGTAGAGAGAGAAGTGCTGCTACCTGAAAAGAACCGAGTTCTACGCAAAGCACGTATCAGCAAGTATCGGCAGTGGGTAAATAAATTAGTTTTGGAATTTGCAAATATTGATTTGCGCATTGGCTCAACTTAGGATCGTTCCTGGATTTCTGTCTGTCTGCCTTCGCACCTGCCTGCCTGCTTGTCTGCCTGTCTGTCTGTCCATTTGTCTTGCTCTAAATCTGTCCTTCCGTCTCTCTGTCTCTCGTCATTCAGATTCAGTGGGAATTCCAGGGAACCTAGCAAAACCCGACTGGGACTTTTAAATCGAAATTTAGTAAAAAATATAATCAAAGGAGAGATGTTTAGTATGATAAGCAAATTTATCAAATTTGTTACCTCATTAATAACTCTATAATTTTCGATTGGGCTTTCATGCTTGCAGGTTCTCATTCGTTATCCAATTGCTTTCTGATTGTTTTTCAACAGTTTGAACGATCATTAAGCACAGATGACGAAAAGTTGACTCTTGACGAGCCGCTGACTTCAGAAGACTGTACCTTTTTAAGGCAAGCCTACTTTTCTTGCAACCAGGATTCTGTCTCGTTGGAACTGACAGGTCTCACAAAGAATGACCTTCAAGGATTTGGAATTGTCTTTAAAGCGCTCGATGGTAAGAATGTGCGACTTGTTAATTTTTGATGTCAATGGGAGGCTCAGTAGTCAAATAGTTATTGTGTGGAATAAACCCCTTTATGATCAATTAAGAGGATCGAGAATCCGGTCGATCCCAGGGTAATGGTTTTATATTCTTTTCCAAGACACCTGTTTCTCGTAGTGCTCCCTCCAGATAATTATTCACGTCCTTTAAGACGAACTTGATTTTTTATGCGATTTGAGAATATATTAAAGAAAAAAATGAATACTGACAGGGTTAGTTCTGAAGAGTTACTCACTGCTGGACATTTTATTGCTCAACAGAATTACCTGATGAAAAGTGGAGCGAGCTCGAGAAGGATTTGTACGGCGCTGTGTGAAGGATCAAAAACCCAAACTGAAAAACTGATTTGAACGAAAGGGAACTTTCAATGTTATAAAGGGGCGGGGATGTATGTCGGAGAACAACCAAATTAAAAAGATTTCATGCATGATTGATGTAAACAAAGTATGGAGGCGTTTTTTTTTTCGTTGCATGGAGTTTTGTCGATTGTGAATACCCTTATCGATAACAAAATCCTGAATTAACAACTCTTAAAGAGACGACGAGCACCCCCCATTTTCCACATGGAAGTTCCCATATTCGGCTTCGAAAAAATGCTCCCCGTTTGGATATCATTTCACGAGTTTTCTATTTCAGTAATACCAGAATTCGAATAATTGTCCTCAATGTTTATCTTAAAGTGTAAAGGTGGCAAAAGTAATTTTATATTGATACTTGGCAGAAATTGTTATTAAATTAAGTTACTTAAAATTTCTCAAAGTAAGTAATGAAAAAAGCTGTGTTTGTAGTTGTACTTCTGTTTTGACGACCTAACCAGTATAGTACTAAGACTACTAAATGATTTGAGATAAAAAAAAAGGAAGCAACGCCTTTGTTGCACAAGAATGTGTCGCTCACAAAATGCGTATTTAGAAAAAAAAGCACAGAAGTTGTTTCAGGCGAAGATATTTTAAATAGACATGTACAGCTATTAATGTTTGCCACACCTATCTATCTATGCCTATAATACGGTAGCTAAGAGCTAAGGTAACGTCTCAAAAGTAACGCCATTTTATCTAGAAGGCTGTTATTGACTAATAGCAAATTTATTTTTATCATATTCGTTATATTATATTGTGTGGTTCCAGAAAATATCCATACCCCCCACGAAAGGGATTTACCCTGTGACCCCCCCACCACCCCTCTGGAAAAGTTTAAATTTTGGGGCCTTTTGACCCCCCCCCCCCCCCCCTCCTCCCCGGAATTTCCAATCCCTTCTGTGGGGGGAGTATGGATATTTTCTGGAACCACACATTATGAATAAAATACATTGATATCTTAGTAACTCTTCAAAACCTAACGGACGTTAGCAATGGTTCGAAATAAACTTTATTCATTAACCCATTCAATTCTTTTTATCTATCGTGCACTCGTCTTCCAACCCTCATCTTCAAAGTAACCACGGTGACCATTGTAGCTTCAATTATTTTAATAAGCGACTAACATTTCAAGTCATATTTAACACACAGTATTATACTCGCGCTTCCCAATGCGTTTCACACTACTCAGTTGTTAAGACATTTTGTTTTGGCATTACCAATACAGTGCCGGGTAGGTTAACCTGCGATCAAGCGTGTTGTTTACTTCAAAGGGGTATCATCTTGGTTTTAAATGACCTATCCACCAATTCCTGCTAACTAAAGTAATTAAACAAAAGATATTTGGTCAATGCAAACCAGCCGCTGATTTAAAACCCTGCAAAATGGGCGGATTGTGGACTACACGTGGAAAACGCGCGCAAGCAAGGCCTGACCAAGAAATACAGTACTTTAAACAAATGATGGCACAGTCCTTAACAAGAAGTACGTTTTGTTTTGTTTAAAAAAGGCAAATCGGAATTGGCTTATTTCTTCCTTAACAAGAAGTAGGTTTTGTTTCATTACGCGATGGATTGGAAAATGTTGTATTCAATACGGGTAAAATGTAGAATTCATACAAGCTTCACCGTATTTGTGTAATAGTAATTGCTTAGTTCATACAGTTTATAAAAAAAAAAAACAGTCCTCAAGCTATCTTTCACTGCGTACGTTCTCTTCACCTGACATTTATCACCAATGAAAAACTAAGTATCATTTCAATAAGCCTGTAGGAGTTAGTACGATTTAACTAACAAACAATAATCGGCAACCCATTTTCTTCTTCGAAATGAATCTCGGAACCCACGACATAGTGAAGTATTTTCAGCATGGGAGCGAGACGTTAAGTTATCTTACTTGTGCAGTGTAAGTCATTTGTCGATGCCTCGGTTTCGATGTCTAATTTTCTGGCACACAAGTTTTTCAATTTATTTCAAACCAAAATAAGTAACAACACCAGCAATTTCTGTATCAATTTTTTAATTTGGCAAGAATAAAAAAATAGCAATAAGTTTATTTCGAATTTGAGTTGGATCTGCATGAAAATCATTTTCGTGTGAATTGTTTCGCACTTGTTTTGACAAAGAGGCAAAAGGCAAATCAAATTTCTGGTGACATTGTACATAATCGCCAGGAGATATGATTTTCTCCAGGTCTGATTGGATCTAAAAAAAGGTCGAAACAGCCCGAATGAAAGTTTGCCAGCTATAAATATATCGTTTTAAACTTTTTCATTTGTCTTCGGCTTAAAGCCAGAAATAGGAAGAACATATCAACACTTTTTGGTTTCCAGACCGCAACTTCTGGCAAGTTATGGCATAAGAAGCATGATGCTATTCTTTTAAAGTGACCACCAAAACTTGAAATTAAAACAAGAGTAGACGAAAATGAGTGGAAAGGATGACTTCTGAGCCTTGCTTTAACAAAAAGTTCTGTTGTTGTCCGTAGTGAATAAAATAAATTCCAAGAAACCGGAAGGTCATATCCTAGAATTGCATACACTCGTCATAAAACGATCATAACATTTCAGTTTCGTAAGAACCGAACAAGAAAAGCGTTTGTTGATTCATCAGTGTTAGATGGGACTTCCTTTTTTGAATGTGCTTTTGTTTTCTCGATTTGTAATAATGAATGTCTATTCTTGTGGTTTGATACTAGAATCATATACCGAAAGATTTCAATTCTATTTGTCGTGTCATGAAATATCTGTGGCAGTCGGCGAGATTTCATTTTAGCTATGAGTTTATTGCACCATATCTTCAGTTGGATTCAGGAAAGTCAAGGCTAGCACCTCAGCCAACATCGATTTTACGGTACGTAAACTACATGACTTTCGAAGATTATCATTCTACTAGTAAGGCAACCAACTGAAGCTTGTCTCGTTGTAAGCTTTAAGACAGTTCTCTCTGGCACAAGGATAATTTACTAGTGCCGTTCTGCTATGCACCTGGGTGCAAAGAGCACGTATATTATGAGAGTTAAACCTCCTGCAGTTTATGAACTCAACAGTTTGACTCTAATTACATTTCAACGCTCGACTTGTTGTATCTTAATCTTGACGTATTTAAACAAAATTGCCACCTCTTCTCCGTGTGATGTTTGGATTTCGTAAATTACTTTGTCGTGGCTTTTCCTGAATTTTTGTCCACCATTTTGGCCGCCTCATTTCTTGTTGCGATGTAGAGAAAAGAGGGAACTGCCATTGCATATTTACCAATGATATATAGATTTAGGTAAAGCGGAGCTCCCAATTTATTTATTTTTGCTGGAGCTTATAGTGTACGCTGGCCGACAGGTGTTGCAGTAAGAAAAATTTTAATTGCCCACGGTTAAACTGATAATCTTACAGCACAACAAAATATTCTCGCAAAATTCCTGGAATCGTTGAATTGCCGTCTCAATTGATCAGTTTTAAAATTGGCACTTAATTGGGTTGGTCACATATGCACCAAAGTTTTAAAACTCTTGAATAAATCGGGGGTCATCTTTTATCTGTTGCCTTGTACACAAGGTCGAAAAAAATACAATTTCGGTAGCGACAAAATAGACAGATGCTGAATCTCATATATATTTATGAGTTTTGGCTCTTTGTTAATTGCAATCGTTTTCTTTCTCCAATTGAGGCCATCAATAAACTGGAATACTTGCTTCTGTTTTCTGACTTTGCACTGTACAAGACTCTACAAGCTCCGCTCCAGCTCATGCCAGATCATGTTGTTATCAAAATCAAAATCAAATTTAACGTGCTATTATTTCGTTGGTGTGGCGGTCGGAATGGCTTTATCCTATTCGACTACTATAATTTTAACTAAGTTACTGATCCAAGGTCTTCAAGAGATCCGACACCACTCATCGGTTTGTCGCTGTGATATTACAGATTTTTATTGTACTATAAAATAATTCCTTAGAACTGCATTTCGCATTTTTACTGCGTATATGTTAACGCGTGATTAGCGCACGCATTGTGACTGAAGCTTGCCAAAGATGTAAATCGTCAATTTCTCGTAAACGAGTATGGTGACCCATCTTTTATTTCTCTTGTCTTCAATTGAGCAATCACAATGGTAAAATACATAAAGACTAATTCCCAGTTTAGAATAAGAAACAATCTTAGGAAACGTGAATTTAGCAAGCAAAGGTGAATGTAATCATGACGATATTATCAGGAATTATTGCGTATAAACAAGGTGCTGCTACCACTTTTTATTTCAAAATATAAGTTCCTTTGAGATAATCAACCAATAAGCAAAGTTTTTCAAAATCTCAGTGCAGGTTTTATTTCATATGAATGACTTCAACTGGGACTATTTATGAACTGCTGCTTAACCTTGGTTAATTGGTTACTGCAAGACTTTTGACATGGTTGATCACTTCATTTTATTGCGAAAAGCGCGAACATGTGTACTTGACAACAAATCCTAGATGTGGTTCAAATCGTATGTTAATGAAAGGCGCCGGTTGATGTCTATGGTGACAGAATCATCGGCTACTGCTTGTGTTCGTCATGGCACACCTCAGAGCTCCATCCTGAAACCGTTACTGACTGACTGATTGACTTCCTTACTTCTTTACTTAATTACTTATAGATGATTGAGGATTCACTCCGAAGATTTGCCCAAGAGAATTTTAGCGATAGGTACTTCCCAGTCCTCCACGGCGAGACAGAGAATGTTAAGCCTTTGGCACTGGTAGTCAAACAGCACCGGTCAATATGGAAGCGCCCTTTTACAAAGTTGGAAATCGTTATCCTCGCAGGACTGGAGAGATATGTAGAGAGCGCTACACATGAAGCATTCGTTGAATCTGTTACATCGAAGATCACAGACGAAGATATCTCAATGAGACAGAACATTAGCATGGGAGCCAGGTATGTGACTTTTTTTTAAGTCATCATTTTAGTAAGTTAGCAATCCATGTTAATTGATTTACACCATTTATCCGAATTTGGAAGTTGTTCGTCGCTGCGTGCTGAGAAATAAGCAGCGTTTCGTTTCGTTTCGTTTGGTCACTGAGCACATTTTGTTTTGGCTTTACTATTATTATATTTTCCTTATTTTAATTAATGAATTTTCTGTAAATAGTGTGTGATAATAAAATATGTCTGTAAATAGTGTGAAATAATAAAAAAATCTGAAAATCTGAAATCAATACTGTTGAATGAAAAGATTAAAGACTTCCGTATAGTGTAGTCTTGCATGCATATGAAGCGAAAAAACCATTAATTCCAGCAGGGATGTGTAAATGCGGTAATTTGATTAAGCACTCTACTTTTACACTAATTTTTAAAGTCATTATCACCTAACATTGTCAGTTTATAGAGGTTTCCCAAGATGATTCGAGACAGTACTCAGTAATGCAATTCTACGGAGGACAAAATACGGCATGCACAGCATTCAAGAACCTTGATTTTCAGTTTCGACTATTCTTTGTGTTTTCATTGACATTTCTTCTAAAACAATTAAATTATCGTTCGAGATTTCATTGCGTGATATATCAGTTATCACGCGATAGAGATTTCAAAGTTAAAAATCTTATCATTAAACACAAAATGAAAGTTTTAAAATTAAGAAGAACGATCTTAAAATGGGATGTAAAAATAACATCCCACAAATGAGGAGGTAGGAAGTGGTGTTGATAGGAAATTATAGCACTGGATAACACCAATTTCTTTTTTATTTAACCCAGTTCTCATGCGTATCGTGTTGAGATTGAAGAGCATGTGGCTGAAGGAACTTTCAAGTCGAACGATGACCGGGGAGTCCTGCAGCTTGGCAAATTGAGTCAGAAATACATTTCAGACCCAGATCTCCGCGTCGTATTGGCTAATACAGACCTCGATGCCATCAAAATGAAGGATTTGGAAGATGAAGATCTGCTTCTGATAACGTCTGTGATTTACAGCGACCAATTTGTACTAAAAGGGAAAAGAGTACATCAGGTATTTTATTTGAAAAGCTAAAAATATGATGAATTGTGCTAGTGTAGTTGCTTATGACACTTGTCCCTTTGATTGGCGTCATTTTACCCATGTGTGAAATTCAAAATAATTTAGCATAAACGATACCCCGACGGGATTTGAGTGTCGTCAAGCCATTGATAAAAGCCAATGGAGGAACGGTAGTCGAGTGTATCAGAAAATGTGTGTTTTAATGAATGATGTTGAGAGTTCCACAATTTATGGATTTATTGAGGACTGTTGGTGCTTGGCGTAACGTAAACAACGTAAACGCGTCATCTGGAAAATTAATTAAAAAAATTATGATGCCCACAAGTAAACTTGCTCGTTAAGAAAAGCATCATTTCGTGGTTATCCTACCATGAACTATTGATAATTCTAGGTTACTGTAAAAAATTATTTTCACTCACTCTGTTTTCAGATGGAAATACCGCCGTTTGCCCGGATTCTAATACCAAATGTGAAAGTGCATTATAAGGGGACGTGCATTCCTCCAGAAGTGGTATCAAGGACCTCGAAAGCACCATTTCTCTTCAAGTGTTGCCGTGTTGGCTACGATAAAGAAACCAACCGCCTGGAAATCCGCAAAGGAGAGTATGTTGGTAAAAGAGTTACCACATCGCTAGGTAGCAAAACCAACATGCAGTATTCCGACTACGTTGACATTATGGTGGACGTCGACATGGACGAATATGATGATTTGTTAGGTAAGAGTAACAGATATGTAACTAGCACAGAAAAGGGGGCTGAAAAGGCCATGGCTTCTTCAAAAATTTACTTCAGTGTTGTCTCTTTCACTCCACAGATAGGCTTAAAGAAAACCAAGGAAACGATTTTTTCAATTGTTTAACATTCTGAATTTAATTGAACAATACTTGTTTTAAAACTGGGTTTTAGGGCAAGAGCGAAGTAGTTTGATGGGTAACAATAACAAAACTGATCATCCTCTGCTGCCATCGAAAACAAGAAAGGGTGAAGAGAGGATTTCCAGGAAAATGAAATAAAAATTAAATAAGAAATTAGGAATTATCTGTTATCACTATTTCTGAAGCCCCTTGCGCTTGGTAATCATATTTTCATGGTGTGACCGGACGTAAGCTTAACCAAACCTGGTAGCCAATATCAGTCCAATAATGATCTTATATAACTAGCCCGCTCTGTCTCTGCCACACCACTCTGAATGTAAAACGTGCCAGAATCCCCTCGGACATACTGCAAAGTCATACCCTTACGGTACCACAAAGGGTACAGAGGTTGACTTGAACCGCCTCAAGGTTTTCGTTCTGGTAAGACACACCAAAATGTATTTCTTACATTAAGTGGTCTTCGAGGGAAAACTAAAAAAAAAGAAGTTGCATCGCCTTTATCAGCATCGCGCTTTCTTGTTAATGATTCTGAGAAAGAAAAGTAAAGACTGCTTGTGTTTTAAATTGTTGTTGTCTAAGGCAAGTGTTCTTTTTTGTTGAACAGATTCTCTCACAGACGAAGATATCAAGAAACTGGACATTATAAGGAAGGAAGTGCTGCTAGCTGAGAAGGACAGAGAACGACGTAAAGCGCGTGTCAGCAGATATCTGCGTTGGGTAATAGTCTTTGAAAATAATTTGTTTTAAAGATCTTGGAAGGTTTAATAACGGAGAGTTAAGCTCGGTAACAAAGGAAAGACAATGCTAACTGCGTTCTATCAAATAACTGCATGTTGCTCAACAACTATCGGCGTCGAAATACTTAATACTCTTCATGCATATTAATAGTACACAAGATTAAGTCAGACGTTTGGTTACTTTGTTTTGCAATAGATGTTAACTCATTCTTCACGCTACAGTTATTGCTATGTACATCCTAACATTAGGACATATTTTTCACCAGTTTGAACAAGCATTGACCACAGACCAGAATGAGTTGTTGCTTGACGAGCCACTGACTTCAAACGACTGGCGGTTCCTTAAAGGCATATCCCTTCATTGCGCCAAGAAATCAACCATCTTGGATCTGACATCGTTCACAAAGAAAGATATTCAGGGATATGGAATTATCTTTAAATTGCTACATGGTATGAACATAAACCCTATTTACTCGAGTCTCGCTGTTTTGCTGTATTGGTTCGTTATCCCCCTCCAATGGTATTTTTCGTAACTACTTATAAGCGTCCTCAGTTGATCTGGAGAAATTTCAGTTCATTGAAAATTTACTCCACATGCATAATCAACGTCTTAATTTAGCCTCTTTAAATTAAATGATCCATAGCTGCTCAAAAGGCGAGCAGGAGGAGGTGGGAGGGGGAGGAGGAGGAGGAAGATGAGGAGGAAGAGGAGGGATAGTGAAATGAGAATTCATTTCTTTTTCGGAAGGGTGGTTGTGCGGAGTAAGATTTGTCACAATTCTATGGCAGTTTACAGTTCCCTTCTATCAATCCTCTTCAGCTTTTTAGAGTTTCTTGAAAGAAACAAGTGAAAGGATTGTTTGGTAAAGATAGCTAGTATTACTTCTGAGCTTTTGCAGTGGTATTGTGAAAATAAATAAAGAAATAAATAACATGAATATCACTTTTAGCTACTCATACTCATACTTGTGAATTTTTCCCAACAGAGTTACCCGACGAACAGTGGAAGGAATTTGAGAACACTTTGGCAGCTGGCGCTGCCGAGTGAAGGAAATGTGGATTAAACTAAAGCCAACTCCAAGTTACGAAATCAAGCGTTAATCGGTTCCTTGGCTATTAAATGATTCATCATTGTATTGCCCTGTATTCATTGTCACATCACTTCTCTTAGCATTCGAGGATAATAGACTCAGTATTAGAAACAGTTGTATCATATAAATTAAGTAGAATAGCATCAGTATTAGTCAGGCACGCCTGCATAAATATATAAAATTACGCAAACTTTCCAAATGGCTATGAATAAATTCTTAAAGAGTAAATGTGCATTAATAATTAAATAAAGTTATATCCATTCATTGATTTACCAAATAGACCCTTCTCACTGTCTCTAAAGCACTGTCTCTAAACTTCTCTAGTTGAAAAGTAAGAACTTAGAGATGCTGGTCTGACAAGAATTCAATCTATGGCCGTGGAATTTCCGTCATATAAAGGTAGACTTCGACTTTGTCGAGAACCGATAATGCGAAACAGCTTTGTGACACTTTAGCTTGCAGTTCATTTGACGCCATTTCCATGACCTTGCCATAAACCATTATAACAGTGCTCTCTCGACCCAAATGGGAGCCGGAACATTTGGAAGTTTTAGCCAAAAGTAAAATTTTTATTGACCTGTACATTCCAGCGGGTATATAATACATTAGGCCGTGGTCAAACGTCGAACTTCACATGAGTCGAACCCAATGCAAATGAGCAAAAGCTATTGCTTTTGGTCATTCTCATTAGGATCGACTCATGCGAAGTTCGACGTTTCACCATTGCCTTAGAGTATTGATTACAAACCTTATACATTGAGTCTTTGTAACAGAATACCGCTTGTAAACAAGAGTGGCGTTCGTGTTTCCATATCATTTGCCTTGGTCGCCTTTGGTTGCATTAGGCCCCCCAAACACTAGGGAAAACACGCAGCCCTCTATATCACCGAAATCAGAGTCTACACTTCCTTTCCTCGTGTTGCGTGTGTTACTTTTTTAATTCTGAAGCCCTCTGGTAAATTTTTCTTAGATGGTTTTAAGAAACAAATTATATAATTAATGCAGGAACCCTATGATTTTGATATCGATAACTCGTCAGGTGGCAGTAATTGAGTGTAAATGCCAGAAATGGCAAGGGAACGACATTTTTCCGTAATTTAATCCTATTAGTACATCAATTAACTACTCGCACGAGAAAAATATTCGAGGCTCTGCGAACTAAAATTTGGAAATTGAACTTTTCTCGCGCCCTTTCCGATAGCATTGAGTAACGCGCTTTATCCGTAATTATTTGCTCTGGGCATAGGCGTACGGGCCGGGGAGGGGGGGGGGGGGGGGGGGGTTGGGGGGCTGCAGCCCCCCCCCCCCCCCCCCCAAATTTCGGGCAACTCAGATTTTTTGGGCAGCAAAAGAAATTTGGGCAAAGCCAGTTTTAAAAGAAGTTTCCATGTTTTTGTTTTTTGAAGAGATAGATATTTTCTATTTTCACCTGAAGTCGGCGTGGTAAAGCCAGTTAAATTCACACGAGACAGTGGTTGCCCAGTACGTGATGAGTTTCTGGTTATTAATGTAGTACATATCCTTGCAGTGATACCTGCTACATCGTGTTCAGCAGAGCGATCATTCAGTGCGTTGCGCAGATTGAAAACTTACCTGCGCAACACCATGGGGCAACAACGTGTCAGTAATGTTCATCGCACTTATTAACATTGAAAAGGCATATGCCAACTCTGTAGTCAGCAATGACATGGATCGTATCATTGATATCTTTGGCTGTCGAAATGACCGAGACAGCTATTTCTTTTAACGTGTTTTATGAGCTCATATGATAGATTCATTTGTAAGAATATTTACACTTCGTAAGTAGGCCTATGTTAGAGCATTGTATATGACCCTCGTTTGTTTTCGACTTTTTCGTAAAAATTTGGGCAACTTGCGAGAATTTTTTGGGCAAATGGTTCACCGCCCCCCTGGTAAAAAATTGCCCGTACGCCTATGGCTCTGGGGCATTTGCTGAAAAAGAAAGAAATGTTTTGATTTTTGCTTTCGAAAAGAGTATATTATCATGCCAGGGGGAAAAGGAGCTGCTAAACCTTGAATAAAACAACAAAATCATGGGAATTCTATAAGGAATTAAAAGAATTCAAACGGGCACCTTGAAAGGGGCTTTGTCCCGGATTTTAACACATTTTTGAGCAGCCAAAATAGATATTTGTGTCACAGGAAACCTAAATATAATTGTCCATTTTAAGTAACAATTGCTATTTTAGAGCACTGAAACTGTTAACAAGCGTCTTTGGCTGCGGATGGCTTGGTTGGAAATGGATTAATTATTGAAAAATTAAGGCTAAACTTTTCAAGTTTTTTCCACGCGTCTTCCAAAAATTGTTATTTATAGACGTGGTTTGAGTTTTCTCCGCAAAGTAAGGTTGTATCTTCCTTATGATAATCATAAGATAATGTTTTTCATGGGTTAAGTTGCCTACCACTAATTTCAATTCAGAATAGTTTAGACCAAAAATCAGCAAAATCCACGTGACGTAGCTCCTTTAACATTGAAGCAGTCTTGGCGCTAAGGCAAAATGTATCTCATGTTTAGTCTTTATCTAGCAAAATGCATTCCAAGAAACTGAAAGAAGGTCATGTGCCAAGTGTACGGATTTATATGTTGTGGTTCAAATTTGTCTTAGGTTTAAATATTTTTAAACCAGTTTGATTTTTGTCTTTCATTGTCTCAAATTCATGATCATAATCTGAAACAAACAAAGGAAGTAATATATCAAATACGAGAGAGTGTGTTTCATCACATTTGCAAGCACCGAGAAGAGAGGTGAAAGTACGACGTATTTTTGACGAACACGAGGTGTTTGGAAATGTGATGAAACACTTTCTCGAATGTTTGATATATCTTCTCAATCGAAACTAAAACTACCGAGAAAACGGAGAAATAAAATGGTAAAAAGGTATGCTAATTAAGATCAGATTTCAAAACTACCGTCACTGTTCTAATCTTCTTTGTTTTAACTATATGAATTATCAATGAGTTTGAAAAATAAAAATCAAAGCTGTTTAAACCTTTTTAAACCCAAGATAAATTTAAATCCCAACATATACAAGTTTCAAGCGAGAAAACGTTTCACTTCGTTGCTTTGCTTAATTACGAGTGAGTCAGTTGACCCACCTTGAGTTGTCTTATCTTGAGTCGGCCAAATGAAATTCAACTCAAGCAGCTCGATGGTCATCTCGATTCCCGAGCTAATTTACGTTATTAATTTGTTTGTTTAATCTTATTTATTTATTTACAATGTATTTGCGCATGGGCGTTTCGTACCCAGAGCCTCTCGCCTAAGGTTCGTAGCCGCTGATAGGGAAAATGAACCCACGCTCCTCCTTGTGCTGGTAACAATAGCAGTCATCAACAGTCAAGAATCACTTCCTAATTGACGAGACATATCAAGAATTACAAGAGATACTACTTGTATTTCAATATCTGCTTTGTTCTCATTTGAATCGAAGCCCCTTTCGTGTCGCTTTCATGTACTCGACCCAAACTCTTCCGCGCGCTCCGCCAATTATGAATAAGGTGTATGAAAACACGATCGTGACTCTTAATTATGAGCAGTATTACAAACTCTCAGTTTTTAAGACTATTTTGCAGAATGTAAAATCGGGGTTAAGTAGACAAGCTAAATAAACAGTACATTTTTGTAAGTAATATATTGTAATTTTAGCAACTATCTTTTTTTCCCTCTCCTTTTTTTCTGTGTATTTAATTCTATGTAAAGTTTGTGTGTTGTCAATAAAGTTTAATAAAAAATAAATAAATAAATAAATAAATAAACAGTACATTTCCAGTTAGAAACAATAAACTTGAGATTTTTTTACCATGAAAGTTGCGCGAGTAATTAAGCTAAGTGAATGCTGTTAGACTGCACCTTCAAATGCTAATTCATCAACTTTGCAAATTGCAAAAAATAATCTGAATTGACAATAATTTGTAATCATAAAGTGAATCATAATGCAAAAACATTTTTATTAACCCGAAGCGTTCTTGCAAGTCTTGTAAACTTCATTTGAAGTTAGCAGTTCACGTTTAATTTCGAGCCGTATTTTTGTAACGTCTCTTGAGAACTCCCTGCTTAAGAAACAAAGACTTCAGAGTTAAATGATTGGTTCGTAGACATTAATATCCACTTTTGTTGCGCTTGAGGTTTCTTCTTTTCATTCAATTCGTAGGTGTCTTTGATTGTAAAAGGAGAAAGACATCTTTTAAAAATGGTCCTGTAACCAGGTGGTTGATTCATGATTGAAAATAAAATAAAATGTTACTCTGGTTTAAAAATGTAAAAAGTCGTAAAATTTTGTAAAAGTCCCAACGTTTCGGCTGAAACTTCAGCCTTCATCAGGGGAAAGTGACAAGGAAATCGTTAAAAGAAGTACGTTCTTATACTATGCAAATCAGAAAATCGGAGCTAATTATGTTCTGCCCCTTAAGGCTAAATTTAAAAACTCGTGCGGCAAATGCATGCCATCATCACGGTTCAGTGGATTCCTGCAAGTGTTGATTTCCCATGCTTCTAAAATACGTCTGCTGCGCCAATTTGTGCGTGTACGTAAGATCTTTGAAGATTCCCAGGAGATGGTGTGGCCAGAATGTAAACAATGTTCCGCTAAAGCTGACTTGTGCGAGTGTATATTTTCAACCGCTTCTTGATGTTCTTTCAGCCGGGTGGAAAATTTCCGTTTCGTTTCCCCGATGTAGCTTTTGTCATAAACTTTGCAGGGAATTGAATAAATTGCGCCACGAGTTTGATCTTTCGGGACTGGGTCTTTTGCTTTGTGAAATAAATCGCCGATGGTATGATGTGGTTTTAAAGCAACTTTGATATTGTAATTGCTTAAAATTCGCTTGATCGGTTCCGTAGTACCCTTGACATACGATAAAATGCAGAAGCCTTTTTTGTCATCCGGTGCAGTTGCAGGGCAATTTGTTGAGGAGGCCGTTTCGGTTTACTTGCATCAATAACAAAGCGTTTCGGGTAGCCATTCGCCCTGAGTGCCGCGATCACGTTTCATTTCCTTTCCGCTGTTGGTATTTTCTTTGGAGCTAAGGCGAAGTTCGCGCCCTTATGAAGTGCAGTCGCTTCGGTGTTGTTCAACGGCTTGCTAGATATGTTTAGCACCCACTTGTCGCGATTAACTGTATCATCGGGCAATGAGATATTTGACTTCGAGGTGAGGACTTGAAGTTTCTTCGAATGCACAGATCTAATCCTGCTGTACTCCTCATCCTGCTGTTCATAAACTAAGGTCTCGAGGTGTTCAAGGTCAGAGGTGGTTAAACGTGACCTTAAGAAATCCAAAGCAAGTTCCTTTTCTCGAGTCAGTGTGCAAATCTTCTTGTGTGTATCTTCGATACGCAATTTCAAAAACTGGAATCCCACGTTCTTCCCGCGTTCTTTGGAGCCTTTGGAGGTCCGAACCAGTGGTTTAATTCTCAAGCTCGGTGGAAGTCCTTGAAGATCTTTGCATGTAGGTGTCGGCGATGCTTTGCAGTCTTCAGCATGATTTTGTTGAACGTAGGCGCTTTCTGTAAAGTGTCCTTATCGTACTTTTCTGAGATGGTTTTAAAAATGGTCCTGTAACCATGATGCCTTAAGGAACAGAACATAATTAGGTCCGATTTTTTAAGTTTCAGCCGAAACTTTTGGGACTTTTACAAAATTTTACGAACATTTTTACATTTTTAAACCAGAGTAACGTTTTATTTTATTTTCAATCGAGAAAGACATCGTCTTCAAAGAGTCTCGCCATACGCCATTTTGTTGGCTTGATCAATGTCATCCTCGTCCCCAGGCCTACGCGTTTGGACAATCGCGACACTCAAAAAACGCCACCAAAACCTTGACTCGACCTGTAGGACCGCGTAAAAAGTAAAAATTGCAGATCGGTTTGGATTTGGCCACATAAAACGACTGGCAAGATACACTGTTATGTTTATGTTTTCGCAATTTTTTTGGAAAATTTATCCTTCATCAACCACGCATTCGTTAAGGTTGCTGTTTAGCCAATAAATCAGACAAACAAAAAAACATGCAAACAAACAATCAATCAATCAATCAATCAATCAATGAATTATCAGCTTTGTCGAGAGCCTAAGCCGGTGAAGTCTGGTCGAGAACCATAGTGGTTCACTAAGGGAGATACTATTGACTGAGCGAGATCAGTGTCAAAAGGGTTGCTTCAAGCAAAGCCCAGCGCGGGCTGGGCTTTGAACGTTACATTTAAACATTAGTTCTGTCGTGTTGTTCAAGACAACGTTATTATTACCACTGATGAAGGGCGAAGCCCGAAACGTCTGGTATTTAAACAACTTTTTGGCACTCAAATACCTTTTAACAATTTTTACTTTGATTCATCCAAGTGCCACGCAGTACTATGAACTTTTGTTCGTAATTTATTACATATCATTTATACTGATGAAATAAAATTAGAAACAAAAACATGTGAAACACTTTAGATATAGTTAGTTATGGTCCTTTCAGGAGATGTGGACAATTACAAAAACATTTATATCAAACATTTATATATCCGGCAAGAGGCTTCCATTTCTTTGTGTCTCCTTTTCCTGGTTTCTTTTCCATATTGTGATTTTAATAGACATACGAAATGCATAATATTGTGTTAATTTTCTTTTGATTTAGCGAGCCATATGTAATATCATGTAACATTTGTCAAAGTATAATCTCTAGCTAGTAAATTTACGTCTATGATGTTTTATGGTATGACCAAAAACGATGAATTAATGAATCCGTGGAGGTATGACAGAAGCTGCCGTTTTCATAAGTTTGTTGGTCTATTCTAAATAAATAAAATTTGTCACAACAGCGGAGAGAATAGGTAAATAATATAACTGACAAAGAATCTCTGATCGTTGGTTTAAATGGTAGGCGGCGAACTGATTTAGTCACAAATCCCTTGAATCATCAACAAGAGTAGGTCATTAATATTCCCAGTAAATATTGAGTCAATATAGCGATCTCTTTAAGCAAGTAGCGTGTGATTTAAGGTCTTGCAGGCGAAGAACTTCCAAGTCGAAAAGTGGATAAACGCAATTGGACACCACTAGTATTTTGTTACAGAGAGTATAAGGTGATAAATCCCTATTCGTTATGGTTGTGGTTGATCAAGTCTTAACGTGAGTCCAAGATAATTGAAAGGAAACTGACTTACACAAAATGACACTTAAATCATTAGATCTTAAGAGGAAGTTTCCAGAAAAATTCAACAAGGTGCGGCAAGGCTAAAATAAAATAGTTCGCTCATCTTCTGCATGTAGGCAGCCCTTAGTAAAACTAAAAACGTTACGTTGTTTTTGTCTTCAAAGATTTTTATTTTTCTGAGAAAAACGAAATTTTCGATTTCACGTCTAGACTCGATTCAGAGGGTCCAAGTTGGGCTGAAAATCGACCATTTTCATTCCATTCACATATCAAAACGATCAAGCGCAGAAAAAATTAAATACAACCGGCTTATTGCACGACTCTTTCTTGTCCAAAGAAGCATAGTTTCAAGAGTTTTGGTTTAATCTAATTATTTAACGGTAAACAAAACCAGACTATTCTCACAGGCCATGAAAGTCGGTCGGTCAAAAGAATCGTCATTTTCACCATGTGCCATATCTTGGATATCCTTGAGATATAGGTATTTATATTGTAGAAGGATGATACTTTCAAAATATACAAAGTTTGGTTTGGGCCAATGATTGAACACTTGTCAAAAAATTATTCAAAATCGTACAAAAACTGCACTAAATCAAACCAGCCTTCGAATGCGTGACCAAAAGTATTACCACCGTATTTGTTCTTTAAATCAATTTAATCGCAATACTAGCTATATTTAGGCATGAATCAAAATAAATATGTTCACCTTTGCTCGATTATGATGTCCTGACCGTTGCAATACGTTTCTTTCCTGTCATTTCTTCAATGGCTTCCCGTTTAGTTCGCATGCCGCTCGGTCGAACACGTCTTGCGACTGGTGAATTTGAAGCAACCACAGCTAGGTTTTTATCCAAGTATGTATCGTCATGATTAACGGGCGCTACTTGTGTTACTCGATTAAGCCATATTTCAGGTTAAGCGTTTTCAATAAGCCACTTTGCAGCGCCCGTTGGAAGCCATTATTATTCGAAAAGTGAAGTATTAAATTTGCATACTTCCGAGACAAACGTGACATTTTTTTTATACTTAAGGGGGTGGGGTGGGGGTAGGTCTTAGATTTTTAGCTGAATCGATGGTTTGAAAGTGTTTGGAGATGAATTATCACAAACTCGTATTTACTACGTGATTTGCTTAACTTATAAGTTCTGCTTACGCTCAAAATGAGAGAGAGAAAAAAAGACATTTTTTTTCCTGTTTTTGTTGCGGTTTTTTATTTTAACAAACGATCAAGGCTCTGTTTCCTTTTTCAGCTAAGGCAACAGATGACACATTCGGTCCCGGTTCTGTATCCTTTGGATAGAAACAGAAAGTTTGACGTCTTCTTAAGAAGTCTTCGTTTTACTGTGATATAAAGCAATCTCGTGAGGAACTTTGCATGTACAGTAACTTTTTCGCCATCCAGTTTCAAGCTCGGATCGATGGAAGGGACAGATAGTAAAAGCGCTAACATCCTGTTGCGTGTTAAAGATACCCGCTCTCAGGAGAATAAGTTCCTGCTCGCCATTAACACCAGCAAAAGACCAGAGGGACTTACTATTTTCTATATCCTTGTTACATGACAGCAAAGGGACCTCGGTTATTAGTTTACTTTAATCCCGTCGATCATAAGAACAAGGACTGCGAACTTTCGTTTTAAAAGCACAAGAACCTTCCATGAGTACACCAAGTGCATCGAGACCATGTGAAGAGTTTTCTAACAGTTCAACAGATAATTGAGAGAGATAGCACTTGAAGTCTTGACGAGGACAGCGTTGTGCCGGGTGATTCACAAATGGTTCGTGAGAAAAAAGAAATTATTGAAAAATCTATAATCGAGTTTAGCAAATTACATTAGTCTCGTCTCCCAAAAGTAAACAATGTGAATTCTCGCACACACAAGGTCAAATATTTTACTTACTTTGGAGAATTACAGAGTACATAGATGAAATATAAATATAAATTTTGTTTCAATAGTAGGAGCAACCAGTAATTAATAGGCCTTTTTTTACGGTTTTTCTCTCTTTGATTTTGAGCGTAAGTAGAACTTATAAGTTAAGCAAATCACGTAGTAAATACGAGTTTGTGATAATTCATCTCCAAACACTTTCAAACCATCGGTTCAGCTAAAAATTTAAGACCATATCCCCACCCCACCCCGCTAAGTATAAAAAAACTGTCACGCTAGTCTCGAAAGTATGCAAATTTTTACTTCACTTCGAATAATAATGGCTTCCAACGGGCGCTGCTAAGTGGCTTATTTAAAACGCTTTGCCGGCTATAACCTGAAATATGGCTTAATCAAGCAACACAAGTAGAGCCCGTTAATCATGACGATATATATTAGGATAAAAGCAGAGCAGTGGTTGCTTCAAATTCACCAGTCGCAAGACGGATTCGACCGAGCGGCATGCGAACTGAACGTGAAGCCACGGAAGAAATGACAGGAAAGAAACGTATTGCAACGGTCAGGACATCATAATCGAGCAAAGGTGAACATATTTATTTTGATTCATGCCTAAATATAGCTAGTATTGCGATTAAATTGATTTAAAGAACAAATACGGTGGTAATACTTTTGGTCACGCATTCGAAGGCTGGCTTGATTTAGTGCCGTTTTTGTACGATTTTGAATAATTTTTTGACAAGTGCTTAATCATTGGCCCAAACCAAACTTTGTATATTTTGAAAGTATCATCCTTCTACAATATAAATACCTATATCTCAAGGATATCCAAGATATGGCACATGGTGAAAATGACGATTCTTTTGACCGACCGACTTTCATGGCGCGTGAGAATAGTCTAGTTTTGTTTACCGTTAAATAATTAGATTAAACCAAAACTCTTGAAACTATGCTTCTTTGGACAAGGAAGAGTCGTGCAATAAACCGGTTGTATTTATTTTTTTCTGCGCTTGATCATTTTGGCATGCGAATGGAATGAAAATGGTCGATTTTCAGCCCAATTTGGACCCTCTGAATCGAGTCTAGACGCGAAATCGAAAATTTCGTTTTTCTCAGAAAAATAAAAATATTTGAAGGAAAAAACAACGTAACGTTTTTAGTTTTACTAAGGACTATCTACATGCAGAAGATGAGCGAAATCCCTGTTTTTTAGCCTTGCCGCAAAAAATCATTTCTGTCTGATTTTTCTGGAAACTTCCTCTTAAACAAATATCCAACTTACCTAACGAATTTGGCTGCGACCGAGCATAGATGTAACAGGGAAGTGAAGGGAAGTGAGTCAGTGGGTTGTATTGGCTATCTTATTGTAAAAATCTTAACAAAAAGACGTCAATATTACTTAGCACTAAAAAAATTTAAGAAATGCTCTCTTGGGTAAAGGACCAGTAGTCTGTAAAGATTTCACAGGTATCATTTCCTATGATTGGATATCCGGCAGAGAATTGTGGCAGCTGACTTACAAGCTTGAAATGCTAACAATTTTACACAGCAATCTAACTATCACCCGGTCACCAATAACTTTGATTGGGACAACCTGAATTATGCCCGAGAAATAAAACAATGAGTTAATCTGAAGTAATACTTCTCATAAAAAAGGTAGTACTTCATTTAGCTTTACAAATGGCATCTTAGAAAAAAGAGTTTGACTTAACGGTTATCTAACTGGTGGAGTGTTTTATGGATGAATGACCCGTGGCGTGGAGAGTGGTGACAAATGCCTGCTAATTAATTAAAATATTTCTGCAATCGTTTTCTTTCTTCTTTCCTATACCATGGAATGTTTTCCAGTGAAAATGAAAATTGACTTATTGACGGCTTCCAAGCTTATCGCTGTATCAAGAAAAATCAAAAAAAATATTTTCAAAACTTGTATGAAAAGATGCCAAACGGCTAGTCGTGAGTGGGCGAGCATTACCTGTATATTACAGTCGTACCACAAGACTATGGTACCATAGTACTCAAGCGTGCAAGCTTTTCATAATTTTCAGCGGGCATGCGATTTAGTCGATAAGTTGTTAAATTTAGTTGCAAAAGAACAATAATAATATATTTACGTTCAGAGAATTCTGTTAAAGGGGTATGTAGAAAGAGGTGAGTAGTAAGGCTTAAAGAAGCTTACGAGTCAATATGTTTTGCTGTGAGACTAGCTCTGAAGTAAATGAAAAATCTGAATCAGGACGTTGTTAAGAATACTAGCCAAAATGCCACGTTATTATTTACTCGATTATCGATTAGCTTGATAAAATAATAGTCATGCGTCTTGATCCTAGCTACGAACTCTAGCTACAATTTTTTATCAATGTTTATCTAAGTTTCTACTGGTTTTGTAATCGGACCTTTAAGCGTCACCACGCGCATATAAAAGCCGAGTTTAGAGGTACTTCGTTTTGATTGTATTCTTAACCTTTCGCACAAGTGGACCCGATATGTAAGTAATTTTCTTATTTTGTTTTACTTTTTAATTGTAAGGTAATCGGGCAAAAGTAAACGAATGGATGTTATTATTGTACAATACAATTTTAATTGATTTATAATCGCAAAGGAGTAAATTGGATCAAACACTTGAAGATCACTATTCAGGCCAGAAGCTAGAGAACCCTGGGCTGTTAATCAGCCAAATATCTATCATGTAATTATTTGATTGAATATCGCTTATATGCAGTTTTAAGTAATTTATACCAGTTTGTTTATATTAATTTTAGCCGTATTATCATCGTGAAAAGCACTTAGTTTCGTTTCGCGACTGTGTTACGTAACATTTTAGCGAAACTGGTGAGAGAGTCGTTATAGTGTTAAATTCCAGTTTACGATCGCCATAATTTTGAAGTAATAAATCACCGTTAACCGTCAACTTTGGTTTTCCGTGGTTATTTACCTTCGAGGACGTTACTTGCACTCGCTAGTCTTTATTATAACTATTGATTACCAATACTTATTACTTAACAAATTCTCACGATGTCCATATATGCTATCATTGCTATCATTGCATTGCTATCATTAGTACATAACAGATATACGGTTATTTCAATTAACGTCGTTAGATCGCAGCCTGAAGCTTACGAGAGAGGACTGAATGGAGGTCTGGGTATTCACTGGAATTTTGCATATTGGGCTACAGGAAACGTACACGTTTGTAGTTTTGCACGTGAAAAATTTGTTTTTACTTTCAAGAGGCATCAATGAAATCATTTGACAGGCCGATTGAAGGAGAAGCAGTGGAAATGTTCCTTATACTAAACTATCTGTACAGCTCCACGACTAAAAAACTCTGTTCAAATTGCCTGGTGAGCTGCTGTCTTTCTTGGTTGCACTGATTATGGAAATGTTGCACGGATAAGTTGCCCAGCAGGCACAAATCGTTTACTAAAGCCAGGAGCCAAGGTAATGGTAGTCTGAAATGTGTCTGAGAAAGTGAAAAATGGTACAAGTTGTTAGTTTATCGGTGTAAAGGGTGAGAGACTAGAGTTTGAAATCAGTAATGTTGGAAAGATGCTGCTGAAAACAGAGACTTGGTCAAAAGCGAACAGAACTGGTCAGATTATTGGAAGCCGCACTGAATTTCCTTTAGTTTTGTTTTATTCCTGTACATGCCACAATACACAGGGCCTGACCCTGCCAAAAGCTGTTGTACACTGCTCGAGAGAATTTGTGCCTGGCTTGATCTATGTGGCTGTATCACATATGCGTCGTCTATATAAGGAAGAGGTGAGCGGTAATTTGTTGCATACATGCCTTCGTAGCCTATATAAGGAGAGGGGGGGGGGGGGGGGGGGTTTAATTGGAAGTCAGTCAACACTTTTTAAAAAACAAATAACTAAAACTTTCCGTTTTTTCCGTACATTTCTTTAACAAGAGATCCGGCAACAGGCAAGCGAAGTAGTTTTATTCTTCGTTGCGTGTTCCTCTGCATCTAAATGCTTTTAAGGGTTCAGACACATCTTAATGCTTACTTTGCAGTCCACCATGAACACCATTGGTCACCCTGTGTGTATGTTAAAAGCCACAAACTTCTTTCCCACTGGCTTATAGTTAGGAAAGTGCATCTGGATGCATTCCTGTTCACATCAGCACCACCAAGAATGGACCAGTAGATGCGATTAGTGGAAAAATAGAAGTATCATATGGAAAAGATGCTGAAAAAAGGGGGCAAATTGGCTTAGATTTTTGCCATTGCAAAGTAGCAGCATATTTGATTTTTAATATATATAAGAATGGATTAATTGACAAATCTTGTCTTCATGCCCTCACAAAATCATGCAACCTTCTTAGCTTAGCTGACAATGCAAATTTCTGCTATTTTGCGGATGATTTCATTTAAAAAGTGTTACACGTGCACATAAGTGATGTTTGAAATGTAAAAATATTTTTGTTTGGGGAAAGGCGGTGTATTTTTGACTTACGTAAAAGAGTACTCTTTCATCATCAATACGCTTTTCCAATACTGATAAAACCGATCACTGGGAGTGCAGTCATGGCTGGGGAATCTAAAGCCACAGTCGCGGACAAAAAGGAACTATAATACATGTGATGCCAGTCTGGTTTCCTTTTTACCTGGTGATATGAATAGAGTGTTAAGATTGAGTTGCAGAATGTTACACAAGATTAATTAGGACTTGTCATTGCAAGATTCTTCCAGTATGCGCATTGCATTTTTGTGCAAATGTTGTAGCTCTGTTTTGTCCTTATTAAAAATATATATATTAATTTCTTTCTTTTTTAGAATATATCGATGAATGACAGTGAGTACAAATAAAATATAACATAAATTTAACGCCAAAATAGAAGAAACTCTTAAGTACAAAGGATGGAAATTGAATTTTAGGGAAGCTCCTTCGGCGCGCGTGAGCAGAGCACCATTTCTAGAAAGATGGTAAAGCCATCAAGCCGAGAAAATTTGGTTGTGACGTCATGTCCGTACGTACATATGCCAATACGCACGGATTAGGCCTGGCGATGAGTTTGTCTGATTTGCCTTTGTCCTTTGATTTGGAGTACTTCTTACGCAAAAGTGACAGAAAAACATTTTCGGTTTGTTGAGAGTTAACTAAATATACTTGTAGAAATTTGTAAGAACACGGCATTACTTCAGAAATTCATGATAAAAAAATGATCTGAACATTTCAACTGAAACGAAGCTATTGTATGAAAAGGCGGCAAAACAGTTGGCACGTTGTTCACTTTTAAAGCTAAATGAAACAAACGAAGAAAGCGTGCTGGAAAAGTATAATTCTTCGTAAATATTTCTCGCTCTGTTTACTCATCTACATCTTGGTAACTAAAGCCAAATGATTTAGGATAACCTCTTAATGGGAATATCCGAAATTATTCATAATGTACCGATGTCGGTGATGTTGGAGTAAGCTTATAATGAAAATGCGATGTTCGTCTCCGATATTATTGGGGAGGTTTGACAAATTTGCCCCGAAGAATTTTCAAGCCTTCTCTGAATATGAGGTAACAAATGTAAATTCACACACTGAGTATAAGTCTAATTTATTGCGAAAATCTGTTTATGCTTCATTTATGAACGAATTGGAAGTTGATTCGATTTTCAAATCCTCCCGTAAATTAAATTATAAATTCAAATTTCTTCACGTTTGTACACAGAAATTCTCTATTAAATGTTTAGTTTCAAATTTTGTGTTCTAGTTAGTGGGGATTTTCGTCGGAGTACCCAAACTTGGGAACGAGAGAGCACAAAACTCAATCCATAGAATGGCCATAAATTGGCTCAAGAACCACACAGAAGATAGAAAACACTCAACTAAAGCGAAGTAAGTGGATTTGTATTAAAAGAAACAATCATTATTTTCCCCATATAAATCCTTTTAATTCGAGAATGGTGAAAATGGTGAGAATCGTATGTGTGGTATACTATTCTGTGCGATTTCACAGGAAAATTGTTTAAACATATGATCTTCGGTATATGCCATTTTGCTTTCGAAAAGGGCATAATGTCATGCAAGCGGAAAAAGAGTTTTCAAACATTTAATTAAAAAAAATACTTCACGGCAGTTGTTTTTCGCAAAATAACTAGCAAAAGCTAAGCTGTAAGGATTCCTTTTTAAATAGGCTCCTTTTTACATAAGCCGAAGCGTTGTAGCAGTCTCGGCGCCACGGTAAAATGTATCTTATTTTCAGTCTTCATCTAGCAACTGTCATTGTCGGAAACTGAAAGGTCATGTGCCGGGTGGATAGATTAAAAGCTAATGTAAAGCGAGAAAATATTTCACTTCGCTGCACTGCTAATCTACGAGTGAGTCAGTTGTTCCTCATATCTTGTGTCGGCCAAAGGGAATTCAACCCAATCAGCGAGTCACTCCGATTTCACGGTATGATTCATGACTAATTTACTGACTTTACTGACATCTTCTCATTATAATATTATAACAGCAGAGGTTTTATTGAGGGCACACCATACATTTATCAGCTTTTATTATAGCTAAACCAAATTTGCATAGTGCTCAAGACAGAGCACTTTCCACTTAAAAAAAAGAACGAATTGAGTTTTTGGAAACGTTCATCGCGGTATAGAGCTGACTTTTATAAGTTTAGTGATTTCGCTGCCGTTGGACTCTTGCGATCGATACGAATAAAGGGCTACCAAAATTCAAAAAAAATTAAATGAAATGCAGCGTATATTACGGTAAAAGACTATGAAAACCCGAAGATATATATCTAATTTTCTACTGCATTTGCTTTCCTCCTTGATTTTTGTTTTGTTATGTTTTTTGAATTGTTTATTTTTCGGTGCTAATGGAAAGCGCCCAGATCCAACGTCGTCGAAGAAGTCAACATAGAGAGACCCATCCTCAGCTCGACGCACACGCTGAATGCAATAAGTCAACTCCCTAAATGAATCTCTTAGTGTTTTGCTGTTGTTCTTTTTCTGTGAATGGTTGTAAAAGCAAGTGTGGAAGAGAATTAGACCGTTGGGTGTATTACCATTCTTAATTAGAAAATTGCCGGTAGATTGTTATCGTGACTTAAGACTAAAGAAACTGAAAAGAAGCCATGTTTTGGTTTCATATAAGTACCAATTCTCTCACACACACCAAACACATGACGTATAAATTGCATTCGTTAAAACAATTGTCATGCGTTACGTCACATTGTGTTACATGTATTTTGTTGAACCTAGGGGTTGAAACAAATGGATAAGCGGTATATACGAGATGTACAAAATCTGTAAATATTACATAAGGAAAAATAAATTATGCACTAAAAAGTCTAACTAAACAGAGACATGACACATAAACTAGATGTAATAATGCTGGCACATCTACGCTAAAACTGGCTGACTCAGTACACCAAATAAAACTTTGTCGCTTGATAAACCAATTTTTCATTTCTTGGTCAAGCATAAAGGAAAAAAAGGCATATGTTTTTGTGTGTGTGTATGATGTATTTTGAATGGATCGGACCGGAAGTTTAGATTCATTTAAATTTGTTTTCAGATGATGGAAGACGCAATTCGAAGGTTTGCTCAGGAGAATTTCAGCCATAAATACTTCCCCGTCCTCCACGGCGAAACTGAGAAAGTACAACCCTTAGCGCTGGTAGTCAAACAACATCGGTCAATATGGAAGCGACCTTTTGCGAAAATGGAGATGGTAATCCTTGCCGGATTTGAGAGATATGTAGAGAAAAAAGCAGAGGAAGCGTTTCGTGAATCCGTCACAGCAAACATGAAAGAAGAAGAGCTCGCAATGAAACAGAAGATTGACTTGGGATACAGGTATAAATTTACTGTTACATTTAATTAGCTACGAGAATAGCCAGTACATAACTTGCAAACACCTCCTTTCTGTCCCTATCATCGACACGGCTAAATGGCTACAAAAAGGGGCAATATTAAGGTGTAAAGCCAGATGGTACAACGAAGGCGAAAACAATTACTAAATATTTTCTGAATCTTGAGAAGAGACACTTTAAGTTAAACACAATAGATCAGCTCTAAATATCGTCGTAATATCGTCGTAATAGTATAGTAATAGCAAGTTAACATAGCATCTGCAACTTATTCAAAGAATTGTCTTCAAAAATAAAACTTAATAAAAAACAGTGCAATTTTATTCACCCGAGTTTGTGAAGCTTGCTACAAGGTGAAAATACAACATCGATCGATCAACCGACCGATCGATGAAAGTCGTCAACAAAGTGTCCGAACGAGCTTTACACCTTTTTGCCATCCTCCTTTCTACTCTCCGGTTCAGATTCGTCGCTGTCCTTTTTTCGAATTTCATCAGGAAACGACAAAGAATTGCTTGTAGCTCATGGCGAGGTCCGAATATCTTCCAACTTTTTCGCTTCCCTACGCTGTACTTAAGTTCAGCCAAGTTTTCTTGTCTTGGAGTTGCTTTGGCTTTGTTTTTTTTTCTTCTTAGGTTAGCAAGCTTCTCTTCTGACAACGTAGGAATTTCTCATTTTCGTTACTAGTGTTGAAACGATCAAAGGAAATGGAAATTTTATCCAATCTCCCTGATGAAATTCCACCATTGTCAGACCATTGTGAAGTAACAGTTTACAGAGCTGACGCTACGCTTTGTGCTGATTGGCTAGGCTCTATCACATGTTGCTTTTTCTTGCATTTGATTGGCTGAGAGAAACTGTCCCATTTTGTGCATTTTTAAGTGAAAGTCCTAATTGAAACTTTCCAAATTTATTCTAAATTGGACAACTCTCAAAAATGACAATATATGAATTACGGACAGCTATATAATTATATAATGTATTATTCCATAACAAATGACCAAAAGTACATTGCATTAAAGTAATCTGAATAAAGATGAGACTAGGCCTAAAAGTCAAAACACCAATGGACGGTGTCAATAAAAACAAGACATTGGCAAGGAGAGTAGCGACATTCAAAGAAGGGCGGGAGAAAATACGTTAAGTAATCTGGTGTGAAAAATACATTCCCTGAGATCGCCGTTTGCTAAATGAGGTGCAATGTTATTTAATTATAAGTAAGAATTAACATATCTTTTTGGGGACAATAAAGAAATAACAAAGAGGAGAGTGATATATCCCGCCCCTCTGCTTTCCTTTTTAATATGGTATAAAAAGGTGCATAAATATAAATTGATCTTGTTTTCTCGAACTCAGGATGGAGGAGTTTGGTATGGATTTGGCAGGGTATGCAGGAGGAACCATCAAGTTAAATGACGACCAAGGAGTCCTGTTACTCGGTACATTAAGTCAAAAATACTTCGACGATCCAGATCTCCGTGCCATACTGGCTAATACAGAGCTAGATGCCAACAAAATGAAGACTTTTGCAGAATGCGATAAATTGCTTCTTATAACATCTGTTATTTACAGCGAAAAATTTGAAATGAAAGGGAAAAGAATGCATCAGGTGAAAACCTTAATACCATAACTGCCTTTTTCTTATTGGCTGAAGTGTCCCAACAGAAATCTCTTCCCGTAGCCGTTTTGGATTGAAACGGCTGATGGAAGTCAGGCCACGACTCATTGGCATCAAATGTTTCCGGTTGGATGTTTCAGTTTCCTTGTTAGACAAGAACTATTTTTGTTTGACCATGCAGGGAAAGTATTGAAGACATATTTTTTTGGACTGAAAACAGTAACAAAATATGTTCTGTTGAGAAACTTTAGTAGACTAAGTTGAGGCCTGTTGAGAAAGTTGATTAAACAAATGGGTTTTCTTGATTCCTACGAAAGCTTTAACATCCAATCAACAGCAAACGGTTTATCCTAATCACTTAACAAATATGGTCTAGAACTTGTAAGAATCCCATACGTTTGTCTATTGGATACTCACCAGTTTGACATTACTGCGAAAGGTAATTTACAGTTATTATATATAGTTATTCTCATTTACTTGATTTACAGACCGAAGGAGACTTCGAAGTGGGAAATTTTCCGCCTATTTTTCAGTTGATCGCGCGAAACAGGGACCCAAATGCGAGAATTCATTGTAAGTTGAAGTATACTCCTCCAGAGGCAGCGGCGAGGAACTCAAAAGCGCCATTTCTTTTCAAGTGCTGCCGTGTGGATTATAATAAAGAAACCAACCGACTTGAAATCAGCAGAGGAGAGTATACTGGCAAAGTTGTAGTTAGAACGTTAGACACAGACCACACACTCCCTGAGGAGAATGATGAGGATGACGACAATACTCTCGTAGATGCTACGGACCAGACGGATTTAGCAGGTCAGTGCAAAAGGCCGGTAACCATAGAGGCGTGAAATCAAACACTCCAAATTCCTATTCACCATTCGATGCACGTGCACTTTCTTACAAGCTCCTGAGAGTTCTTCCGTGATACATGGGCATTTAAAATTTTTACCTGAACCCTTCTCTTTTAATCAGCATCTTTCAACTTAGCTTAGCCCTATTGTTTTGCCTCCAGAACATCCTAAGAAATCAACTGGAAAATACGGCATTTGGTTTTAAATCTCTGATAATTTGTTTCAGTCTACAGTCAATTCTCGTTATAGCGGGCACGCTTGCATTGGGACATTGTTTAGTGTCCGTATTAGCAGGAGTCCGTAATAGCGGGAGTCATTTCCAGTCAAACCTCTATAGCCGGGAATCTGAATTTTGTCCGTAATAGCGAGTGTCCTTTATAGTGGGGTGTCCGCAAGGCGAGAGTTGACTGTATATTCAAAAATACAATCAATAATAATTAGTTTTCCTTACATTTTCTTGAAGTGCGTAAATATGGTACAACTGTCAAGTGGTTTTAAAAACCATAATCTCAGTCTACGATTTAGACTGACAAGTATGTGCGCGCTAATTACGCGTAAAATTCTGCGCAGTAAGGATGCGCAATGCAATACAGGGCAATGATCTTAAGCATTTTACTAACATGCCTTTTATTAAGATGTGAAGTGCAGGTGTGATGATTGGTTGTGGTTGTTTTCTTAAGCTTAAAACGTGTTATATGATTTGGAAAAGCCTCCACATATTCAAGATGGCTTCCGATGTTCTCTAAGTATTCCAGAAGAAATGAGAAAGTTTCTTTAGATGGACAAAGGTGACTAGAACATCATGTCCATAATACAAAACTCTGATGATTTCCAAGGACACTAGCGCCGCTCATCAGCAAACCTAAACAACTCCACTCACACCTACTAACATCTACGTTATTATGCACGTGGGGTATGGTAGAAACGCCATCGGGTCATAATCAGAAATATTTAGCCAGTGTACATGCATCCACAATTTTTATAAATTCATTTATGTCCTCCTGTCACCCACCCTACCCATGCAATGTGCAATGAGTGTGGTACAGAGGGTAGGCGGGGGATTGTTTACGTCGTTTTCAAAACATGAGCACCAAAGTCAGCCATACCAAAGTCAGCCATCGTCATTCTTAATATAGATGCTGTTAGAATGCGGGAAGTTTCCGTTTTCTTCCTGAGATAGTAGTCAAGTAAAAAAATGCGAGAAACGAAACAGCGCCGCATTCGCTGACGCTTCACCAAAACTGAATGATACTCTCTTGTGCTCGACGCTCCTCAGAGGAAGTGATCGTGGTCCGGTATCGATTAAGTTATAGCAATTTTTTTATTGCTCTATCATCTAGATTGTCTCACAACCAAAGATATTTCGAAACTGGACAATATAACTAAAGTTGTGCTGTTAGCTGAAAAGACCAGGGCGCGGCGTAAAGCTCGCGTCAGCAAGTATCTGCACTGGGTAAGTGACAAGATTTAAAATCAATTACCTTTGGTGAAAATATTGACTTCAATTGAACAGAGAAATAGAAACTGCGCATATCTATGGTCTTTTGAGACTAACGAATAGTAATTAACAATTAGATTAGAAGCTCGAGATTTCTATGAGGTGATAGTTGATGAGGACGCAGGCAGAATCAACTATCACCCCATAGAAATTGAGAGCGAATAATCTAATTGTTTCAGTAGAATTCTGACTGAAATAAACGCAAATAATGGTTTCTAATTATTTTCCTACGCATTATCGAACTTAACGTTTTAACAATATCGCACGCATTGAATTGTCCTTGGTAAATTTGCAGTTGTTTACGCGCGTGCACCCGTTAATTGTTTTTCAATAATTTCAAGCTTTTAAAGTCAAGAAACCGCTAATGTCCTTCTTTTAGTCTTCTCGAGAATTTTATTATCCATTTACATTTAAACTTCCTTCCAAAACTTCGGAAAAACGATAAAAATGTCGCATTTTGTGGACGACCTTCGGCAACTGCACATTAATGGCTGATAGTGTTCAATAGCTCAGCCAATCACATTGCATCATTTGCACTAGTGTGCTAGTAGAATTCTACTAATTAGTGTTAGTATTAATCTACTAGCGGTCCATCACAAATGCAGCAGTCTGATTGGCTACGCTACTCACTGTCTATTCCGTGACACTGAGTAGAGTAAATAGCTTAACAGTTTCTGGTTGCAAACAAAAATGGCGGCCACTTCTTCTCATTTTGCAAGTGTCTTGGAAGAAGATTTGGACAAATTAGTAGCCAAAGCGAATCCAGAGGAGACATAAAAAGCAACGAAATATGCAATCAGGATTTTTCACAAAAAGAGTCAAAGTTTTCGTTTCGAGCAAATGAATCTTGTGTTTGACAGTTGTCAGTTATCCGCGCGTAACGTAGATTTGTATTATTATTCAATAAAACGTGAGTATGTAAGCGACTAGTAGATTTAAACTAAAACAATTAGAATATTCGCTCGGGCTGCGCCCTCATCAGCTATCACGCGATAGAAATCTTGAGCTCATAATCTAATTGTTAATTATCGCGATGTTTGTGGTAAAATCAAAGTATATTGACCTATTCCCACCCTCTATAACAGAACAAACACACGTGGCTATCTTTCAAATGTATTTGTTCAATAACCTGTTGCTGTTAAGTTATTTTCCTTCCCAAGATCCGTAAGGGATTTAAACATTAAGTGCTTTTCCACAGTTTGAAGAAGCACTGATGACTGACCAAACCAAGTTGATGCTTCACGACCCATTGACAATTGAAGATTGTAGATTCCTTAGAAGTGCGTTCCTTCCTTGCGCAACTAATTCTGTTCGGTTGGATCTGACATCTTTATCAAAGGAAGACATTCAGGCGTATGGAATTGTCTTTAAAGTGCTTAATGGTAAGGATATGTACATCATCTTATTCATTATGTAATAACTACAACGCCATCTACTCCCCCTTTATCCCGCACGCATTATATATTCTCTATACAGGAACAGATCATACGTGAGCCTAGGTTTTTTAAGTATTTTTTAATCGATCGGTATCACGTTTGTATTGCCAGGCCTACCCAGCCTTTTTTCTTTTCGGTTTGTCTTTACGCCTTTGGCGGTTTTGAAACTAAATAAAACTGTAACTTTAATTTTTACTGGCTTTTAACTGACAAATAACTGATAAATGACCGATGAAGGTAGTCGTTCGTTAATTCATTGCAAGAATCAGTTTGTGATATCTTTTGGAATAATCAAATCCTGCCGGATTATTGGTTATCCTAAAGAGTTATTTAGAGTTCATTATTCACTTTTTACTGACCCACAGATTTACCTGATGATCAATGGGAAGAAATGGAGATGACTTTAGCAGCTGGTACTGAGTAAAAGGAAACTTGGTGTGCAATGCCAATTTCGTACATGTAGGACTAATTCAGTTTCGTTGTTAATGAATTACGAACTACAATTGTATTAATTGTTGTTTCTGTTCAAGTGACAGGGTTGACTCAATCATCTGTAGGTGTCACAGAAAATGCACTTTTGACATGTTGATATTTATTTCAAGCGCAGTAGTTTGTAGCTTTAAGCGGAAATTCAAAACGTATATTCTCTTAAGTGAAGAGTAGAATATTAGGATTTCGTGCATTTTGCTGATGAATTTATTTGTCAATCCTTTCTATTAGAATCAATACCAAGTTAGGTAAGCTATAAGTAGTATTGTGATAACTGTCAATTTTATAATGTAAATTTTGTAATGTACTGTAAATGTACTGTAAGTTCTTTTGGCCAAAAGGAATGGTAAAAAGTAGTTATTAATGATAATCAATCCCGCACAAAATAAGAGTTTTCCGTGCATTTAATTCATGAGCCACATTTGACCAATCAGCGCTGGGTCGGCTACACTGTCGAGTAGACCGATTTATCGTGTAGTGACGTCATGAAAAGTACTTGACTGGTGTTAAAAACGGACGCAAATGTTGGTACACCAGTGCTGCTGATGTGGATTCCATATTAGGTTACGCCTCGATCAGTCTTTATCATGTGCTTTTCACTATGTTAATATTTTTACTTTTGTCGATTTTAGCTACTTTGTTAGTACGCGTGCATTGCGTGTTAGCGTCTCAGAAACAGAAAATGCCAAAGTTCTAAAACATTGTTACATATTTTTTTTGCTTTTAAATGCACTTAAAAATGGCCCTCTACTAAAACATAGCAAATATTTTTAAAACTTTGGAATGATTCTCTCGTTCTGATAAATTTCGACATTTTTTGTTTTGTTCAACCACGGCTATTCATGATAGCCCACTTTGCTTTTCAACCCTTTATGTAACTGTCAAGAGAGTTGCTTATTAAATTTAATTTCAATAAACAGTGCAAAGTATGGAACTTGCTATTTTATCCCCTGTAGTGTTGGTTGAGGGTTGTTGCAGATACTGGGCGGCTGCCTGAGAAATGTAAGGAATGCATTGTTATGTAAGTAAAGTAACATGATTACAAAAACTGAGATGCCTTTAATTTATTTATTATTTAATGCCGAGTATCTAAATTAGCCAAATTCCCTCACTGTATTACTGAGAAACCATGTCTAAGGGTCTTAAATTGAAGCAGAAGAAATCAACCCATGGACGAACTAACTCCGCTCGACAAGAGTGCATGCACGTTGATAACAAAAAGTGAAAATTTCAGATCTATCAGTTTAAATGTTGGCCACATACAACGACTGGCAAAATAAACTTTAATTGCAATTTATGTTTTCACAATTTTTTTTTGGAAAGTCAACCATTCATTGATCACTCAATCCAGTCGTTAAGGTTGTCGCTCAATCAATCAATCAATCAATCAATCAATCAATCAATCAATCAATCAATCAATCAATCAATCAATCAATCAATCAATCAATCAATCAATCCATAGATCGATCGATCGATCAATCAATCAATCAGCAGCTTAGTTAAGAGCCTAAGCAGGTAAACCCTGGTCGAGATACATATAGTGGTCCACTTAAGGGAGATAGTGCCAATAAAGTTGCTTAACCCTTTAACCGGCAGATTTATTTGTGTTTTTTAAGAGTTTTTCTAAGCATAGGCAGTCTCTACAATTTCGTGATCGCATATAAGAAGTTTAATTGAAACTATGCGCTGTTTAGTAACACCGAGGGCTCCAATTTTCATTGTGACGTCAGCATTCGGCCGTTGCTTGCTCGATAAGCCGAGCAGTTCGGCTCAAATCTGGTACGTTTTCGGTTTATAAGTGTTTTTAGAGCCATTTTCCACTGCAGAAGCCCCCAGGCTGGCATCATGAAGCTTGAATGGTGGGTAGAGGCAAACTTCTGAAAGAAACCAGGAGTGAGAGATGATTTGACGGTGATTGGAACGCCAAAACTATATGTATGGAAACATGGCTGTTCATGAGTGAAGTTGTCTCTCTGGCCGTTCTGTGGCTGGATTCCAAGACCTACCAAGGCAATTTGGCCGAGATTTGACTTCTAAAGAATGCAATCGGTGCAATATTTTGCTGGTAGAATTGGCTGGCTCGACACTTATAAAAAACACATGAAATGGAGGTAGGTTGTGTTGCATGCCGCTGAAGTGTCTAATTTCCCAAGCATTCCTTTCGGTCAGGTATAGGAGAATCTGGGGGTTGGCAAGCATAGCTTCAATCGAATGGTAATTGTTCAGTCCGTTGAAGGTTTGATGGCAAATTTTCTTACTGAACGAAAAGTAGAAGGCTTGACGTCTGCTGTAAATGCAACATTTTAGATTTAGAATTGTTTTTTTATTAAAAAATTTGAAGGCAAAGATGTGTGTTTTTTGTTGTTTTCGAATGAAGTAGAAAATGAGCATGTTTGGATTTCCTGCAGAACAAATAGCCATATGAAACGAAAAGCCAGAGCTGTAGCCAGTTAATTGGCTTTAAACGCTTCAAAATTTATCACTTTGTCGTAACAAGAGATTATTACTATCATGTCTCCAGATCTGTGAAAGCTGCAGATTTTCAAAACATTGCTGGTGCTTTTCGTACAAATATGTACGATTGCCGGTTAAAGGGTTAATCAAAAATACCTTTTGTCAGCCAATTCATGTTTCGAATTCGGAAATGCCTGGAATCTGCAAGGCTCATCAATGCTAGTTCCTCGGCAAATGTTAGTGTCAACTTGAGCAAAGGGCAAGAAGTTAGGGGGGGAGGGTGGATGGCACCAGCCCCCAAACCTGTACCATCAGTCCACAGCATAAATTTGAAGTAATAGGAGTAAATAATTTGAAATTGTACCTTGAACATAAACTTTATTTGGGTTCATTGGATTCACCAGTCTATATTTACTTCATACAAGGTAATTACTTTTGGCAGGAGTGCTTGTCACGTGACTTACTGAGGCCCAAGCTGCAACCCCAACCTTAAATCTAACTCTAACCCCAACAACTCAATCCTAACCCTAAAAGCCAGTTAATTGGCTTTAAACGCTTCAAAATTTATCACTTTGTCGTAACAAGAGATTATTACTATCATGTCTCCAGATCTGTGAAAGCTGCAGATTTTCAAAACACTGCTGGTGCTTTTCGTACAAGTATGTACGATTGCCGGTTAAAGGGTTAATCAGCAAAGACAGAATCTCCGTTTTTGTGTGGTCGTCCTAGGGACATGAAGTCTGTCATAGCAAAACAAGTCAAAATAGTCTTTTCATTCTTTAATCCCGGCCGAGTGAAGAGTCAGAACAGGCCAGGGTTCAGTGAACCGGCAGCTGACCAGCTGTGTGGATACAGCGTGTTAGAGCTACAGTCTAATTGAAACATATTTCTTATTTTCCTAGTTTCTTAGTTCCTTGATTTTATGTTGTAATCAACACATACTTGGTTTGAATGGATATTCATTACCAAGTGAGAACTGCTTGCCTTCGGTATACAATACTTTTCTGCTCCGTTGCTCAAAGAAGGTTACTATTAAACGTTACAATCAACTGTTGTGATAAGTTTTGAAAACTACTTTAACAACTAAAATAAAACAGTAACACGAACAGATCTGTCATATACTGTCATAAAGCGGTCTGATTGTTGTAGCACTAACCGCGTCGTCCGCCAAAACATCTGCAGCTTCTTCCAATACACTTACAATTACGGCCAGCGCCCTGCAGCTCACAGGTCTTGGCATTGGAGGGACATCTCAGAATACAGCCACCTCTCCCACACGAGGCCCTGCAGAAAGTTCCGCTGCAGAGCATGGCACAGTTTCCTCCAGGACAAGACAGGAAACACGAGTTTGCAGTGCAACGCACAGGCTTGCAATTCCCACGGATACAACTCATTTCACACTTTTCTCTTGCGTTGCACCTTAAGTTACATTTCCCTTAAAAAAAAATCAATGTCAAAGTATTACAGTGAAGCTTTATCTAGTTCGAAGGTTGCCTTTCTACGTAAGTTAACGGCATTGGAAAGTCTTAGTGTTGAAATCAGTAGAAAGCTAAAATGTTTGATATAGAATCATTCAACTAGTCATTTAAGAGTCGCATAATCACAAAAAATATATTGATGTAGTTTAATACTTTTTTAACTGCACTACATTTCACATTATATCAGGCACTGCAAAACATTAGTTAAATATCGTAAAACAAAAATATTTTGAATTTCCCAAATTCTTAATTGACTCAAAACGAGCCCTGATCCAAAGAAAACGCTCGGCCATATTAAATTAAATAACAGCCGAAATTAATCAAGTTTTATTTACCTCCGTTGCACTTCTGCACACAGGAACTGTAACTTGAACTTCTCGGGCAGGAAAGCGAGCAGCCACCTAGTGGTTTAGCACACGTCTGAATCCGACTTTTGGTGGGCAAGGCATTGGTTGGTTTTACTGTGGTAAGCGCAGAGTTAGATGGTCGGATAGTTTTGCACGGTCCTGCTGTGCATTGTAAGTTGCATGTTTTGGCATTTGCGGGACACTTGAGAGTGCACTTTCCCATGGTACAACTGGCTTTGCAGTGCTCTCCTCTACAGTCCATCTCGCAGCCTCCGCCAGTGCACGACAGATCGCAGGTTTTTGCGGTACAAAGAATGGGCTTGCATTTTCCTCCGGTGCATGTTATGTCACATCTGGCAGATGAGTGGCAAGAAAGGGAGCATCTACCACCAGTGCAGATCTGCTTACATTGATTGTATTTGGAGCTTCTTGGACATGTCAGTCCACAGCCACCTTGAACGCATCTCTGAATGTGAGGACGAGGCGGTAGCGTAGGACGGACAGTGGAGATTGTAGATGGTGTTGCTCGAATAGTATTACACGGTCCAACTGTGCATCGTAAGTTGCAAGTTTTGGCGTTTGCGGGACACTTGAGATTGCACCTTCCCATGGTACAACTGGCTTTGCAGTGCTCACCTCTGCAGTCCATCTCGCAGCCTCCGCCAGTGCACGACAGATCGCAGATTCTTGCGGTACACAAAATTTGCTTGCAGTTTCCTCTGGTGCATTTTATGCCACATCTGCGTTCTCCTCTACAGTCCATCTCGCAGCCTCCACCAGTGCATGACAGATCGCAGGTTTTTGCGGTACACAGAATTGGCTTGCAGTTCCCTCCAGTGCATATCATGTCACATCTGTCAGATGAGTGACAAGATAACGGGCATCTACCGCTAGTGCAAATCTGCTTACACTGATTGTAGTTGGAGCTTTTTGGACAGGTCAATGCACAGCCACCTTGAACGCATCTCTGAATGTGAGGACGAGGCGGTAGAGTGGGATGGACAGTGGAGATTGTAGATGGTGTTGCTCGAACAGTATTACATGGTCCAACTGTGCATCGTAAGTTGCAAGTTTTGGCGTTTGCGGGACACTTGAGAGTGCACTTTCCCATGGTACAACTGGCTTTGCAGTACTCACCTCTGCAGTCCATCTCGCAGCCTCCACCAGTGCATGACAGATCGCAGGTTTTTGCGGTACACAGAATGGGTTTGCAGCTTCCCGCTGTGCAATAGAAGTGGCATTTTTCTGGAGCATGACACGTTAGGGCACAGTTCCCTCCGGTGCAAATCTGCTTGCATGAATTATATGAAGGCTTTTTCGCACAGGTTAATTTGCAACCACCACCGACGCAACTTTGCGTGTGAAAGGCACTGGTTGGCTGGAGGTTGGAAATCGCAAGAGCGACAACAAGCATCATAGAAAACAGATAGGTTAGGTTCCAACTCATCTTTGACTTCAATTTAAAATCTACGGAAAATTGAAAGTAAAAATCATAAATAAATAAAATGACGAGACCCATTTTCCCTGTGTATATGTTATTTCATCGAAGACTAATGTAAACGAGAAATGTTCGCAAAATTACATGAGAGATTGTTAAACATAGTGATAAGGTCCTTGCAGCATAAACTGGCTTCCAAATAAATTTCTGCTTTTAAGATTCGTTTTATTAAAAGGCTGAAGGCTAAGATATTCAAGTTCTTAACGGTAGTCTATATGTGTGCGCCTTATACTTACGGTGGCTCATTATGGTTAAGATATTCCTGTCTTTGGCATTCTATTGCAGCTTCACCAATAACGTTGAGATTAAACTTTTAGTACAATTAACTTCGTAAAGGTTTTACCAATGAATAAATTGATGTCACCGTGCCGTAAAAACATTGTTGCCATGGCAGCGACAGAAGTTAGCAAAGATACATTATTTTGATCGTTTGAGACTATTAACGTAAAAACTTGTCGGTGAAAGTTTTTGTTTTTCATATATTTTTGTCAACTGGACAGAACAAACCATCTAAGAGTTTTTAAACAAATTCTGTAGGTTGGCTTCAGAGCCACCTTAAATTTATAGTAAAAATAATAACGTAGCTTCTAATACTGCCTAAATATTTTTTAAACAAATTAAAAAAATTCCTTTGGTCGGTTAGATAAAAATATTTCAAAAACAAGAACTTTAACCGAGTAGTCTTAGTTATTAGCCTCAAAAGCTGCAAAAAAAGATCCACCATTTAATATTCTCGCGTTGATCATTCATGATAGGGGGCCTATTAAAAAAATGGAATTTCCACAGGAAGCCTATTTAAGTGGGGAGCTTAAACGAGGAAGGGGCGTATGTAGCAAATTAACTACTGGTTTTAAGAAGTGCTCGCGCCAGATCTAGACGTCACTAAAAGTGTTAACAAGAAATCCTGTGGGCTCATAGACGGGCCTTGGGACGTTCTACAGTGAAACCTCGATTTAAAGAACCTCTATATAACAAAGTCCTCCTTATTACGACCTATTACGAACGATTTTCTTCACCCGGACAAAATTACAGGAAAATGTATGGAACAGAACTTCGATGTAACGAAATCCTCGTTATAACGAATTCAACCCAGAAGCCCTAACGTTAAATATACATCGATATAACGAATCAATGTCAAAATGCGACGAAAGATAAATGCGAAACAGACCAGCAAGGCAACCAACTAACGTATTATATTCTGATTAGCAAAGTATAAGCATATAAAGACAAATTAGCGAGATGTATTCCACCTTTGAAAAACCGCAGAAGATGAATGCCAGCACAGGTATCTGTTGTTTTACACAACCCTCGAAATATAAAGGATTTGTTTGGAGGAACGGTGTATTTTAAAAATAAAAATATCAAATTTGTTGATGTCCGAGAAACTCCTGCTCTTGTGTACTTAGTTTGGTCATATATACTTGACATGCGTACTCAAGTTAGTCACATCGCTTTGTAATCTGTCGACAAATTTTTAAAAACTAGTTTTATGTAGCTAGTGACGCAGTAGTTCCCAGCTTCCGGTGAGGGATTACATCATTGCTTCTTACATGAAAGTGAGACAACCGAGGGACTCGTTCATGGACTAGTTCGACCTTCACTGAAACATTATCACAACATGGCGTATTCCATTTTTCCCTCCCTCCGCTCCCTGTCTTATATCTGACCGAACGTGAGGCGGGTTTTCCCCCACCTTTGCTGGGATATTTCCTTGTTTGTTTTTCCAATATTATCTTTAGCTGATTGTTTTGAAATAAAACGGCCACATCTGTGGCCAAAATATCCCAAATTGGAATGAGGCAGGTACAAAACTCGGACTGGATCAACTCGGACCGGATCGGACCGGATCAACTCGGAACAGTCCGGGTCGGATCAGGTCGGATCAACTCGGATCGACAACACATGAATTTTTATTTTTTACCCGAATTGTAGGTTTGACTTCTCTCTGAAATAGGCCATAAACAGTAACCTTTCCAGCGTTTGGAACTCTGTAACTCGACAAAACAGGATGCATCTCGTGATAACGCCACGCCGAAGATACGCCAAGTTTTTTGATAGGTCTACGCCAAGGCCCTTTATCATACATATCTAAAATAAGTCATCTGTACGTCAGTTAAAAGGTGACGCGCCGAATACGATCGTACGCCAGTACGCCGCCAACTTTCGAAATCCACGCCGAAGATCTTCGGCGTAACCTACGTAACCGAAGTTCTCACCCGTCATTTTGTTTACTAGTGCCAGTTCCTTTCGAAACTAGTGCCAGTTCATTTTATTCCCTGCATGCTGCGGGCGAGGAAGATAAAATCCCAGACTACTTGTAGTCGGTCTTTTCTCTAAGGTCGGAGGAGCGCTTTTATATCGGGAACTGGGCGAACCACCAGGCGGTATGGACGTAATTTTTGAGGATATGCCCGTCAGCCCAGCAACGGAGAAGCTGATTGGCCAATTTAAATTGTTCGCGCGGAATGGCGTCAAGGATCTCGCGATTAACTGCTTTTTTATTTGCACGCGCGCTGCCTTAGCTCGTTATAAACTTTGCTTCAAGACATTAAGAAAATTCCGCCCCATGACAAGACTAATAACAAGACGTTAAGAGGCGCTTGGTTGTATTGGATTAATTTTCAAGCTCATTTAAAGGAACTTTATGAAACAAAACACTGCGTTGACGTGTTGACGCAAACACATAATCCATAATATAACGCCATTGCGCGAGCGCAACTTTAGATTGCGCACATTGGCCAATCAGTTTCTCCGTTGCTGGGCTGACGGATATCCTCAAAAAATGCTTAAGGTGGCTTACTACAGTTTTGAGGGATAAAATTGCTCAACTTTGAACTTTTTTGTTAAATGCTCAAAAATGTTTTTCCCTATCTCTAATTACTGTTTGTTACAGTATAAAACCATCATATGCGACATTCCAACCATATAGGTGCTAAAGATAGCCAAAATAAGCAACCGAGTGCTTAAGAGGGGACTGGGCACTAGCAGTTTCCATAGCGTTTTACTCAAAATCTACCCGTATGACCCTACCTCAAAATTTCATAAATTAAAAATTACCTTTGATTGAGCACTCATGCAAAAATAAACAAAAATCTGTAAGATAGATTTTTCGCAAAATAGGAAAATGTCGTATTTTCGCTATTTTAAAAATAGCTCGAAATCGGTCTTACAGATTTTTCTTAAATTTTAGCCGCGGACGTGTTTCAACCCTATGAATAATTTGTGAAAATTTCATTATGGGTCGTACGGTAGGTTTTTGAGTAATTTGATGTCAAAAAAAAGTTTGCACAACCTCCGACAGGATCCGAATTACGTATGCCTTTTCATTTAGCGCGCGCTCGTGTGACGCAATGCATCGCGTGCGATAAAGAAAGACAAAATTAGAACACCTCTACCGGGCTATTTATCAACCTTTTACGGGTGCCGCGCGGTCCTTTCCATATATGCTATCATTTGTATACTTACCGCGATTTACTATCTAAATTACCTCGCCCTACTCCCGTCTGGCCTCGTAGCTCAGTCGGTAGAGTGTCGGAAGATTTGAAGGTTCAAATCCCACCGGGTCAAGATTTTCTTGATCCAGTGGAAACCCTCCCAAAACTCCTTTTAAAGGGTGTATACCCAGGGGGCTTTGGCGTATCGGCAGTATTGCCTACTACCGGCACACCATAATACTCTTAAATATCAATTAATTACACTTTATACGGGTGCCGCGCGGTCCTTTCCATATATGCTATTTATCAACCTTCCTGGTCTTAACTCTTTTCAGTCCTAGGTAATAAAACATTTCTGAAAGTATTTGGAAATTTCAATTTGGTTTAACGCGATTTAAGGTGGCTGGTAATGGTTTCCAGCACTTTCCAGCTCTTACACTTTGACTGGATAGTACAATAAATTTTTATCAGTTGATGCTACAATAATGGTATCAAATAAATGCCCAATGATTGCCGAGTACGTTTTGGTTACTTTCTTGACCTCACTGGTTTCCATAGCAACACTATAACCTGTTAAAAACACCCTTAATTTTAGCTTTAAGTGCTTATAACTCAAAAACGAGCTCGATGACCCCCAATTTTTATTATTGAACATTGATTAGCATGTTAAGATACAACTTTCTGCAAAGTTAAAAAAATTTCTACGAAGGAGTTTCAGAGCCACCTTAAATTTTTAAAAATTTAAGGTGGCTCTGAAACCGCTTCGTAGAAATTTTTTTAACTTTACAAAAAGTTGTATCTTTACATGTTAATTATAACTCAACAATAAAAAATGGGGGTCACCGAGCTCGTTTTTGAGTTATAAGCACTTAAAGCTAAAATTAAGGGTGTTTTTAACAGGTTATCCTGTTACTATGGTAACCAGTGACGTCAAGAAAATGACCAGAACATATTCACCAATCATTGGGCATTTATTTGATACCATTATTGTAGCATCAACTGATAAAGATTTCTAGTACAGACCCGTCAAAAGTGTAAGAGCTGAAAAATGCTTGAAAATGCTGGAAACCGATACCAGCCACCTTAAGTGCTGAAACTTGTTTGCGCTTTTTTAGAGTTGCTCGCGCAATTTTTATCGGCGCGAGCAATATTGACGATAGGCAGAAAATCGTAGCGCGCGCTCTTGAGTCTCTTAAATACTGTAGTAAGCCACCTTAAGGACGTTCGCGCTAATTGTTTATGCGCATCTTTACTGCGCACGTAATTCCTGTCGCAACGCTACGCAACGTCATGCATCGAGCGCGGGCGCTGAGGAAACTTTCCAACCACATATAGGGTGAGTAGCCGTTGCAATGACTTCGCTTGCAGTTTGCTAGCTTAAATGGTCGGTGACCCCTACTTTTTTCTTAAAAGATCACTTTTGTTAACGATTATCTACGTTTTGTGAGAAAATGAAAAAAATCTATCGATTAAAAGGTTGATTTTTTTTGCCCCACGCACGTTCGAATTCCGCTTTTTGATCTTTTCGTTTTGCCGTACGACGGGTTCAAATGCCTCTTCCAGGGCTAAGTTTTGCATAAAAGATGGCAGCACTTAAAATTATTTACGCAACAGACGCACTTCTTCAAAATATCACCAAGATCGTTTGCCTCCGTTTTCTCATCATCGATAATTTAAACTACAAACCTTGAAAGCCGTGCGAAATTACGTGCGCCAATTTTTCAAAATCAGGGTAGTTTTCTACAGACTTTATCTCTGAAACGAAGTCGGTGACCCCCACATTTTTTTGTTTTTCTGACACAAGTAACTCATTATCCGTCCTCAGTAAAAATTTTAGAAAAATCTATCGACTAGAAAATTTTCGCGCGAACGTCCTTAAGGTGATTCCACTGAATTGCATTGCGCATCCTTGCTGCGCATGAGTTTTCGCGTCATTTAGCGCATGCACAAGCGCGCACACACACACAACATTACGGCTTTTCTTTTAGGTTAAGCTCAGAAGAGAAATAAATGGTCATTTTCTTCTAAACGAGCACGGTGACCCCCATTTTTTAATGAATAAATTTAAAAGACATCCGATTGACTACAACATATCGCAATTTAAAGAAAAGTTAAATACTCTACTTTGAGATATTTTTATTTGAATGCTTTAAAAAGTACGTTTTTAGGTAGTGCTGCTTACGCACGCTCGCAGCAAAACCTTTAATTTCTTTCATAATCTTAATTCCAGTTTAATCAAAATAGTTTATTATGTAAGATTAAAGTCTATTTCGTTGAACTGCTTCGATATTTTAACTCAAGAAATATGATTTTTTCTAGAAATGATAGTTCCCTTTTCGGATTTTGAGGGTTCCTAGTATGAACCTCGTGGATCATATGTTATAATAACCATCCAGGTTGCACAAAAACGAGCACGGTGACCCCCATTTTTTATTGCATTTTTGTGACGCTCATAACATAGTTATGAACTGGACCAAGTCTTAGAAAACTTTAAATACTCATTCTTTTTCAGTGGAATCACCTTAAGAGTCCGCAGTCTATTTTTCCTCGCGCGCTGTTGTCTCGCCACAATCTCCCCGTCTCGCGTCTTAAACCCTAGTTTACAGCATTCCCTTTCTGAATTTCGAGAGAAAAACAGACTGCATGCAGTCTAATAAAATCCTCGATAACAATTCCCAAACAAAAAATAGAGTCTGTCATTCAGAATGTTTTTTGTTTGTTTGTTTTTACAGTAGGCGATGTTACACGTTTATGGAACTCCTGGTTGCGAAAATAGTATGAAATTTATCGAGTCTTCGAGTGTTCGCGCTCACTATTTTCACATTTCCGTGCAACCCACAGGCAGCCCAAGCTCTCTATCAGATTACCTTCGGACGTGACTCTTGCTTATAAGCGGTGTTGTGTTACAGAGATTCGATTTGTAAGGGTTTGTATGGGAACGCAAAGTTTTTACTTTAAAAGTAAAAAAATCGTATATTTTGTGAATAAAATTGACTTACCCTGATTTTGTGTTTCATTCTTTGTTGTTTGCCAGCTTCTCAGGTCGGTCTAACGCGATTTCGGCGAGTTATCGTAATAACGATAATAGAGAGCTTTAGCATATCTTGCAAATAGAAATGAGCCAAAATAAACCACATTAGCGAAACGTGTGGGAAATTATAGAGCTTGAGGTGTCACACTTTACAAACAGGAAACTGTGCAGTCCTAAATATAAACCTCTAGACATTTGCTTGACCTGGCACGAGTAAAACAAAATGGCGGGTGAAGACGGTAAACGATCAAAAATCAAAATGGCGCGTAAATGGCCCATTTCTGAGAGGAATTAAACCTACAATTAGATAAAAATTTAATATATTTCTCAATTTATTTATTTTTTGTCGATCCGAGTCGATCCGAATTGATCCGACCTGATCCGACCCGGACTGGTCCGAGTTGATCTGGTCCGAGTTTTGTACCTGCCTAATGGGAATGTCTGTTTTTGTCCCAGCAAACAGAGCTCAGCCAAAGCAGCACACGTCTTACCAATAGTGAAGTGTGAAGTGAAGCGTGAAGTGAATACTTTATTTACCCTCGGATTGTAGGGTAGCTTTAACAGCTAATGTCTCCGAGCATTTCATCAGCACAATGGGCAAAGACCAGTCCACAACACCGGGAACTTTGTATGTTTTCATTAATTAAGAAGGAGCAAGATTAATAAAACTATTTATTTAAGTAGAGAAAAAAATAATTACGGAAACAAATGTGACCAAGTTAGGTTCAGCGTTGTTATGTAAACAACAGACAAATGTAATTCCAAACACAAACGAATTTATTAACACAGAACAAAAAGGGTGAAAGCAACTAAAAGGAATAACAAATTACAAACAAGTATAAATAAACTTAAGAAAGAAAACTATTTACAAAACAAGAAAATATTGGTAGGCTGAAAATAACATTTAAACTGACAACTCTGTGTGAGACTGGGAATGAGTCACACAATGCAAACTAATAGCAAATTAACATGCACAGAAAGATATAACAATAAACCGAAACAAATTCTTAACCAGATAAAAGGAAACTAACGAATTTGGAACACAAGCAAGACAATTCTATGGCACAATTCTATGGCCAAATAACAGAAAACATACTGAACAAAGTACTATTAATAACTTGGCTATTAACTAGGCTCTTTAACACTACAAAGTGATGACAGCTAAGAAACTAGAAAGGTCAAAATCAATAATCTGGATCCTCAGATTACACTATTTCACAACTGAACACATAAGCTAGTAACACAAAGTAATACTAAGGAATTTGGTGAACCAAGACAATTAACAAGGAATCCAGCTAACAAGACCAGAAGCATGTGGCCCAAAAGGACTGAAATTATGCACCAGTCATTTGAAATCCCCGACCCCCCCCCCCCCCCCCCTCGGGCATAGGCGGGGTAAAAGCGGGGCTCTCACTTCAGATTCACTCCATTTTAGTTCCCCGTTAGGCGGGGGATGCGCCAGAAATCACTGCCTTCGCATGCCGGACCGGGGAATAAGCGGGGCAGTCACTCCATGCTCAGCGGTTTGAATTATTTGTGTTGACCCGCTCGGTCGATCGGTTGCTTTGTAGTATTTCGCTGCAATTCGCTGCCTAATATCGCGAAGTAAAAATTGTTTTGTAAAGTGTCATACCAGAATTCAAAGAAGGCTATATTGGCAGAAGATATTCAAAGTCTGGTGACGAAAGGTAGGCTTATTTCAATGATATGGTATTGATAAGTATTCAGTTTGCTGTGATCTTGCATTTTGTAACATCAAGTTGTAAAACAGAAAAAGTTTTTTACTAACCTTTATTAAAAATGAAAAGTTGATTTGGTAATAGTCGTCTTCTTCCTTGTCCATCGAGGGGCCTTTGCAAGTGTATTGCTAGCTACTCTGAAATCAACGTGTTAATTTCATGGCTACCAACGTTTTTATCTTCCCTTATTGTCATTCATTGTTGCGCTTGGCAAAAACAAGTTTTCTACAAAAGATTACTTTTCTTATAGCATGTGTGTGGATCATGCAGGGGCGGGGGAGTTCACCATTCACTTTTCTCCCGGGGACCGGGGACTTCACTTGCCTTCACTTGCAAAAAAGTGAATGCTCCGCCTATGCCCGAGGGGGGGGGGGGGGGGGGTCGGGGATTTCAAATGACTGGTGCATTACTCAAAAACGACTAAACAGGGCAATTAATCTGGTAAGCTAATTATAACAAATAATCCTGACAGAACTGAATGATCAGGCCAAAAGTTCAACTTATCACACACATGTTAACAAGAAGGTAACATACCAAGGCACTGAAGACAAGCTTGCTCGGCCAAACTAGAGTATTCTAAGGCTTCTGAGCTGTGAAGTCTGCGAAGGCTTGAATGCAACTGAACTAATTCTAGCTTGAAACTACTACCTACATGCTTGGAGACTGGGTTACATCCTGTTACTAAAGGCAAAGGCATGCAGTAATCAACCACAAAGTATACCAAGCCTAGATTCCTACATGTCCAAGGACGGCTTATAAACAAAGTAAGCTTTATTCATTTACGAGTTCCTGTTTACCAGAAAGGAAACAAGCTGCCTACACTTAAAGGGACAGTTTCACGATTCGGCGCATGTCCATATTATATATTCGCCTGTGCACGCTTTATTGCAAGGCCCGCTTTTTCATTGTTTATGAACCAGTCGGAAGCGAGTTGCCTGATTTCGCATGCAAATAGCCATAAAATCATCAACCGTGGAATAAATCCTACGGGCCAAAACTAAATTCAACGGTCCACTAAGCTTGTAAAATCCACTAAAATCTTCTCACAATTTTGGTCATCCGTCATTTTGGTACGTCTAATCATAGTATGTGATTACTGAACTACATGTGAGTGGGGTTTACTATGCGATAACATTGATAAAAAGCGAAAAAAGTATTTTGATTTATGGACATGCGCCAAACCGTGAAACTGTCCCTTTAAGCAATTATGCTCTGAAACAGGCTAAAATGACATAACCGTGGTTTGTGTGTGTGACACAATGATTACTAAACAACTTCCTTTGTTCTCATGCCAGCATATTTGTGAAGAAAAATAAAATGTCTACTAATAAATTGTGAACCTGGTCACACAAAGTTTATCTACCAACTCCGAAAACACTGTATCGAGACACCTTACCAGTTTAACTCAACAGCGTTTGATCTTGGGGACGACGGTATCGTGTATTGTGTATCGTATGGCTGATGTCAAGCCTTCTTCAGCTTAGTTTTCTAGAACAACAACAACGGGGAGTTTAATGAAATAAATATATAGTATGGCTAATGAAGCGCAGTTTTTGTTTTCAAAAAATCCTACGACAACAATCGAGGTGAGGATTTACTAAAACAGTTAGCTTGTTTGATAGAAAATCACAATAAAAACTGATACGTGATATGTTTCAGCTACTGTGCGTGAATCAATCAAGTGAATTGCTGTGAATGTATGATTTATTTTGGGAAAATAAAGATACCACATCTTGAAAAGGTGACCGGGTGTCACGGAATTTCTATTTCTTGATTTTTTAATTAGTTTTGTTCCCCTATTAGTATATTGTCTAGTACATTTATTTCTTTTCGCTGTTACGTAACTTTTATTCTCTAAAAGTGTAATATGTTAGTCGTTGCGTAATCAATTCTATATCACCTTTATTGTAAGTGATTGTTAGCTGTTAATCGTAAAAATCACCCACTCAATTCGCATCAAAAATAATTTTGCCTGAAACTCTGTCAACTGAAAGACTTTACCGAGGAAAGAACTAAAACAGATTTGGTTTGATTTGAAATAATTTTCGGGCCGCGTTAGGAGCCATTAAATATTTCCCCTGGTCAGGGCCAGTCGCAACGTCTCGAAAACTTAAAAATAGTCCTTTTTGGTGACATTGTAAAATCTTCCATTCGCATCTTCTAGCCAAGAGTTTTATATCAATTTGCTCATAAACCTTTCTAGTTTCTCAAATTTGGCACCTGCTTAATGTTCTAGCCTATACAGCCGAAAAGTGCCGTCCTTCATCTGCAAAAATATGCAAAATCCCATGTACGTTTTCAGTATTTTAAAAGTTATGTCTGTTTGTATCAGCACATGTGCAAGGTTTTGAATGAAGTCTTTGGCATTTTGGGGAAAAGTAGAATTTAATTCAAATTCATGATAAAGGAAGGGAGGAGTCTCTGGCCAGGTTACCATAGCTTTCTGAATGCAGGAATAACATCAACCCCTGACCAGTTGCAAACGTGTCACATAAGTCAGCTAAGAGGAACTGTGCGCGAATGTGAGCTGATCCTCAACAGGTCGGGGTTGCAACTCGAACTATCCTGGGATCAGCTTGAAAAACAATGGATCTGTGAGAAAAATTGTAGTTCTGAAATGGCGGACGAACTCGACGGAACAACTTGTACCCATAATAAAATACAAATCTTTTTTTATTATTAACTAACAGGTTTATTTTCCTTATAGAAAATAAGCTAACATGGTGATAAGTAGAAGACAGCAGGAAACTATGTAAAATTGTCCGGGAACAACAATAAGAATAATACTAGGAAGGCTAATATTGTTCTTGCATGGTGGAAATAAAATTGGGCTTATTGAAGTACTTTCCACTTTAAATCTCTTGTACAACATTAACTAAAACATGATAAAACGGTGTAAAGCATTTACCAAAATATTAACATTAGGAACTAGTACATGGTAGTACTGTGTTTTGGCAATGTTTTCAAAATGATGTTGTGACTGTGTAAAGTGTCATTATTTAGAACAACAATTAATTAAGACCACTATTGTAAATGTCATTATGTGTGGTCCAACTTTATCCAAAGCATGCTAAACATTACAAGGCATTCACTGGCATTCAACTTTTATTTGTATTCGGCCGGTATGAGGGCTAGAATGTTGCAGTGTTTGAAAAAAGCTACAGCACAACTCAAAATCTCTGACTCAAAATCATAACAAAGAAAACACAAGACTTGAGCTTACGTCTACAAAAGTGTCAGTCACTCAGTACACAGTGTTCGATCAGTACAGGTTCGCTCCAAGGCGGAAGGTTCGCTCACAACACAGTGTTCGCTCCCACAAGACGGAAGGTTCGCTCAGTAAACAGTGTTCGCTCCAAGGCGGAAGGTTCCCTCAGTACACGCAAAAGCTCGCCAGCAAAGCGCCCTGGGATTACGTCAGACTATTGCGCAAGAATGCAGAATTCTTGCGACGACGACAGATCAAGCCGAATTTTCAACTCCTGCCCTGGCCCTGAGGGCCTGGGCCGGAGTAAAAAAGGAATTTGACGTTCTCCATATTTTAGATGAAACGGACGCTTCACGTCAGTTCAAAAGAAAATAACCACGCGTTTAAGCATTTTTACGAGGTTTGACTGATAAATTTTCTCGAGAACGCTTTGGAATTTGACCACGGGGTCACGTGCTAGGTATGAATTGCAGTGAGGTGTTTCAAATAGTGTACAAAATGTTACAGCGCTTTGAGTAGAATTTTGGTAATGAAATTTTGCATCTATTGCTCGAACTTTCAGCGGAATCCGTCATAATATTGAACTCTGCGACAACTGTCTGAGTAGCTTGAAGCGTCGCATTTTGGTACTTCCTGAGTTCCTTAAACAACAGTCGTATTGTTTCCTATTCACTGCAAGCTATATTTTAGAGTCCATATTCGAGGTTGAAAAAAAAAAATCTTTTGCCTGTCTACTCGTCCGAATTTGTAATTCACTTGTTGAGAGAGAGAATATTACAACTCATATTTTAAGACAAACAATTTCGCGAACTTGTGCGGCGGCAAAGTTGCTTTGAAAGCGATGGCAACTGGTCATAATGGATATCATGAAATTTCTTGTCTTAATGTTGAACATTTGTCTGGGGGCCATCTGTTACCAGTAATTATGATATCACAAGGGGCTCACGACCTTGATCGTGATGGAATGTAATAACAACCTTTGAAACAAATTTACGGCTCCTTGTTTTTATGTGGAACAAACATTAACACAATCACAAGCACAGTGATCAAGACCTTTGATCTTACTTTGCCGCTTGTCGTAAAGTGTTACTTGTCAGTTGCTTTCTAATAGACTGCAGGCAGTCTCTCCCGAGCAAATGCAATATACGAGAGGCGAAGGCACGAGCGCGGCTTTGACGCTCGAACATAGCGCTCGCTAGCTTTCGCGTTCGTCCCCGCGGATTTTAAAACAAAAGAGAAACTGCTCGTAGTCTTACATTCTAATAAAGAAGTCGTTCATGTCGAAGCGCTACTCTGGAATAACTAAAAATACGAGAGTTACCTGGAAGCTACCTGTTCAGTTTGGATTCCTCAGTTCTCGTGACACACTGCACGCGTCAAGGGTGTGCCCGGATTATTTGTAGGCTTGATTACCAGACGCTGTTCAGCGAATGAGCCCGCGCTGAGTGGAATCGAGAGAGCGGCGGACATCGAGTTATCTGCGAGTTTCAATATATATGCTCAAAAAGGGCGTTTACTTTAGATTTTATCGTAGTATGTATCTCAGTGGGGGCTTAGAGAAGGAAAAATACTTTGAGCGAAGCGAGTAAAGGCGCGTAAGGTCAAAGCCGACGAGCAGTAAACCAGTGCCTAGGGTTCGGTTGCATCACGCAAGGAATTTGCTGTAAAGTTGATTCATGAGTAATTTTACTTTTTTCTGGAAGGAGTAAAAACTGATCCGCTCAATTATTTTCAGTAATATTTGGATATTGACGGGTTTGATAACACATGAAGTAGTTGATATTGCACTCTGTGAAAGTTGTCTCAATAGCTTGAAGCTTCGCTTTTTTTTTATACTTGCTGAGTTCCTGCAACAATAACAATGCAAATAATAACACAATTCTAGGGACACACTGCACACGTCAAGGATGACACTAAGATATACAGCCATTTCAGGACATTTCGAAAAAGGTTGTCGGAAAAAAATGCAAGCGAAAATTCCGAAGTGTATTGTGGGTAGTTCTAAGTTCACTGTTTCTTGACTTAAGCATTTCAGGGAAATCTGAAAAAAGAAAGAAATGCACGAAACGCAATGGACGTATGTTTGCAAGTGCTAAAAGAAAGTAACAAAAGTAGGTTCGATAGCTACAGTGTCAAGAACCGGGTGTATTGATCATGTCCCAGATTACCTTACGGGATTTTCGCGGGCGCTTTTCTCCGACTACTTTTTTTGAAATAGCCATATATGCAGCCAAATATGATCTGCGAGTTTCAGTAGTATGGTCCTGCTCAGTCCTCTCTGCTCCACAGAGGCCTCTTTTATTTTTTTGTACGGTCTAAGAATGGGGGAGAGGTGAAAAAAAAGCTCTCCCCCTGTTTTTTATTATTTTTCGTGTTTTTCGCCTTTTCCATTTAAACTTCCTTCCTTCCTAAGACGGAGGAAGGAACAGGGAAGATAAAAATCGACTAAAACACCACTTCAAGACGCAAAACAGGCAAAAGGACACAGCAAATGGCAAAAGTAAGTTTATTTTGTATATTTACTGTATTTTAAGCATAAATACGGCCAAAATCGACCCAAATCCCATACAAAGCCTTATAATATTCTCAACGGTCTAGTGTTACGCAACACCAATTTATACCTACCAACCGCTCGAAACGTGAGCTTGGGCTGCCTTTGGCAAAACAAGATGATTCACGAATCACGTCAAATTCAACTCTTCGATCACGGGTCGCGTTTAAGTTAAAAATTGCGTTCACATATCACGAATCCCGAAAAAATAAAGGCTTAATTTTTTAAATCATGATTCACTGAAAAATAAATCATGCTTCACGCTTAAGAGGAGAGGAGGGGAGAGGGCATTGATAGGGAACAATTCATTCTTAACAAAACGATAAGAAGAGTCATTTTTAAAATACCGAAAATTCGCATTTACAATAAAGAAGCCTTAAACGAGCTCTGTCACGAGGAGTTCGCAGATCTTTGGTCTAAACTGTTCTAAAATTAGTGGTAGGCAACTTAACCCATGAAAAACATTTTCTTTGAACATCTAAAGGAAGATATAACCTTAATACGTGGCTAGAAATCAAACTACGGCTATAAATATCGATTTTTTGAAGACGCGTGGAAACAACTTGAAAAGTTTAGCTAAACTTTTCAAGTTATAATCCATTGCCATCGCAGCCATCTGCAGCTAAAGACGCTTGTTAACAGTTTCGGTGCTCTAATATAGCAATTGTTAATAAAAATGGACTATTATTTTCTGTTTTCTTTCGACACAAATATAAATTTTGGCTGTTCAAAATTCTGTTAAATCCGTGACAAAGCCCCTTTAACAAGTTTCTAAAAAGAAGCTTTTCTTAAGATTACTTTACATTATAATGTAACAATAAATACAAGTAAGTATTTGGTGAAAGATATCATTCGACACATAGGGTAATAGATAATAAATAAATAAAATAATAAATCGTTTTATTTTGGTGTCAATATATTGAGCACTAATAATGAAATAGAAACTTGTTAAAAATCCCAACTGGCAGGAGGCTGTTTACAAAACGTGGAGGAGTTGAATTAAGGACGACCAAATCCGTACAGTGGGAAGAGGATTTTGAACCAGGGACATCCGGATTACACCTCCAGTGCCCTAAGCACTAGGCCACGCCCCCTGCTAACAGGATAAACTATCTTTATAAAGTAAAGTATAAATAAATACCAACATCTTTAGGTAAGAAAAGCGAGAGTAATGCAAACGACGATTTCATATCATATTTCATCGTGATAGGATAAATTTTACATGCTTCTCTGTTTTAAAAGAAGGCAGTGCTACAGACGCTTACTTGATATACTGTTTAATCAATTACCTTAATTCTTCCTGGTTGAAATATTTTGGTTCCTTAACATTATATGCAGGTTTAGAAATTCCTTGGAGTGCAATGTACTATTTACATTCCGGCATCTGGAAGATCATTGGATCGGCTCCCGTTGGGGAACTCATAAAATCTTTTTTTGAGTATTCAACTTTTCGACGATTCTTTATTTCACTTTATATCTAAGTCTACATTTCAATTAAATAATAATTAAATAATTTATCTGCATTCCGTTAAAAATAACTTTTTTGCAACACTCCTACGACTGATGTAACGAAAGTATCTAAAACAAGGCAACTAAAACAAACCACTGAATAATATTGTTTACCGAATGATGGATTTCTTGTATATTACAATAATAAATAAACTAGTGGTACCTATCGGTAGAAGTGCCAACGAGTACAACAAGAGAGAAGGGTTGTGAGGATAATAAATTTATTGTAAATGTTTGACTAAAAGTACACTTTATGATGTGGGTGTCATCAATGTACATTGCATGTATTCGTTGCGGAATGTTTATGGAATAAACTGATGCGATTTGGTGAAGGCCTAATGAAGGAGTTCTAAAATGATACTAAAGTAGTGAGAAACCTTGTGAAATCCATGTAATTTGAGGGTTGCAAGCCATTGCAGTTCTATGCCGCTATTTTGGAAAGGTGTCAGCTGTTTTTAAGTCCAATAGACCTTAAATCAAAGTGGCTGTGAGCCACTGAAACTCGGAAAATATATAGCCTTTGTTTACTTCATATATAGTAACACAAATAAAGGCTGCATTTTACCCAACCCCCTACACGCTTCACAAGACTAATTGATTACTAAATTTAATATTAAAGACTCTCTGTCGACTGCGAGTGTTTGTTAATGTTTTGATTCTGGCGCCGAAGAAAATCGTTCGAAAATCAAAAAGATTTAGGGCATTCGCGCCCTAAAATAAACTATACCGGTAGAAACAGGTATAAAATGTTTACTTTCGAGGTCATCCAGCTAAGAAATACTTTATTTTGAAATTATGACCTCGCGTCGTGGGGGCGCAAGCTACAATTACAATTACAAGCTCCTGTCGCCATACGCGTCATTGGTCGTCATTTGAAACAACTCCATAAAATAAATTTCCTTTTTATTTGCTTTTAGAAGCACATATACAGAGTATATATATACAGTACTTAGTGCTCTTAAAATACAAGATGTAGAACTAGAGCAATGAACATTTCGTGGCGATTTCCATACCGGGGTTTGGAATTCCTGCGGAGATTGTTTCGATAAGCGGTCACGTACAGATTCTAAATGCTTTCAGTTCGATCTTTTTTCACTCCGAAAGATTGCCATTACTAGCGAGTAGGGGAAAAATGAAGCAAAGAACGCACTTTTCATCGAAATAAAAATGTCAAATAATCTCAATAAAGCTTACTTGGTACTGGAAGAATCTACTGGCAATGCGAAGGGAAATAATTCTGCAGCGATTCAGTGTCACTCAGCTCAATACTGCAACAAACGTGAGCAGTTTTCACTTTGCCTGTATCCGAGGTCATCTTCTTTGTTTCTCCATTGATTCTGGGCAGATTTTCTTGAATAAATCTTTTCGGAAGAGCCTCTCGTTGGCTAAAAGCAGATCGCGTACCGGCCGTTAAATGTTTTATAGGTTCTCACACATGTGAGTTTGCGGATCACGTATCGACGCCATGAATCATGCATCGTGCATGTGCTGAACAAATAAGTAGCGCGCTGATTGGCCAAAACTATGACAAATTGTGCACGTGCTGAACAGTTTCTGCTCAACAGATTGGCTAAAAACATCAGACATTGTGTCGTCACGATCTACCTTACATTACATTACTTACATTTCTACATTTTGGAGCGTTTGTGAGATTTTTTCCGCACATACAAATCTTCTCACGGCTCTATAATCTGCCGCCTCGTCAGGCCTTCTGGTCTTCCAGAAGGCCTGACTCGTTGGCAATAAATTTATTTATCAATAATTTATAGTGAGTGCGTGAACAAACTAGCCAGAAATAAGGGGTTGTTAATCTATCTTCTCTTTCTACACACTACTTTGCAAAAGCGAAGGAAATTCAATCAGTGCTCACTACTACTCTAACATGCACTACACTCTTTTTTTTATATAAGAACGTCTAATTTTGGGGCCGAGGCTGAGCGTTCTTATTTTTTTCACGATTTGAGGCTGAAAATGTTCTTAAGACGTTCTTAAGTTCCATACCATAGTATTTCATTAAATCAATACGGACGAAACCAGAAAACGTATCAAACAGCATTGTTCACCGAATGTGGTGTATGAAGTTGCTCTTGACATGCTTGCGCGGCCTGCTCCCTGTAATTTGGCGCCGCGGACAAATTTCTTTTAAAAGCACTCCTGTTGGACCACAGTAGTTTTGCATTTATTGATGCTGCTCATTTTACAAAAAAATTACAACAAATGGGCAAAGTAAAGTTGTTTTCCGACTCTCAGCCTGGGGTATGTTCTTAGCATGTTCTAAAAATTTGGGCAAATCTCAGCCTCAACGTTCTTATAAAAAAGGTTCTTATATAAAAAAAAGAGTGTACTATCGTTTAATTATAAATAATTAACGTCTCACTTGACATCATTTAGGTTGAGCCGAGTTGTCAAGAGATGCTTCATTTCAACTTGCGGAGACGCTTGTTCTTTATCGCGTTGAGGATTTTTACGTCTGTGTCTTAAGAAACAGATGACCCCAATCATCGCTATGACGACTACGACCACGGCAGCTGAAATAGTGGCGAAAATATACCATGGTGTGATACTGGATATAATATCTGAAAAGGAAAACAGCGTATTAGTTAGTTTAATGGACAACACTAACTGACAGATAGAGAAACCAATGTGTTGGTTCATTGAGACAATGGTACCATCGACGGTCTATCCACTACATAGGATTAAAATCAACAAAGGGATTACGGGTGGTTACCGTGCACTAGCTTTGAGTTTATTACAATGTACACGTAAACAATTCAAACATGGGAGAACTCCGACCAATTCATCTAACACGCCGTTAAAGATACCTCATCGCTCAAGTTCGACAATTTATCCTCGACCTACCTTTTGAGCATGTCGGTAAAGTTCCATTCCATTGGCCGTCTCTGCCGCAATGAATTGTGTTTGAGCCAATCAGCGTGAACCCTTCATTGCAGGTGAACCAATAGCGCGAGCCCATGCTGGTACCGTTACCATGCGCATGTCCATTTTGAAAGGATTCAAGGGGAGAGCAAACTAAAAAAAAAAGCAAGTAATGCGTTATACAATATATAGAGTAAATAACACGTGACCGGCTTGGTATATCAAAGAAAGAAGGTCACTGCCCGATATATTAAAGAAATTTTAAGAAGTGCGTGACTGCGTATATTAAAGCCAATAAGGCGTGACTATAGGTGAAACGTGTAATGCGTGACTGCATACATAATAAGAGCAAGAAAAACTTAACAGGTCATATTAAAACTTCTTTTTAAGGATAAAAGGTGCTACTATTTCCAAGGTCTAAACTAATGATAATCTTCGAAAATTCGACAGATCCGATTCATTAAATAATACATTCATTCACCTGTTTGGTGGCAGCTCGGCTTAGACCCATTCCACTCTCCGTACGAACAAGAAATGACAGACGAACCGTTCAACAAGAAGCCTGGGTTACAGTGGAATCTGTAGATTATTCCACCATTTTTTGTATCTTTTCTCAACACAGTACCATTGCGAATCGTCTTTTCTATTGGAATGCATCCTGTAAATAAAATATAAAATAAGTTGCTGTATTACTTTGAATTCTTACGATTATTATATTATATTTACTGTTCTTAGTTACTTTCAACTAACAAATGACACAGTGTCATCTATCTACCTATCTGGCAGCTTGGTTTAGATCCATTCCACTTTCCGTGTAAACAAGATAAAACAGACGAGCCGCTCAACAAGAAGCCTGGGTTACAGTGGAATCTGTAGATTATTCCGCCATCTTGTGTGTCGTTTCTCAGCACAGTACCATTGCTAACCGTGTTTTCTATTGGGATACATCCTGTACAGAAAATATAAAATCAATCGATGCATTAATTCTGCCAAAGATTCTGTTGTGTTGGGTCACTTAGGTAGGTAAATGAAAACTCTTGAGGATTAAAAAAATCGAAGAACAAAATGTTTGAGACGACGGCCTTTCCATACACTTGCCCACATACTAGGTGGTTGGTGAAAGGCTTGTGTTTCCAACGACGAGAAGAAATATGGAAGGTTCTACGCCTTTTTAGGTGTTGTTCTGGCCGCCCTTTGACCAAAATTATTGTTATCTAAAATATTAATGATTTCAAAATACCAACTTTCGAACTGATCGATTTCCAGTTTTCACAAAGTTCAAATGTCAGTAAATCTCTTTCCTGATACCATTAGTTGATAAAAATGTGTGCGGCCTTCTTCCCTTGTGTAGATATTCTTTGTCTGGCCACTAGTTTACATTCTAACACAATCTTCTCACCTGGCGTCTCGGTTTCATTAATAACTGCAACAAACGACTCCACTGCCTGTTTAGACGCCTCTCCAATTCTGACCTTACCAGTGGTATGAATATCGAACAGACACTGTTTGTTATCACCACACACGTCACGAGCCTGCTGTCCCAGGGTTGCATTATTAAACACCAAGTCATCCCGATCCAAAAATATCGGCACATATCCGGCATTGAAATAAGAGGAGTGATCCTTGCCTTCATCGTAAGTGAATAATGAATTATCTGCGGTTGTAGCCCCTGAAATAAATAAATAAATAAATAAATAAATAAATAAATAAATAAATAAAACTTTATTATAAGCATCAGAGTATTTAGTACTGTTGCACTTATCGTGGACACTGAAAATAAGCAAACAAATATTACAATTACAACAGAAATTTGTTTCTAACGCATTATTTGGTAGAAGGCTAATCCGCTGGCTATTTAAAGCTATTTACAGCTTTTCAGCGAACACAACTGAACTTAACACGAAATAACTGTCGAATCTTAGCTGCTCTTTTTCGTCCAAGAAAAGCTCTTCGTATAACAACCCGTACGTCCCGCATTAGAGCTAGAACCCAATCTCTTCCCAACCTGAACTTGTACAAGAGCCTGGATGTCGGTTTGTGTGACTCAGCACTGAAAGCAATTAAATGTACTTCAAAATTTCGCTAAGCTTATAAATAAAATGCTTTTGTGTTTTTCTGTGAAAAAAAAAAAATCAAATATTTTTTGCGCGCACGATTGGCCTAAACACGTCACGTGATGAGATTCCCCAAGTGAAGAAGTGAAGCAGTGCACAGTTTTCAAACTTTGCGATTTACGTTCACACGTTTAGTTTTCTTTTCGAGAAGATCGTTAAAATGAACAGAACTTAAACCCTGTAAACATTTAGAAGAGACTAACAATGTTTCGAGCGCCGACAGAATAACTTTGACGTTTAAAAGGTTTGAGAAATTAATAAGTCTTCTAAAATGCAGCCTTGTAAAAATATTTGAAGGATAATAAACACAATCACCTCTATTTGGCGCAAAAATATACGCAGATGTTTTTCCGTGGACATTATTTGTTCCTCGAAGTTCATAGCTTTCCTCGAGCTTCGCTCTCTGAAAACTGTTCGCTTCTCGGAACCGATAACGTCCACTGACAATATCCGTGCATATTTTGACGCCAAACGGGAGATATTTTTTAAATATATTACAGATATTATAAAAGAACGTGTAACTGAATTCTTACATAGCTGTCCAAAGCCGTAATGAATTGTGCTGTGGCTAGAATTTGTGCTCAGGAAAGTTCCGTTGGGGAGTAGGAATTCCTTTTCTTGCTGTCCGTCCCAGAAACCTAGAAGGCCACTTGTGTTTCCTGAATGAAGAGGACGAAATATAGGTTAGCACAGTGCGGCTGTAAAAGAGACATTTCAGTTTCCTACTTTTATGCAGCTTGGATGTTTGATTGGTAAAACAGGAGTTTGGTGATAGACTTTTTAGTTTTCATTCAATAGTTTGACGCTTTAGTTTTTAAAACCAAATTAGTTGAAGAAAGCGACAGGAAGTCATGCGTCTCCACAGACTGAAATGTCCGAAATCTTAAGCTTGATTATTTCTGTTCGAGAACAAAGTCAAAGACAAAGGCAAAATGAAAATCAATGAAAAATGTCAATGCAATACCTTTAAACATTGGTGGTACAAGAAGCATCATTTGTAAAATGTCCTCAGCCTTCTCAATTGTGACTGAAATTCCAGAATTAAATATGGTGGAATATTTAGATGTATTGTTGTATTTCAAAACAACGACGCCGTTAAAATCCAACATCAAGTCCTCATCAAATTCTATAAGAGCTCCATTCACCAAGACCTCTATTTCGTTACGGCCATTGATGTGCACCTGAAAAAAAAAACACTACATTACTCTCCCTCTGAAATTAAACATGGCATGGGCACAGGAATGGCTCCGAGCCTTTTCCAATCTCTCGCAAAAGTGATCACCACACAATCTTCTTACTAAAATTACCAAAACATTTCTAACACATCAAATTCTACTAATCGCTAATTTCAAACCCAAAAATGGTCTTCACACATCCCTGTCATTACTTGCTGGGAGCCATTCTGGTAATTACTGCTTCTATAGAAAATAAGAAATTAACACCTCCCCCACAGCATGAAACAGCAGATTTACGGTTCCGTAAAGCCGGTATTTACGGAACTTTACGCATCTTTACTGTGACGTAAAGTTAAACTTAACGCATCTTTACGGCAGTCCGTAAGTCCCGATAAGGGACCAAATTTACGCAGCTTTACTTCATGATAAAGTTGTGTAAAGTTGCACTTTACTATGGCCGTAAAGCCCTTTAAAACGTTGTAAAGGCACACTTTATAGCTGCTTTACGGACAGCAAAACCTTGTAAATGCCGTCCAAAAAAGTAAATTTCTTGTCAGTTTGTCATTTCTTCCTTTTTTTGTCGTAGTATCTAAATAAAGAACATCACAATGCAGCTTCTGTACTTAATCCTCGACGTTACTTGAAGTATCAAAATTGCTTTATCACAGCAAAATTTTTTTTCTTTTGCTCACATTTTCCCCAATCCCGATTAGGATTAAAGAAAACGTGCGACCTACAAAAAAGTGCGACCTACAACACTCAGTGACAACGATAATTTTTAGCGTGCCCATTTATTTGCTTACAAATTTTGCTTCCTAACCGTACACCTGATCCGACTGATTCGATTGTTGCTTGGGTCCGAATAGTTTAGCCCTTAGAGTTAAATCGAATTATGGAAGGGAGAACCTTTATTATCCAGGGTATTTTAGGCTCTTTACTGCTACAAGAACGCAAATATATTTGCCCTGACAGGTTGAATCCACAATATGCAGCTAGCGCTCCTGAGCTTGATTCTAAACTGAGAGCTGTTTTAGATATGTTCAGCTGTCGATTCATGTTGACTACTTTATTTAGCTCTAAAATAGTCAGTGAAATATTATACTTATTAACTTCTTAAAGAATATACCTGTACAACATCTGAGCCATTTTCCTTCATTGCAAACGCTTTATAAATTGTAGCACGAGTATTACTGCCATCATCGTTTACCAGGGGCTGCATTCTTCCTTGGAGTTCGAAGTCAGGACCAGCTACATTGAGGATTTGGTACTCGCCGTAACCATTAAAGGTGTATTCCACTCCATCAAGTGTGATCATGTGGGGATCGCCAAAACCAGTGGCTATGAGACACAAGCATTTAAAAATAATGACGTCCATTTTCGGGCATATTTTCAGGCATTAAAAATACCGGTGATTGACAACATGATACTACTACAAAGCTGTAGTCCGATCTGTAGAGTGTGACATCGATCTATTGATCGATTGATAAATAGTATATACATGGATGTCACAATATAAAGCTAGTACCTTATGCATGCACACAACCATATCACCCGAGTAGTGGCAGCCATGAACAGCTTTTTCGGCCTTGTCATCAGCATAGCATAGACGTCAGGCAGGGTAAACGACCCGCGCCGAAAGCCGTGTGTATATGTGCCCTTCACTGCCGAGTCGGAGGCAAGGCACCCCTTTACGCGGCAGCTCAACATTATTCATGTGGTACATGGAGCTCTGGTTGGGGATTAAAAGTCCTTCCGCAATAAATTTATAAATTAATCGATCAATCGGTCAGTCGGCGGATCGGTTTACGAACAGACAGACAAACAGATAGAGAAACAGAACTGCCGGTTGACTAGCTGGCTGCAGCTGATTAATCAAGATTTTTTTTGAACAATTAATATTACTTAGCGACTCCTGACGAGATCGCTAAGCGTTATTACCTGGTCTTGGCGGTTCGTAATTGGAACCGTTATCTGAAGGTCTTTTTTCAAAGTACTTTTCACAGTTGTTGGAGAGCAGACAGCAATCCAAGTAAGGCACAAGATCATGAATGAAATGAGAGAAGACTGGTACTCCTGCCTCAATATGAAATCGATCCAGGGATCCTCCGTTCTGCGGACCGACCATTACGTTTCCTTGTTTGTTGTAGCAGCATTGCTGTCCAGCTCCTTGATTACTTTAAAAAAAAGCCAGAATGGAAAAAAAGAACTGAAACGTAAGTACGTGCAATCTTAAACCAGCCCTTGCTAAAACAAACCCATGTCCACTTTAATTGTCTAAACAGAGTGCCAGATTGCCAAGTGAATTTAGCAAGATTTTGCAGTTTCCATGTACCTCGAGCCCCTTTAGGAACTGGCATAGGAAGACCTGCTCTCTTAGCCATTAAATTGTAAAAATAAATATATAAATACATATAAAAATAAAATAAACAACTTGAGTGGTCATCATCAGAGCCATTTTTCTACTCTGCTAATTTACCTGGGAGTGTTTGTCCTGAAGCAGTGTGTGGCACCAAAATGATAAATTACACAATGATGTTTAACTTTTGGATTGCAATATTCATCCATAGTGAATCGACCACGGTCTGCCGTTGCTTGAAGGAACGTTTGTGGACAAGAAAGGAGGGAAACGTCATCTGCGATAAAATAAACAAATAAAATAAGGTTCTGAAAGTGGTGCAGACCAAATACCTAAGAATGGAAATAGTACTACGCAACGGAAACCGAAGAAGTAGAAAAATCGATTTTGTTTTGCCCTTTTATTTATTTATAGCTATTAGGTAAAAAGAAAAGTTAATGTAAACTACACGATTCTTATCTACCTAATAGCTATTAATAAGGAAAAAACGATTTTCAACTTCAACCACTAAATGCTCGGCTTTTCCCAACTAGCGTTCTCGATGAGTTATTTTTACCTGTATATATCTTTGGATTGGGCTGTTTTCTGTACCAGTACTTGCATCTCTTGGGACCCCACTCATAGCTTAACCAGGAAAACAGATCGCTCCAGATCCACTCGGCAGGGGAATCACTGCGACTGTCGCCAGTCTTTTTCACTAACACCAGTGTGACGAAACGGCCTTCTCCAACAACAGCTCTGAATACAGAAAATGACATAGTTATCCGATAAGTTGTGGTTGCTGTTTGCTGTCAGGGCTAATTTTCTTATTTAATAAGGTTCTTGCAAATTGTAGTAGAGAATGAAAGAGGTCAGTATAATAAACGATTCATGAGATGCAACACACACATGGGATTAGCCGAGAGTGACACGAATAAACAAAGGTCGGTAATAAGAGCGGTTTTCACTTGAGTGTAAAAGGTAAAATAAATAAATAATAAATAAATAAATCACTTTATTTAAGTGTCAATGTGTTTAGCACGGCTGTACTAATTGAGGACACTGTAAATAGTGAAACAAATATTATAAATCAAACAGAAACTTGTTAAAAATCCCAACTGGCAGGAGGCTGCTCCCGTTTGCTTGGTTTTGCGTTACTACGCTAAATGATTGGTTTAAAAACACGCGCCACTTTCTAAATCTATCACAAGTAAAAACAAAAACAATCGCGACTTTCTCACACACGTTTTCCTGTGCTTCATGCCGATTAAATGTATTTACTTCGAGTTTTGATTGGTTCACTGGATTGTCTGTGTCCGTTGTGATTGGCCAGAGTGATTACTTTGGTTTTGGTTTTACGACACGCATTTGAAAACTGCTCTATGTTCTTTTGGCATTTAGACTGATTCTAATGAGAGCTGGATAGTTCTGAAAAAATATATATAAAAACGCAAAGAATTCAAGATGGCTTAAGGATGATGGTATATTATAGTACAAAATATCAGGAAAAGAAAATGTATGAATCATAAAAGGCCATTGGACTTTCCCTTTACCCTTGTCCTTGTCCTTTTGGTACAGAAAGTCGACCTTCTCCAGTATTCCGTTGTTCTGCTATTAAAGGAAACATGCTATGGAAAAATATGTGACCATTCCTCATGGAACTGAAGCGCGCCAGTTGAATGGTCACAGTCTGGTTCTCACTTCCAAGGTGGCGTGGGTCCCATGTGATGCTGACAGGGAATTTCTCCTTCCAAGTTGCTGGCGCCAGCCGAAAAACACGAGGCTTTATTCTGTTTATGTTAAGGTACCCGCCCAGGGAAAAATTTTGAAGTTTTATTTTCCAAACTTTTCTCTTAATTATGTTTCTTAGTACTCCTATTTTACAGAAATATCGATTTTGGGACAAAATTCGCACAAGGAGCCGAGAACGATAAAGCTAAAATTTGTGCTTTTACCGGAAGTGAATGGTATTTCGGAGTAAGGGACTGGGACGGTTGTTAAGCTGGGTATCCATTTTTTGCTTTTTCTCTGTAATATTTTGATTCTGGTAGCTGCTTTGCGATGTTGTTTTGACTGTTCGAGCTCTCTTCGCTTCGTGGACGCCATATTTGATTTGAAACTTATTCCCAGTTCTCAAAAGTCAAAATTGAGCAACCGGAAGTCTGGGGTGAGTACCGCACCTAGCAACGCATAAAGAAATAATGTTTCTGCAGTCTGCAAGCCTTTTAGACAGTGGAAATTCATCCAAAATGGCGACATTGAACTCGAATGGATAAAAGGGAGTGACTATTCTGCACTCAGTTGATGTTGTGAGACAATAGGGAGACACCTCATGACATTTTTATACCACGTAACACTCAGTTCATGTAGTGAATACAAAACAGCACTTTTAGCCTATTTAGCACTGCGGTTAGCCTACTATACACTTCGGTTAGCCTACTATGCACTCCGGTTAGCCTACTAGCACTCCGTTTAGCCTAAAAAGCACTCCGGTTAGCCTACGTTAGCTTAGTTTGCTTGCGGTTAGCTTTATATTGCGGTTAGGATATATAGCCAAAATTTTACGATTTCTTGCAGCTGGTCGACGATAGCCTAGTGGATAGCGTTCCCGCGCGGTAATCCGACGGCCCGGGTTCAAATCCTACTGCTGACACTTTTTTTAACTTGAAAAAAAAATGTTAAGTGTGATTTATACTTCATGTATGGAAAAATGAGAAGTCTCACAACATCAACTGAGTGCTGAATAGTCACTCCCATGGATAAAAACTCTTCAATAACACGGATTTTGGAGGATTTTCACCAAATATTTACCGCATTTAAGTCAAATGTGGACTTCCTGCTGAGCAACGTTTCAGAAAATCACATTTTATTTCTCAACGAGAACACATTTTCAAATGAAACTTGGCATGTAGTTCGTACTTGTGTAAGTCTACAATCGTGTGCTTGGGAAACGAGCAAGGCTGAAAACTGTGGTTATGGCGGCCACAGAAACTTAAGGTATGAAAAAAATAACCAAAATTGTTTATATCTTTTTGGCAATTTTAGATATCCGATTCCCCAAACACAGATTTTTGCGTTGTTTGATGAAGAATGAAAACACAGTTCAATCATTCGCCTGTTTCTAAATGGCTGCCAGAAAAACTTGAAAATGTAAAGTATATGCTGTTAATAATAAAGTTAATTATTAACAAATTGATGTACTATAATGCCAATAAAATGTTGGCAACTCATTCATCAAATAACAATGACTCTTTGTGGAAGGTTTGGTGAGATTAGATTGAAAATATCCCTATTTTTTGTATTGTCAAAAATGCACTAAATTTGCCTGGGCAGGTACCTTAACTAAAAGAAAAATAAGTGGAAAAATGTTTAATTTATGTTAATGTTGTTGTCAAAACACAAACAGAACTCATGGCCAAGGTTTGTAAGATATTTTTTCAATTCAATTGGGCACAAACGTTAATTTTGGTCGCTTTTCGTTGCCCTTTTGTTTTGAACAATATTCATATTTTTAACCAGTAGTTATGAAATTAATTGTGGCTACTAGTAGAACGTACATGAATTGCATTATTGGGACTTTACGATCATTGAAAATATAGTATATCACCTGTTGTAAAACTTCCTTGAAAGTCGAAACTCTTTCCTCCATTGATTGACATTTTGATTGACAGCCTGCCAGTGACGTAAAGCATAGGCACAATACAAGATGCCCGGATGTTGCTTATATAACTTCCATTGCTTGTTTTCCCGCCAGGAAATTCACAAATGATGCTATCCGATGGTTTGTAGCAAGGTCCAGCTATGAAAATATTATCACCACCAAGCATACTTCCGGAACTCGGTGAAACCACGAGTGTGCCTAAACATAAGGAAATTTAAGTCTGAGCTCACATCAACAAGGATAGCTATCTAGCTAAAATAATACTAACCTATTTTATCTACCTGTCTGTCTGTCTGTCTAGGCGACCTTATGGCACCTTTCAATTGATGCTAGTTTTCTTCTTCCTTTATTATGGAATAATACAACTACTTACAGTAAAATAAATTAGGTCAGTTTGGTTTAATGAGTCATCGGCAGTGTTGACTGCAATGGAACCTGTTGGGCCGGTTAATTTCTTTTATAACGAACTGCCAAATGAAGGAGAATAAAATTTGCCGCCACTCTCTGTTTCTCACTTTGATTTTCTTGTCTTCGTGCTTAGCATTTTTACAACGAGATAGAGATTAACTAAATACCGTGGAAGATAAGGCCTTTAAGTAGCAGTACTCGCTAAAATGGCCACTCTTACCTTTCGTGTTGCAGCCACCAGCCTCGATCTTCGCGTTGTCAATACGAAACATCCACCGACCGATATTCCCCACATTAGACTTTTTAGGAATGTCAATGACTTGATGAGTACGAGAACCTGGGATATCAAAAAATCTTATCCCATCACCGGCATTGAAACCTGCCTGTGAATGAAAGACCGGGAATTAACGAAAACATGACACTCTAATACCAAGGGAAAGTGTCACACAATGCGGATGCTTGACTCTCGATGAGTTGGATAGGTTTAAGCCTTATAATTTTGGCCTAATTAGGGACTAGCCCTGAGACAGGTTAAAAACGCTGGAAAGTGTACCCCAGGTGATAAATGAGTGTTTAGCCCTCCTCCCCCCTCCAACCCCCCCCCCCCCCCCCCCCGCTAGGTTTTTCAATACAATGGATAAAACTAGGTGAAAGAAGCGCATTTCACGCATCTTTTGCAAATGTTCGCAAATGCAGGTTTTGATTTACAAGCGGTATAAAAATTTTATACCCCTTCCTCCCGCAACTCAATGTTGTTTCATGGGGTTTACGGTTCGCTAGACTTTGTTTTACAACTTGACTGCATTGACAACATTGAAATGGAGCAGGGGGTTGAAATTAAATGTAAAATAAAGCACGCCTTAAATTCAGTTATGTATAATATTGATTTTCAAGGTGGAGTTCGCGTTTTTTGCCCCAGCCTTTGACTTAGAGAATAACACCAAACCTCGGCCTTGTGAGTTAATGATTGTCACTTAATGACTGGTCCCGAGGGAAACAGTTAATTTTGTTTCCAAGGAATCTCAACATTGGGATTTGAGGGAAATTCCATCTATATAACAATTCTTGTTAGCAAACTTTATCTCATGCAATTATAATTCCCTTATCTGGAGCACGAGAGACAAGAATAAGTTTGTTTTCATTTCATCTTTACAACAAAAGTTAACATACTTGTGCCGGGGTACCTCCGAGACCTGTGGCATCTCCTCCACTGGCCGTACCAGTAGTCCACGTGATTTTGTTATAATTAAATATGACAAAAGAATGTCTTCCGTTTGTAATCAAAACCGCTTGGAAAGTGTTTCTCTGAAAGAAAGGGAAGAAAAGGTTACAAAACGACCATGTAGACAGATTGTGAGACAAGCAAGACGTGTAAGTTATTACAAACTACGCAGGGTAGAGGAAGATGGCTGACGACTTCGTGACCTCTCTTAAAGAGGCCTCAGAGAAGAATGTCTTCCGTTTGTAATCAGAACCGCTTGGAAAGTGTTACTCTGGAAGGAAAGGAGACCAAACAAATATATTATACATTGCTAAGAGGGTTACAGCCATGTGCCATCCTCTCTAAACTGAACTCGTTAGCTCTCTTCACTTCTCTTCACTTCCCTTAGCTTTGTTTTGCTTTGCTTTGCTTTACTAAAACCAATTATAGCTTAAGATGATTCCATTGAAAAAGAATTTGTAATCAATATTTTTTTAAAATTTTAAACAGTTGTTAATTACAACTAGTACATAAAAACAGAATGAAATAAATAAAATAAATGAATGAAATAGGGTGTCAAGATGCTTGTTTTTTGCTTAAGAGCTACAGTTTTTAAGTACTTTGCTAGTTTGTAAAAGCAATATTAAAAAACCCAGCTTTGGTTGAAAGGCGCTTACTGCATGCAGAATGATTTGCTAGCTGTAGAATATGAGTATTATCCTTTAGTGACACAACAATGTTACAGTGAAACGCCTGAATTTTGCCGAAAAAAGTAATGGAACAATAGGGCCATCTGAGCAACTATACGCTTCCATTGAAACACATAAGAACGGATCTTCCTGACGTTTTCATTAGAATATTTCAAAAACGAGAAATCAAAAATTCTTAAAATTTGGATATATCATAGTGAGTCGTTTTTTCTTTTAATTTTTGTAATTAAAAAGGGGGTCAACGTACTCGTTTTAAAGAAAACGACCATTTATTTCCCTACCGAGCTTTTCGTGTAGGAAACCCCGTAATGTTCTGTGTGCGCGTGCGCTCGTGCGCGCGCTAAATGACGCCAAAGTTTATGCGCAGGAAGGATGCGCAATGCAATTCACTGGAATCACCTTAAGGTAAATGAAGGGGGATTGGAATGTCAGTCAAAGTTAGATTTCTTACCTTACTTGTATAATTTCCTCTAGCGCCAAAGAAAGCCACTTCGTACCAAGTGGCGATTAATAACCACGTGGCTTTGAATTTTCGTTGGTCCACAAAAGCAGCTGTGACGTCATCAGTGGCTTGTTGAAGAAGGTTAGGATCTGTGGTCTCTCTGTAGAACACATCTCCTCCATTACTTGTATCGACATCAGCCCAAAATGGCGCCACCAGTCGACGATTATCACCGAGTGGGAAAGCATCTGGTGTGTATTGTGGAACTTGCACCAGAAAAGAAATTACACCATTGGTGTTGACCTGATGGGAGCAGAATTCAGCCGGAAGAAAAAGACCGATGGTTTAAGTCAGTTCAGAAAGTTCCATTCGGAAGTGAAAGGAAATGTTAATCAAAATCAATCTTAAAGCACCGATTTTCAGCGATTTTTTCATTTGGTTTAAACACACTTAAAACTTCGATGGTCATTTCTTTACTTTTGATAAATTGAGCTCTTACAACTTCGTAAAACGTCCAAAAACAAAAGAACTGAACAAGGATCTCGCCAAATAACTAAAGACACATGTTTCTATTTAAATTTGCTGTTTCTTGTCACACAATCAAGTTCTGACAGATTGTACCCATTATCAGGAGCCTGCCATTACGAAGTATTACCGTAGAGCAATTTCACTTGCATAGCTGTTCACTGTATATATAAAGCCTTTTTCGCAAGTATTTCTAAAAATCCCCAATAGTACCCAAGCCCATAAAGCCGTTTCTTTTTGTTAAGTGGAAGACTATATAAAATTCATTGCATTACACAGTTAAGGAATCAGTGTCATAACAAATTCGACCCTTGACCACAACATCGATAATATGTTAATGGCATTCAAGGGAATACAAGTAGGTAAAATTGTCTACTTACAAACAGAGAATTGTGATATTGGTCAAAGTAAGGAAATGGAATTGATATCGGTACCGTCCCGGAGCTTTGGTCGTCATTTTTCGGCAAAACCTGATCGCCTTCGCTTTGTCCAAATGGATAGAAATTCGGAAGCACATCAGCTTCCGAAATAATAATTTCATTGCAGGCGAGAAGCAGCAGTAGTGTTGCATCAATCTTCATGTTGTGAGTTAAAGGATGCCTATGCGCTGTCATCAACGGCGTGTGAATATTAACCCCTCAGTTATGACAAGGTTCATGGATTTTTCAGAGGTAACGTCACGACGTGACGTGAAGTGAGTTCCGCAATGTGGGCTGAAGGACAACTTTAACACTTGCGTAAGTGTTTCCTGCAGTAGGTAATCCTTTATCAGCTGGAGCGAGAAAAGATATGACAAGGTGCATGGCATATTCATGCAACTGTATTATCTATTAATCGTATTATTTTCAATCTTAATTCAATTTTCTAATCTTATTATATTTGCTCCGTCGCAAACAGACGAACTGCAGACTCGGGTATGATCTGATTCCGGAGGCGTTCTTTTGGTGATATGTACACGTAATGCTTTCATGTGATCTCGAATGAAGCTTTTATAAAATCTACTGCGAATTCATGTATATATGGTAATAGAAAGTCGAGGAATTCAATCGTATCTGGGGCGTAGGAATGTGTCTTTCGAGTGTTTTCTAGAATCAGCGTAAACAAGACAAGAGCTCGGGATGAGGCCTGCGGTCAAAAGAAGTTCACTTTGAGTCAAATTGCCAGAGGGCTGTGATTTCAAAACACTCTAGTTATATTCAAGGCAAGCAACACAAAGATTTAACAGAGCCCGGCCTCACGGTCAAAATGGTGAGATAGGCCAAGCTGCAGTGAGTCTGCAGTGTGCCACACTGAAAGCCCCTATATTCATCGTGACCAGTTGTGTTTTGTCAAGTTTGGCAGCTGGAACCTCCTGTGGCACAGTGCATTTTATCCGACCTGGCTTGGCTTATTCCGTTCCTTTGATATTTTTACGCATCTCAGGGTGAAGTGATTATTTTCACGGAAGTTGAAGCATTAGACTTCCTTAGGTTGGGCAAGTTTTCCGGTTTGCTACGTGCCGGTAACGGCAAATGACACTCCTTTCCTTGATCTTTAGTGCTTACCATTTTTTTACATGGAAAAACCGGAAATTATAATTTCTATGGATCATAGGACTTGCCAGCGACTCTAAGCATAAGATTGTTAAACTATAACGCTTGAATGGCGCATGATTGCGTGGCTCACAATATTTGAATAACGAAAAACAGAACTGGCATAGTTTTATTGGCTATCAAAACAAAGAGTGTGCGCATGAAAAGAACTCCTCTGGAATCAGATCGCATCCGAGGCTTAAGTTCGACACACATATAAAATATTGGTACTGGCGCAAATTTTATAATGATATCAAACAAAGCTTTTTTCTCTCAATAAACTCGGCTCCCATGCATGCTCGCCTCGTTTATTGAGAAAAGCTTTGTTTGATATCATTATAAAATTTGCGCCAGAACGCAGTATTTTATATGTGTGTGGTTTGAGAGAAAATAACGCAAGCATGGAAGTAAACAAAGAGCATGACCCCAAAACCGAGCGAGCGGATGTGTCACAAAAAATTATTTTCTATTGAAGAAATGTCTGCACTGTCTATATACAAAAGTGCGCCAGAATTATTTTCTATTTGAACAATTATCTGCACAAGTATATACGCCGAGATGGCAGCCACAAACGCACTAACAGTTACCGAGGCATTACAAAGGCTACCGCCAGAATTAAGGGAAAAGATTTTCAAACACTACCTCGCCATAAAACTTAGGCAAAGAAATGAAATGGGTTGGAACGAGATTTATGACGAACTGATAGAGGGACCATTTTGTGACAAACAAGGAAGGTTTTCTAAAATATTTATTTGCAGCAAATGCAACGAATGTGAGAAAACAGGACTATGTGTCTTGTGTTTTATTTAGTGGAACACCGCTGGGATGTTTATGATTTTGAAGAGAAATTTCTGAAATACTGGTGAGCGGGAGCCTTAAATCGAGAATATAATGGCTTATGCCGTAATTCGAAGCGGGGGTTTCCCTGTTTTAAGGACGTGACTTCGCGGTCTAGTGGATATGTAAACAATATGTAAAAAAGCCTCGCAAACCTCAAAAGCAATTTGGCGTATTTCAATGATACACCTTGGTGTAGAAAGTTCGTTTATAAGAGCATGAAATAGTAAAATCATTTTGCGTGTCTTTCCGTGTAATTTAATATGTGTTAGAAAGTTCCAGAACTTTCCGTGTTTACGTGTGTTTACTTGTAACTATGTGTTAGAAAGTTCTATTTACAGAATTTTACGTAACGTTTAAATAAAGAAGCTGGTGTTTGAGTATAACCAAGGCAACTAAGAATACGATGTAAGAGTATAAATACGCGAGTAAATTGAAATAAACTCTTGTGCTGCGAGCTTGGTTTGTAATAGTTGGAAAAAGCGGGGGCCTTCTATTATATACTTGGAGCCGAGCACCAGGTATATATCACTCAATGCCGTGTGTGGCATGTATGCCATAGTTGGAAAAAGCGGGGGCCTTCGATAGCATACGCGTCTAGCACTGGTTCTAAATAAGATATATACCTTTTAAGTCCCAAAATGGTGTCAGATTGTTGGGTAGAGCTTGACTGTGTTCGATGACCGCCTCGAAAGAGGGTTGGATTAATTCCGACGGGGAGTTCACAGTGGAAGTGCCGGTTCAATCCCAAGCCATTAGCGGCAATCGATTCAACTACTTGTGCTTTAAAATTCGCGTTTCGTTTCGACTGTGTTCGATGACCGCCTCGAAAGAGGGTTGGATTAATTCCGACGGGGAGTTCACAGATCGATTCAACTACTTGTGCTTTAAAATTCGCGTTCCGGTTCGATTCCGTTTGTTCGATTTCGTTTGTTCGATTCCGTTTGTCCGCCTTCTTCCCCGCTCTTTTCGCTTCCACCACAAACCGAGAGCCTGGAACTAATTTGGTTTCAGTTCCTAACCCATTGAGGCAAATATATTTATTCTGCTTCGTAGCAGCCAGTTGCCGTGAGGAAAATATAATTCTTGCTCAACACCAGGTATATATCATAGCCAAAAACCCCCGCGGTTATGATATATACCCGTTTTTTTCCCGATTTGATTCCAAGCCATTGAAATTTGCTCAACTGCTAGCTATGCCATGAGTCGTTCGCACAGCACCAGATATACAGCTATTTCGAGAAACGTTGTCGGAAAAAAAAGCACAAAACTGCACAAGCCAATGTCGAAAGGTAGTATGGGTAGACGAATAGAGCTACTGCACGTGTTGAATACTAATGAGATATAACGACATAATAAGCGCGAAATTCAGGTTTTCTTTCTTTTCAGACATGTAGAAACAAGGTACGTTTAGCCCCTCTGAAGTTTAGAAGAATTTTCCTCACTCAAAGACATGCGACAGTAAAAGTAAAGCTACAGATGTAGGACCCTGAGAGGAAAAACAAATTTTCCACGTGCAAAAATACAAACTTGCAAATTTCCTCCAGGCCAATATGCAAAATTCGAGTGAATACCCAGACCACCTTTCGGTCTTGTCGCGTGCATGCTTTTTTCCGACAACCTTTCTCGAAATAGCTGTATATCATAGCCAAAAACCCCCGCGGTTATGATATATACCCGTTTTTTCCCGATTTGATTCAGTAGCGATTACCTGAGCCATTGAAATTTGCTCAACTGCTAGCTATACCATGAGGCGTTCGCACAGCACCGGATATATATCATAGCTAAAAACCCCCGCAGTTATGATGTATACCCATAATGTGGAGTCTCAAAACGCCGTGTGATAGAAACCGAGATCAAAATGAGCTCGACAATTCCGCAATACAACTTGGCTCAAACTAGTCTGCTAGTGCTCTAGGAGCGGTGTGGAGGTGGGCGAAACCGAGCTCAAAATGAGCTCGACAATTCCGCAATACAACTTCGCTCAAACGAGTCTGCTAGTGCTCTAGGAGCGGTGTGGAGGTGGGCGAAACCGAGCTCAAATTAGCTCGACAAATTCCGAAATGCAACTTGCTGTGCTCAAAGAGCGGTGTGGAGGTGGGCGAAACCGAGCTCAAAATGAACTCGACAAATTCCGCAATGCAACTTGGCCCGACTTGGGTTTTGCCCTTTCCTGTGACCTGTCACGCAACGTCACGCGTGACTGTAACGTAAAAGAGTAACACAACGTCACGCAACAACAACAACAACAACAACAACAACAACTTTATTTACCCGTGAAGGTAACGCACTTGTAACGCATTCATCTGTTATTTTGTAACACTTAGAGAAAATCTCGTATTTTTTCCCTCAAAAGTTAATTCAAATTTGTGCTGGACACCGCGAGTTTTTTTATAAATTCTTTTCTTATTTCATTTTTGTTTTTTTTTAAGATCTGACTCATCTGGCTCGTCCGACTGACGTGAAGTTGTTTGTTTTTGTGCAAAGTGTGAGCGTAAATTCTGTTTAAGTTGACGATATTTATGCATTTCACGGGTGATCAGTTGAAACTCCGTGTCAGAAACATGGTTATCATTAAGACTATAAAAAAGCAGAAACCGATACAACGTAGAAAGGTTATAAATTTGTGTACTATATTTCGGCTGGCCAAACCAGCCTTCTTCAGGTACAATGGGAAATTACATTGGGAAGGGTTTTATATGTAGTGATTGCGGTATTTTGCGTAATACCGGAAATACGTAAAGGTAATGAAATTGACAGTGTAGAATGAAATAAAAATAAACTAAAATAAACTAAAAATAATAAAATAGCTGATAATACAGTACAGATAAATAGATCAGTATGTTTCTTCGCGAATGTTAAGGCCTTCGGGATCAATTGTCCTGCCTTTTAAGATTAAAAAGGCTTCCCTGGCCTTACGGATTGAGTCCCTGCTTGAAAAGACTTTTTCGATGGGGATTAGTTGCATGTCATTAGCAGTGTGGTTAGGAGAGGATAGGAAATGTTGCGCAACTGTGGTGGGTTTAGATTTAGTGTTAGGGTTATCTATGGTACGGCGGTGTTCGTTAAAACGGTCTTTTAAACGTCGTTTAGTCTCTCCTATGTATTGTAAATTACAGCGGTTACATTGAATCATGTAGATGAGGTTTTTAGTGTCACATGTCAAGTTAGATTTAATGTGGCGCGTTTCATTAGTAGAAAAGAAGGTATATGTAGTAAGTCCGTCAGAAATGTAGGAGCAAGTGGCGCAGTTTTTTCCACAACGGAAAGAACCGGAAGGGAGTTGGGGATATGGGGATTAGTGGAATTAGAAGGAAGTTTGGCTGTAACAAGGAGAACGCCTGAAGGCAACAACAGGCAACTGTTGCTGAAAAACGTTTTTGTAGCGGTTAGAGGAGAGCAGTAAATGATAATGTTTTTTGATGATGTAAGAAATGCGAGGAAGTGAGAGATTAAAAGTTGTTATAAATGGTACACGTTTAGGTTTGTTGCCGTCTTTGGTTTGTAGAGCGAGTCTGCGGGGGATGTCAGCTGCGCGTTGTATTTGTTTAGTGACAAGGTTGCGGTTGTAACCTCGTTTGAGGAGGTATGTAGTAAGTTGAGCAGCTCGAGTGTTGAACGTTTCGTCAGTAGAACAAATACGTCGTAAACGGAGTGCTAGGCTGAAAGGAATGGCCTTTTTAGTATGAAGGGGATGGCAAGAAGAATAAAGTAGATGTTGGTGTTTGTCAGTAGGTTTCGTATAGAGGTCAGTACAAATGTTGCCGTCGTTAGTTAAAGAGACATTAACGTCAAGAAAAGGCACGTTAGTGGCGGAGTGTGAGCTGGTGAATTTAATGGTAGGGTGAATGCTGTTCAAATAATCGACGAAAATTTTTAAGTTATCCAGACCTTCAGTCCAGATCATAAAAATATCATCGATATATCTAAACCAAATGTGGGGTTGAAATGGGGCATTTTTCAAAGCGTTGGCCTCGAAAAACCCCAGGAAAAGGTTAGCAAAAGAAGGGGCCATTTTAGGGTGCGTTTCTTTGGGAAAATCCAAAATTGGATCATTGATCTCAGATCACACGGATACTTTGCTCCCAAAGAAACGAAGAATCCGAAAATGGATTTTTGCCATGACAACGGCGTAAACACATTTTGCACAGGACATAAAAATTTCAGGACAAATTTATTATCCGTCGAATGTATCCTAGATAAATTCATTTCAGCATACAAAATCTTTCACAAAAATCACACGACGAAATTGTTCTTCTTTAGCCTGGAGCACAATGTTGCACGAAACGCATCTGAGAGCGAAGAATGTTTGCAAAATGATCAATGCCAACTTCACTCGTGACAATTTCAAAAGGATACAACTTCCGTAGGCACACGGTGGCTGTTCTAGAAAACCTGCATCCAATTTAAAATGACACTTCATACTGATCAAGCTACCTTTCCTTTTATCGTGAATTATTTTTGTATTTTGATCGACTGTAAGCGCCTGAAAACTTACCGTATGACCGTGTTTACAAAGAGCGAACCTGTATTTTCACAGCAAAGACCGCAACTACGATGTATGCGAATCGACCAAGACCCTGTATGCGAAACGACCTCGATGTATGCGAATCGACTTGTATGCGAAACGACCGGCTTCCCCGCTGGGCCAATGTACTTTTTTCGAATCCTTTCCCAAAGAAACGCACGGATCATGAATCCTAAAAATCCGGATTTAGATATGATCTGATGTATCCACTCGGAGTGTGGATTCTTCAGATCATTGATCCGAGATTAATCCATTTTCGGATATAGGTAAAGAAACGCAAAATCTGTTTTTGGATACAAGAATCCGGATTTGGATTTTCCCAAAGAAACGCACCCTTAGTACCCATGGCTGTGCCGTGGATTTGAAGGTAGTGGTTATCATTAAAAGAGAAATTATTCATGGTTAGAATCATGCGAATGAGGTCACAGAGTGTGCCAGTGGGAATGGTATTATAAAAAGGAAGTACGTAGAAAATGGTCACAAGCATTAATACCTTCATTATGTGGAATATTAGTGTATAGTGATGAAACATCGAGTGTGACTAATAAAGAATTGGCGGGTAAATTACTAATGGTAAGGAGCTTGTTAAGGAAGTCGTTAGTGTGTTTAACAAAGGATGGAAGTTTATGAACTAAAGGTTGAAGGTGGTAGTCAACGAAGTGGGATATACGTAGATCTTTAACAGATCCGATTTTACCTACTATTCATCACCATGGGCATTGACATCGCCTCGTGGAGAAGTTACATTGGTTCCTTTCAACTGCGTTCTATATCAACTTATGATTCTTCGAACATAACCAACTCGGCCAAGACCATCAAAGACATCAAGGGATCGCCATACAGATATCCTTTACTGCCATTTGTTTTATTGATTCTCGCATCCCTTACAATATGCATGGATATTGAACCTAACCCTGGACCTGCTTCTATCGCTACGCTAGAACAACCTTCAACAGCTGCCTACTCATCACATCAATCCCCATCGACGCTGTTCCAATATACAGGCCTTTTCAACGCCACGAAAAGGATTCAACTAAAACTTACACGATATCAACATCACCTTCTCAACTACACCTTCTTTAAAGAAAACAACTGCATTCCATCATCACTTTATCCATGCTTCCCACCATTATACACAGACAACGTAAAGTTCTATCGCCGATGGAGGTACATCTCCCACTCTGCTGCCTACCGCCACCTGAAGCTACTCATCACCGAATGCAAGCGCAAGATTAAGACACTAACTAAGGAACTCTCCCAGCATTTGGAACTATTACGCAATTCTTGTTCAACCGATGCATTTTCATTTTACCAAGCTAAACTGGATTCTATGGCCTTATCACTTGAGTCTCTGCTTGCCGAAAGACGTGCTAAGAAGACTGCTCCCATCCGCCGTTTTATTAACCACAATCTCACCGATAATAGTATTAACCCACAGGTCAACTCTAACGACACACCATCTAATGTTACACATAACGCTTCCAACCTAACTCATTCACCGACTGTCACTCCCACACGTAGACGCTCGCGCCGCAAAACTAAACCTGCTAACATTCAGCTTGATCATTCTTCTGTAATTAATATTTCTAACTGTTCTCTATCTACGGACGAAACATCTATCCTTTCACGTGGACTCACATTCTGCCCCACTCCACGTCACATCAAGTGGCCGGAAGTCTCAGCTGACATTTACGACTTTTCACGACGTATGCGCCTAACCGAATATTTTTTTGACGACAACAGCAGAACCTCCAACTCTACCGAACCCGAATCTCCTTTCCATAACAGCAGTACCTGGAACCCTCCCAACGACAGAGAACGAGCCCTTAACACCTTTTTAGACGCTGTTAAACTTGACATAACGACGAGTAAACCTAAAACAATACGTGACAACCTTACTGCGACGGAACGACAGGCCATTCGCCAACTTCGGCAACGACAGGACATAATTATTAAACCCGCCGACAAAGGTTCCGGTACTGTCGTTATGGACAAAACTTGGTACATCGACGAATGCAACAGACAACTTTCTGACACCAAATTTTACCGACGTTTAAACGAAGACATCACTGCGGACATACAAAACCGTGTAACCTTTTATGTAAACAGAATGTACCGAAGACAAACTTATTAACGACAAAACCAAACAATACCTTATTCAAACTGACGTAAAACCAGGACGATTTTACATCCTTCCCAAAATACACAAACCCGGCAATCCAGGACGCCCCATTGTTTCATCTAATAGCCATCCCACTGAACGTATATCCCACTTCGTTGACTACCACCTTCAACCTTTAGTTCATAAACTTCCATCCTTTGTTAAAGACACTAACGACTTCCTTAACAAGCTCCTTACCATTAGTAATTTACCCGCCAATTCTTTATTAGTCACACTCGATGTTTCATCACTATACACTAATATTCCACATAATGAAGGTATTAATGCTTGTGACCATTTTCTACGTACTTCCTCTTATAATACCATTCCCACTGGCACACTCTGTGACCTCATTCGCATGATTCTAACCATGAATAATTTCTCTTTTAATGATAACCACTACCTTCAAATCCACGGCACAGCCATGGGTACTAAAATGGCCCCTTCTTTTGCTAACCTTTTCCTGGGGTTTTTCGAGGCCAACGCTTTGAAAAATGCCCCATTTCAACCCCACATTTGGTTTAGATATATCGATGATATTTTTATGATCTGGACTGAAGGTCTGGATAACCTAAAAATTTTCGTCGATTATTTGAACAGCATTCACCCTACCATTAAATTCACCAGCTCACACTCCGCCACTAACGTGCCTTTTCTTGACGTTAATGTCTCTTTAACAAACGACGGCAACATTTGTACTGACCTCTATACGAAACCTATTGACAAACACCAACATCTACTTTATTCTTCTTGCCATCCCCTTCATACTAAAAAAGCCATTCCTTTCAGCCTAGCACTCCGTTTACGACGTATTTGTTCTACTGACGAAGCGTTCTCCTAACCTTCGTGACTTACTTGTTACAGCCAAACTTCCTTCTAATTCCACTAATCCCCATATCCCCAACTCCCTTCCGGTTCTTTCCGTTGTGGAAAAAACTGCGCCACTTGCTCCTACATTTCTGACGGACTTACTACATATACCTTCTTTTCTACTAATGAAACGCGCCACATTAAATCTAACTTGACCTGTGTCACTAAAAACCTCATCTACATGATTCAATGTAACCGCTGTAATTTACAATACATAGGAGAGACTAAACGACGTTTAAAAGACCGTTTTAACGAACACCGCCGTACCATAGATAACCCTAACACTAAATCTAAACCCACCACAGTTGCGCAACATTTCCTATCCTCTCCTAACCACACTGCTAATGACATGCAACTAATCCCCATCGAAAAAGTCTTTTCAAGCAGGGACTCAATCCGTAAGGCCAGGGAAGCCTTTTTAATCTTAAAAGGCAGGACAATTGATCCCGAAGGCCTTAACATTCGCGAAGAAACATACTGATTTATTTATCTGTACTGTATTATCAGCTATTTTATTATTTTTAGTTTATTTTAGTTTATTTTTATTTCATTCTACACTGTCAATTTCATTACCTTTACGTATTTCCGGTATTACGCAAAATACCGCAATCACTACATATAAAACCCTTCCCAATGTAATTTCCCATTGTACCTGAAGAAGGCTGGTTTGGCCAGCCGAAATATAGTACACAAATTTATAACCTTTCTACGTTGTATCGGTTTCTGCTTTTTTATAGTCTTCATTTTTTCGACTATTTTGCTTGGTTACCAAGCTAAAATGGTAAGAATTGGGATCATTGGAGCACTCTCTGACACACATTTTTGTATACTCTCAAGGGACTGTTTTAATTTGTCAAGGGAATACTTTTCGCTGTGGGCGATAAAAACGTCACTGGATAGGAATGCGTCAGCAGTTCTCGATTCCGAAGTGTTATTTTTACGCGTCGCTCGTCATTTAGCCTGTCTAGCCTTTTGCAAACTACAGGTAGGTATTTTTCAAAGATCTGTGCTATTCATTGATTGAATCGCTTAGTTTTACATGCTTAAAAGCTGCTGCGAATCTTCATTGTTAGAGGATATCGGCCAATGCTATTTTTTATTCTTACAAGTCTATTGTTTGTCGTCTTCATTGAAAGAAGTATTTTTAGCTCGTCACGCAATCTTTTGTTTTGACCACAATTCACGGACTTGATCACGACTTAATGCAGCTTCTCAAGACTTCAGACAGGAAAATGGTAATGTACAATATTGCTTCGAACTTAAATGGAATTTTTAGAAGGATCGGTAAAGCCGTTGGGCTAAAATTAAACTTACGCTTTAGCGTGAATAATGCAGGATCTCACGGATTCAAAAATATGCAGAATTTTGAAGCTTTGATACATTAGTAGCTACATCTTGAAATGAGAATTAATCTAAAACAAAACTTCCTTCAAGTTTCTTTCATTTGCCCAGTTTACGTTTGGAATTTTAGGCTTCTGAAGCGTATTGATTTGAAAAGCGCATGGTGACATCTGATATGCAGCGTGCGGCCGACTTACCATCGCGTTGTTGTTTAGTTTACGACCTTTTACGTGCAAAGATTTACTACAGTACTTCGGAAAATGCAAACAAGTACTTTTTTTGTTATTAGTTATAGTGATGGATAGCATAAAAAGCACTCTGAGTGTTAATTTTGTGGAAGGAATTCAGTAGTTTTCCGATATCTCACGGCACCATGATTCGCAAATTATTATCCCCAATTACCGCTTTTCTGTACCATGATAATACCACTGGTGGTTAAATAAATGTCAGTGACAGTTGTACAGAAAGAAAACCTACCTTTCACCAGAGTGTTTTGAACTAGTGTTATATTTTGTAGAAAGAGTTCGTGTTTTTGCGAGTTGTTAAAATGACGCGCAGAGGTGAAGAATTTTTTTTCACCGTCTTCAAGTTTGGTTTGGGATCATCCTGGCGTATCTAATCGAACAAAATCGAACAAAAATCCAATCGAACTCAATCGAACGATTGGTGTCCGATTGGGTTCGGCAATCGAACAAAATCGAACATCTATTTTGCTGTGAGTTCGATTTTCGAAACAATCGAACAAAATCGAACTAATCCGATGCAATTTTGTTCGGACGGTATCTCTTGACACCGGAGACTAGTAAAACGCGTAGGGTATAGTCACTATCAGCCTTTATTTAATGGAAATAAAGAAAAATAACTTCATACTGAATATAATTGTTGAAACAGAACAGAACAAAGTCAGTGTCAACGATTGATACTCATGTACCCTGGATGTACTGTGAGTGTTGATAGGAAATTGCTTATATCATTATCTTCGATGTGATTGTAAACAGACAGAAAGACAGACAGAAAAATTGGAGCCAATCTTCTTATAGATGACAAACTCTTCTCCCACATCTTCACTGAACCGACATTCTTGGTAGCCTTTTACACTACACGAAATCTTGATACGTGCAGTGTCCTCCCGGGTCTCCTTGGATGTAGCTTCCTGACGTTTTCGACATTTTTACTGAAAGCCGGGTGAAAGGGGAAGGGGAAAGCTAGCAGTGATTTGACCTTAACACTGAATTTCTATAGACCACGTGCCTATCATGCGATGTGAATATTGTCCTATCGAACAAGGGTACGGTAATCGAACGTTCGATTGAGTTCGACTACTGATCGTTCGATAATCGAACGTTCGATTGTGTTCGATTGGCAAAATTTTATTGTGAGTTCGATTGAGTTCGGCAATCGAACGATTGGTGTTCGATTGGGTTCGATTAACGAACTGTTCGATTACATACGTCGGGGTTAATGCATCGCAAATCGCTTTCAATACTAACATTTCCCCAACGCATACTCCATGCAAAATAGTCGTATCTCGAAGAGATCTTTGATTCTATTTTAAACCGATCAGATCATTATTGATCCAACGTATATCAGTAGGATCATCGTCCACGGTTGCTTGCTTGTTTAAACATTTTTATCATTAAGAGCTTGTGAGACAGAGCTGTTTATCGAGTCATGTTTTGCCACAGCCAGAGCATGGATTCTTGAGTGTTTATTAACTTTACGTTCAAGCTTTTTGTTGATAACTGACAGCCCAGCAGAGGCTCCTCCAGAAAAAAATCGCAACACCCCCTAATGGCACCCCAACCAAAGCGCCAAAACCAGTAACTGATGTTGCAACAGCACCAGAAGACAAAACTGTGGTCATAGCGCCAAGACAGACCACGGAATAGTGAATCACTTTCCGGACTTTTTTATATTTTTTTAGAACAAGTCTGTAATGCTCAATTTCATCGTTTATTTCTCTCAAATATTTACTAATCTCAGTTAGCCTGAAATTCTCGGCATTTGGTGTTGTGAGGAGGTTTGGATAGAGTGTAGTCTGTGTTTCTGTTTCGCTATAAGATGGGGCAGTGGGTAACACATTGGCTGAGGACATGATGTATATTTACAATTTTTTTTCCTTTAATTTATTTCAATTTGAAACTGAAGAGGCAAGCCGTTGAAATCGAACAGGTCGTTAGTTAAATCTCTTAATGAAAGTGTCATATTTGTGATATGTTTATCAGCAGAAACTTCGCGTAAGACATGTTCTGGGCCACTTTGATAAAAAACATTTTGATATGGTTTTCCTGTTATGTCAAAAGTTTGTAAAACAGTAGACGGTTTTCCATTTAACAGATTCTGTTCTTTTTCAAGTAGGTCGCAATGTATGAAATAAGTCGTGGGTGACTTCATACGTTTGACATATCTTATAAATGGTAAATCTTGACCAATGTCAAGCAGTTCTGATAAGTTCTTATCGAACTTTATTTTATCATTTAATGGATCCACTTTTTGAATAAACATCTGACCGACAGGAGTACTGATTTGTGTTCTTAATATGTCACCATATTTTTTAAAAGAATTTTCAATTGTTTTTGCCATTTCTTCGATAGTGTAATTACCTGGCAAAATGGATTCAGATTTTTCAAGTTTTTTTGTTTCGTTAGTGTAGAAGATTTTACCACCTTCCTTTAAGTTAAACCACGAATTGTAGAGGGAGCATGAAAGCAGCCGGATATAGCTTGGTTTTTGAATACGCTGGTCAAAATAGACCGTGTGTGGATTTTCTGTTGTAGTTAGCGTTAGAATAACCATTTTATAATTAGAGAAAAATATTTTGTTTAAATATAAAACATGGATGCGCTTCTAAAATGGATTCAAACACCAGAAGCTGACAGAATTGCCAAAGAAGCAGGAAAAAAGGCTTGGAAGACTTTTCTTGCAAAATACCCGAATGCTGAAAAATCTAAGTTTGTTCCACAGACCGATTTCACCAAAGACCACACAGCAACCTCAGAAATTTATTTCAAAGCAGGGCCAGGCTATTTGATAGACGTTTTTGGTTCAGACAGCAAATATTGGAGCCCGGAAATGAAAAGTGCGCTGGGTGTTGACCAATCATCGGAAGGGTTTCCGCAACAGCTGACACCAAGTGGTTTAAAAGGAGACTCTTTGCCCATTCCTGCTGTTGGCTTTCACGATGCCGCACCGAGTTTGAAAAAAATATTTAATGACCAACTGAATATTTACGTTACACCGGACCAGTATTTCACAACAAAGTTCAGAGAGATATTTCAAAAAACCAAACTCACCCACCGTTCAGGGAAAGAGTCCAAAACATGGCTAGCTGGCCCAAATATTAAATATTGGCCACAGCAGCTGAATTTTGCTGTCTGGTGCGCGACAACGGGCTGTGGTATCAGTCGTGAAATTTTCGATGACAACTCTGCTCTACCTTTGCCACCGAATGTGCGAGCTTTTTACAAGTTCCATATATATTTTACTGTTAGGCGAATATTGTTTCAGATGGGAGGAATACAAAGCATAAGCGCTTTACCTGGCGACCCTACTTTTGACCATTTTAACAACAAGTATGACGTTGCTTCATACAAAAGAATATGCAATGAGTTCGGAGTCGACCCTTCAAGCGATTTTCGTTTTAAAACAGGCGAAAACCATGGCCTGGGAAGCGTTTACGTATATGCCTCATACATTGGACCAGCTAAAGAAGAGGGAGACATTTACCCTGGTGGCGAAAAAAAATTTCAGACGAAGGCGGTTCAGGCTCAAAAGGTAACTTGATTTATTATATCGAGCCGGATGACGCTGCCTACGGACAGGCAGACTGGTTTTGTCCCAATGTAGCAGAAGGTCTGACCCAGGCGGGTTTGGCTCGAATAAACCAGTCGATAGAGGCGTTCGTTTACTGTGTTTTGGGTTCACAGGTGAACGTTAGAAGCAGCATACTTGGGTCAGGAGGGCGCGCAAAGGAAGCGCAAAGTGAGTTCCTTGTGCTAGTGGAAGACTCAATAAGGCAACCGGATCTGGCAAAGTCTGTTCAAAGGTACCAACTTGCTGTCGACGAGGTAAAGGTGAGGCTTAACCTTGCTGTGTGTCCGGGGGCCTGGCTGATGCCTGCGCGGATGGTAATAAATACGGGGAGTGTAACTGGTTACAACAACCAGCTCCAACAAGCGATGCCAGGTATGAAGCTCGGGGTTAACGACGAAGTGAACACTAGCACAAAAAAAGTGGGCGTTACCCACATGGAAGGAGGACCGCCTAAAATTAACAGGCCAACAAACCACCCTTCCAACAAAGCACCGGTCGTTCCTGCACAGCCAGAAAAAAGCGCACCTGTGCAGGCAACAAACGTTACAGCTAAGCCCACAGCGCACGAAACAAACAAAATCTTACTCATAACTGGTCTGGGGTTGGGAGCTTTTGCATTTAGTCGTTACGTTTTGTAACCCGCTCGATGAGAAAGACGGCCACACCGACAATCAACAGCCAAGCATGTTTGCCAAGAAAGCTGATCACCTGACCGGCCGCGCGAAACACAAAGCTGACAATTGCGCCAAGGAGGCCCGGCAGAATGCCTGCTATTTTTTTTCCAAGCGTTTGAAGGCCATTGCCGACACCCTTTGCAACAGCCTTAAGCCCGTTTGAGAGAGAGCTCAGAATGAAGCGCGCCAATAGTCGTGCCAACGGCAAGCAAAACTGCTGTGACGGTGAAGCCATACTTTTTGAAAATCTCTTTAACCTTTTCTCTTAATTTGTCTGTTAAGGACAACCTTTCGATCTCTTCTTCTCTTTCGTTCTCTATTTCATTTATTTCTTGATTGAAATCATCAACTCTTTCACGAGCTTGTTGTATTTCAGCTTGTGGCCTGTTTTCGTCGTTTGCAATATCGTCTTGTTCTTGTCTTTCTTGTCGTATTTCTTCTTCCCTTTTTTGCCTTTTAGCTTTCTGCTTCATGTTGTTGGAATTCTTGTAAAGTGGGTGCTTCTGGAATTCTTGTTTCTTGTCCAAGTATCTGATTTTCAACATCATTTATTCGATTATCAATTTTCGCTATTTCTTCTTTTGCCTTTTTTATGTTTCGCTCCGCCAAAGCTCTTTCTGAACTGTCTTTTGAGGTATCTTTTGAAATTTTTTGTTGATCAGCAATATATTTTTCCCATTTTCCCTTTTCTTTTTTCTGTTTGTCCAAGTCTTCTCTTTGCAAGCCAAGTGTTTTTTTAAATTTATTTATGAAAGCGGCAAGAAGTGATTTTTTGTCTGCTTTAAAAACTTCAATGTCTCCACCTCGGGGTCCTTTCGCAATGATTTTGCCACGATCGTTTACAGTCAAATCAACACTTTCATTATAGTCTGGGAAATAGTATTTGATCTTTTTTGCGCCTCTTGTAACTGAAATTCCCTTGTCAGATTACCACGACCCTCGATAAAAGAGGTTTCTGCAGTATGTGAGCCGCGCTCAGACGGCATATTCATCGTGGTAGTTCTCATTGGTATTTGTTCGCCTGGTCCGGGCGTTGACGAGGAGCCAGGCTGAAACGGCCCTGTTGTGTCGCCGTCATCGTCGTCATTGCGATCATCTGTATGTTCCATGAGAGGATCTGTGTCGCCAAAGCCGCCTTCACGTGCTGCCATCTTATTATTCTATATATTGAACATTTTTTATTTTCTTTTTAATACGATGTCGTCCGTAAGCGAAATACTAAGACCGTCATTCGAAAAGAAAATACCGAACTCTCTTAAGGCAGACAGGGTCAAGCACCGGATCACTTTCAACCCCAGCAAAGCGTCGCCGGGGGAGACCCTGTACATTGCGGTGCCCAAGCTAGTAGATGAGGTGGTTCTCGTCCCGGGCTCGCTTGCTCTTGTGTTTAATCTGGTCGTGAGCGGCCACGCCAACAACTTCCTGGTAAACAACGTTTCCAGGGCGCTTGTCTCAAGGCTGGTGGTTAAGTTCGCTGGCGAGATACTGCAGGACACAAACGCGTTTGACATATACAAGCTTTTCGAGGGCCTTTTCTTGCCAAAAGCTCAGCGCGAGAACATGTACCTCGAAGGGATCCAGACAGAGGAATTGTGCAAAAATCGGTCGAACTCTGGAGACAAGAAAACCTCTGGCGTTGATGCGGAAAAGATACTGAACACCGTTTATGGCAACAAATACCGCATTCCCCTGGACCACGAAATCTTGAAGGACCACGGGGTTTTCTATCCTCGCGCCCTGCACGACGCCCTCATTTTCGAGATCACGCTGGCCCCCGCAAATATGGTTGTTAAGGGTTCAGACTCTTCGAAGCTGGACTACGAGCTGAAAAACAATGAGCTCGAATACGAAGTGATCCACAATGTTGACCTTGCCAGAGAAACGTCAAGCAGTTACCTGAACGGCAAGGATTTCATGTACGAACATGTCACCCGTCACAAGACGCTCACAGTTAATAAGGCGGATGACACGATCATAAACGAGAGCATCAATGTCCCCCGCCGCTCCATGAAGGGAATTCTCCTCCTCTTCTGCGAACCTCACGCTGGAGGCGCAAGAGACTCGGAAAAGTTCTTCAACCCTGACATAACTAAGGTAAAGGTCAGCATAAACGGCGTGCCTAACAAAGTGAACAGCCAGGGACTAGAGCCTCGGGACCAATGGGAGGAGGTTCTCCGGCACTTTGGTGCCATAAATGATGGCATCACTGACAACATGGACGCAACGAAGTTTTACACTGGGGACAAGTTTGGGTTGTTCATTGATCTACGGTCCATGAAGGACGGGAAAATGCACGGCAGCGGCCTCCGACTGGTCAACACAAAAGATGGAGTGCAGCTTGAGATCCAGAGAAAAGGGTCAGGATCTGGTACCGTAAAATGCCACATTTTTATTCTTGCGGACGCGCAATTTAATATTCTAAATAATGAACTAGAGTCTGCTACGTATTAATACCGAGACGCATGGATCCGAGCAACATCCCGTTCAACGCTCTTATTGTTGGGCCGACGAATTCAGGCAAATCGAGGTTTGTGGTGAGCCAGATCTACGGCCCTTTCCGCGGCAAGTTCGAATACATCGTGCTCATCTGCCCGACATTCGCGCACAACAAGACCTACCACCGAATTAGTGAAAGTGACCCAAGAATGTGTGTGATAACATGCGATCAGTACGAGGTGGAAATTTGTTTAAAGGGCGTGAGTTTGCTTTTTGAGGGCACCAACACGCTCATAATACTCGATGACTGCGCAGCCTCCAAAGATGTGAAAGGGCGCACAGGCCAGCTGGTGAATCTTGGCTTTTCCGCTCGACATATCGGCATCAGCGTTTGGGTGCTTACCCAGAAGATAACCAGCATCACATCTTCCTTCCGGGAGAACGTGGCGGCTATCGTTTTATTTTACACTCCCTCGGCCAAAACCACGAAGGCGATCTTTGATGATTATGCCGGCGAACTCTCCAACGATGAGTACAAATCTCTGATTTCAAAGCTGAAAGAGCGAAAGTTCTCTTATCTTGTGTTATTGCTTCGCCACCCCTACGGGGTTAAGTTATTTTTGAATTCAAAAAATGAAAGTTGTATATATTTCTAAGTACACAATGGCTGAACAAGAGTTCGCAGAAGTTATAAACCTACTGGAAGCCGAGCCGTCAAGCGGGCCAGCTGGTAGTAGTATTGTGCCAGACTTTACCAGCTTAACCGCCCCCGGACCTGACATTCCTGCTCTTCGTGAGCAGCTGGCCGTGCTTGTATCAACAGGCAAAGCCAAAGAGGCCATTGGAGTGCAGTTAACACATGAGCAGTTGAAACGCTTGACTGATAAAGAAGTTGAAAAGTACTACAAGAGATATGAAACCTTCGTTGGCAGCAAGACAACCGAAAGCATGGTTGACAGCCTGCTTACGCTTCTGACAAGAGGCCTGGAAATGGTTGTTGAAATAGATGACATTGATGCAATGAAAAAAGAACTAAAAGAAGACTACATTATTAACAAAGAAATGACAGATTTTGTCGGCAGTCTCGCTTTAAAATATGGAAAATTTCTTGCTCCTATTTCTGCTGCTTTGATAACGGCGAAGCACATTGATTTTAACTCACATTTGCCGAGAAATGATGAAGCAAAATTAGAAGAAATTACTCAGCATACCTCACCAACTGCTGAACAATTCCATACAAATTCTGAGTAATTGCATAATAATTTTATTTGCTTAACATATACACTTCGTTTCAAAATGTCAACCGAACAATCCGAGAGCGCACATTCGCAGGGCGAGACCCAGACGGCACATTCGCAGGTCGATATCACACAGCAAGCAACAACTACAATTCTAACTCCAACTACAGCCGCGCGCATAAAAAATCCCAAGCGTGTGGCTGCTGGCAAAGCGGTTGCTGAAAGAACGCGGCGGGCCCGCGAAGAACAGAGAAAAGCCGCAGCTGAGGCTGCTGTCATAATCGCAAACAACAAGGCAAAAGCTACCCCCGCGGCCCCTGAGCCAGTCCCGACTACAGAAGACGAAACACCAAAGAGTACCGGAGAAAAAAATAGCAGTCTCAGCACTACCCAATGGCTTGCTGTTGCCAGCTTAGTCGTTTCACTGGTCGGGATTTATTACAAACGTGAAGAGCTCAAGGCCGTATTCAGTAAAAAGACACCTGAGCCCGCACGTGTTGAGCCACAGCCTGCTCGCGCGACACAGCCTAAAGGTTTAAGACATATGGATTAAATATTTACGAATTAATATTATACCTGCCTCCTATACCATGAAGAAAGTGGATGTTCCCCAAGTTCTTATCTCAACCGCGGCCATTTTTGGTATCGGCCTGATATGGTACGACTTCAACGTGAAGGTTTTTAATACAGTCCGCGATCTTTTGAATGCCTCATTATATAACCCGGACGCAGAAGAGACAAATTAATTTGATTTAAACTTTTGTATGTTTCCATTTCTATACCTGCTAAAATAATGTCAGACAACAAGCTTGTTAAAACCATCATGGATGCTGCTACTATCACTGGTTTGGCCGCCGGCATCGGCTGGGTCGCAAAAAAGGTTGTGAAAGAGAATTTTACTTCTGATCCCAGCAGCCGTGCGATGAACTACGTGAAGTTCACCGCCGTCATGGCGGGGAGCAGTGCGCTCAAACAGTACCTCGAGGACCAAAAAATACTTCCCAACAGCGTCTGAAATTAATGATTTGAAAAAAACTCTGCTCTGATATATAACACAATGGCAAGTATCGCGATTATGGTTGGTGGGGCTGTGTTGAATGCTGCAGCTTTTATCGGTGACAATTACCTTGCGAGGGCACTTGGCGGAGGTGACAAAGCTGCACTTGACGAAAAAGTACGACATGACAAAGCTCTCGAGGCGTATCAAGCGGCTTACGCCAAATACTCCCGTGACCGCACCAAACTTCTCGACTGGATTGCGACTAACACGCAAATAAAGGCTGAGGCCAAGCAGAACTTCACCAACACTGACTACGCCTTCAAACTGTACAACCAGGCGCACCCTGACAAACAAATGATACCCCCCAAAGAGCCCAAGTTCTCAGATTTCTATCAACCAAGCGAACAGCAGAAAAATGGTGAACTCATGTTCGTGGGTGCCGGGGCTCTTGCTCTGGGCTACGCTGCCTTCCGGTTCCTTTAAACTTTTTTAATTCCTTACTTATATTAGACGATGGATGCCAAACTCGCAAAGATATACTATAGCCCCGGGGGCTACTGGAAAGGTATTGCTGCGATCAAAAAATTATCCGAAGCTGCCAAGGTACCAGAAGAAACCGCAAAAAAGTGGCTGTTCAAGCAAGCACTCTGGCAGATCTTTCTCCCCGCACCGAAGCGCATTCCTCGGCCGAAATTCGACGTGCCTACACCCAACGCGGTCCACCAGGCGGATCTTCTTTTTCTGCCGCATGACAAATTGCCCCGCGGGCGCAAAGTTTTCAAATACGCACTCACCGTTGTCGACGTGGCCAGCCGCTACAAAGAGGCTGAACCCTTGACCTCGAAAAACTCTGATGAAGTTGTCCTGGCTTTTAAGAGAATTTACAAGCGCGCACCTCTGAAATGGCCTCAACTGCTGCAAGTTGACCCTGGGCGCGAATTCATGGGCGCTGTTACAAAAGAAATGGAAAATCACAAAACTTACATTCGGCGCGGGCGAGTTGACATTCACCGTGACCAGGCCATTGTTGAACGTTTCAACCGCACCCTGGCTGAGCGCTTGTTCGGGCACCAGTATGCCGTTGAAATGCGCCTGCCCGAGGGCCAGCGGTCCACGGCGTTGGTAAAAAGGCTTCCTGAAGTTGCGGCCGCTTTGAATAACGAAGTAACAAGCCTTACCGGCCAGAAACCCGCCGTTGCCATCAAAGAAAAAAATGTTTATGCAAAGCCATCGACACCTTATTTGAGGCCTGTTGGGGAAAGGGAAAAAAAGCTCCCCTCTCTTGTGAATACTAGGTATTTGTACCAACCTGGCGAGCTTGAAGGTGGTGTAAAAAGAGCCCAATCTGGTCTTTGAAAGTTTACAACATTGAACGATCTTTTACCAAACCGAATCAGCCCGTTCTCTACTATTTGCATGACGGGCCCAAGCGAGGCTTTGTGCGTGAAGAACTGCTGGTTGTGCCTCCAAACACACAATTACCCCCCGAGCAACTATAACATTTCTTTATTTCAGCATCTCTGTTAAAGCTTCTTCTATTTCTTTGATTTCAGTATTTGTTAATAAAGCTTCTATTTCTTTCATTTCTGTAGTAGCGAATAAAGCTTCTATTTCTTTCATTTCGGTATTTGCACTGGTGTACCCGTAAGCCTTTGTATTTACCCCGTCGTCTGCTATCCAGCGCTTTGAATCAAATGGGGAAAGCGAAATTTTGTTTACATGCATGCCGTAACGTATCAAACTTTGCCTATTGTTATGGTTAGGATTGTTTTACACAATGAAGCCTTTGTTATCCGTCCGCAGGGATTTTTCTACTCGGTGTCGCGAAATTAGATTCGGGTCAAGTCGGATTCAGTCGGCAAATTTGCACTGATGACATTTTGGTTTCTCACGGCAGCCTACAAAGGATAAATGTCGTTCCCTGAGCAGTATTTCTTGCTGACGTTCCTCTTGGTTAGGCTGACCCATGATCGTGAGCCAGCAAAAGTAAAAGATAAAACACGACGAAGGTTTCACGAGGTTTTATGTTCAAAGCGTCTGCTCGCATTCAGTTTGCAAGTTTGAATAAAACGTGAAGCGAGGTCCGTGTTCAAAGCGTCGTGCGGTTCGCATGTTCATAAGTTTGAATAAAAAGTTAAGCGAGGACAGCGACGTTTCATGTTCAAAGCATCTATTCACGTCTTCACAAGTTTGAATAAAAAGTTAAACACGGTTTTATGTTCAAAGCGTCTGCTCGCATTTTCACAAGTTTGAATGAAACGTTAAGCGAGGTCCTTGCAGTCCTTATTCGAAGCGTCGTGCGGTTCGAATGTTCACAAGTTTGAATAAAAAGTTAAACGAGGACAGCGACGTTTCATGTTCAAAGCATCTATTCACGTCTTCACAAGTTTGAATAAAAAGTGCACGGTTTTATGTTCAAAGCGTCTGCTCGCATTCAGTTCACAAGTTTGAATAAAACGTTAAGCGAGGTCCGTGTTCAAAGCGTCGTGCGGTTCGCATGTTCATAAGTTTGAATAAAAAGTTAAGCGAGGACAGCGACGTTTCATGTTCAAAGCATCTATTCACGTCTTCACAAGTTTGAATAAAAAGTTAAACACGGTTTTATGTTCAAAGCGTTTGCTCGCATTTTCACAAGTTTGACGTTAAGCGAGGTTCTTGTTCAAAGCGTCGTGCGGTTCGAATGTTCATAAGTTTGAATAAAAAGTTAAGCGAGGACAGCGACGTTTCATGTTCAAAGCATCTATTCACGTCTTCACAAGTTTGAATAAAAAGTTAAACACGGTTTTATGTTCAAAGCGTCTGCTCGCATTTTCACAAGTTTGAATGAAACGTTAAGCGAGGTCCTTGCAGTCCTTATTCAAAGCGTCGTGCAGTTCAAATGTTCACAAGTTTGAATAAAAAGTTAAACGAGGACAGCGAGGTTTCATGTTCAAAGCGTCTATTCACGTCTTCACAAGTTTGAATAAAAAATTAAGCGTGGCTCATGATCAAAGCGTCGTGCGGTTTGAATGGTCACAAGTTTAAGTAAAAAGTTAAGCGAGGTTTTGTGTTCAACGCTTTGGTTTGCATCAAGCGATGTGTTGGAAGGGATTTAGGCGGCGGTTGATAATTTATGACCGAAAGGATAATTGCAAAATAACGCGCGAATTTTAAACGACTAAACTGGAACTAGTTAAATAACTTCCAAGTTCGATTGCGAAAGCGTCGGTTCGCATCTTCACAAGTTTGACTCAAAAGTTAAGCGTGGCTCATGTTCAAAGCGTCGTGCGGTTTGAATGTTTACAAGTTTAAGTAAAAAGTTAAGCGAGGTTTTGTGTTCAACGCTTCGTTTTGCATCTTCATAAATATGAATAAAAAGTTAAGCGATGTATTGGAAGGGATTTAGGCGGCGGTTGATAATTTATGACCGTAAAGATAATTGCAAAATAACGCGCGAATTTTAAACGACTTAACTGGAACTAGTTAAATAACTTCCAAGTTCGATTGCAAAAGCACTATTGTGGCCAGAAAAAAGATCGCATAACTTATATAAGTTTTATTTAGCTCAGGAGAGTGAATTCAGGAAGAAGCTGCGGTTGTTATGGCTCACAAACGTTCCGAAAGTTTTGATCAGCATTCAGTGTTCTTTTATGGGAACTATATCGCGTAACTTTTCACTTCCTTACTGTCAAGACATCGCTCTTCTTGTCACAAACTTTCCCACCCCACTCCCCGGCTATAGATGTGTCCAACAATCTACAACAATCATTGCCGCACCCTCCCCCGCAAAGGCTGGGTTTTTAACACTTATCGCTTCCGAAGATTTTTGAATTTCGCGCTCGGTGAGCTAGTTACGCGTCGATGATTCCTAACCTTTGTCTTACAAACAATAGCAGCCCTTTCCTTCAAACAATAGGAGATGCCATAAAAGGAGTAAGACTGATAAAAGTCAAGCCGACAATCCTAATCTCATGCCCCTCGCTTCGAAGAATGTTCATTCCGTGCCACATCTGCTGCGTGCCGAAGAGCGTTGTCTTGTACTGCTCGTGCTTTATCGGTTTCTTTATAACGCTCTTTTTTACGCCCTTAGCCTTTCTGATGTTTTTTTCGTCCACCTTTATCGAGTATTTTTTTGTTCCCGTACAATAACACTCTGATATGTGTGTTCCGCGAAAATCTTCTTTCATTTTGTTTAAAACCTTTTTTTCCTCACTCTTTATCCATAGCACTTTCGTTCCCGTACAAACACAATCTGATATGTATGTTCCCGGAAATTTGTCTTTTATTTTGTTCAAAACCTTTTTACTTTCATCAACATTCATTATCGAGTACATTTTCGGTCTCAGACAAACACACTCTGCAATGAGGGTTCCTGCGAATTAATCTTCCATTTTTCCCAGGACCTTTTTGTTCGCATTTGAGTGGAGTGGATGATCCTTCGGGTAGTCACTCGTATCATAATGATTTTCGTTTGATTTTATGTCTTTGTAGACGTCATCAGTTTTGATTTCAAGCAGAAGGCTGTCTGTGTCTGTGTACAGGAGATCGCAGTTTTTGCCGTACTGCTTTTTCAGATGATTGTAGAAAAAGTCGTACATCAGGATCTTGCTGTTGTCAAGTATTGTCATCCCCGTGTAGACCGGCTTGTTGAGAAGGAGCCGGCTTTTGCGCATGTCGATTCCAACCAGGTCGTTTGTAAATATTACATGCCTTGAGTACAAAGGGCTGGCGACCAATTTCCTTATTTTGTCTTTCTCATTGCTGCGCACTATTTTTATATCAACACGGTTGCGCAGGTTCTCCATGGTTTTGCCGAAAACTGAGTTATTCATTAGCTTGTAAAAGTTCTTTTCAAAGTCGTTCTTTGCTTGCTTTCTGAATTCTGTGTTCATCCGGATGTACGGCTCCATCCAGCATTCTTGTTCGAACTCCAGCACCCTGTGCACTCGCTTCAGTTTCATGCCCTGCTTCAGATAAAACTGCAGGTTTCTGTAATGCACGACGTAGTCTTTTTTGTCCTCAAGTGTCAGCAGCAGCTTCTTGCTGTCCTGGGGTTTCAGCTCTAGGTCTTTTATCAACCTCTTTTGGTAGTCCGACATACATTCCTTTTTCACGACCTTTTTCTCAGGCGCCAGCGGGTAGCTGTTGTGTTCTTCATGCAGCTCAGCTGGGTACTCCAAATCGACCTCAAGGATCCATCCATTCTTTGCGTTCTCCTTTTTATTCAGAATTTCCTCCTCCGTCGGCATGACACGTTTCCATTTAAAATCCCTTTTTGGGAGCGGCTTGCTCATTGCCCAGCCGTAGAGGTTGTTTGCGTCTAGATACATAATGTAACTGTTTGGTTTGCTGGGGTCATAGTCCGGTACCAGCGGGTTGTTTGCCTTAGCGTATCTCTTGCTTACCATCGAGATTCCTCCCTGAATTCCCCTTTCCGCGAAGAGATGCATTTCAAGGTCTGTAAACAACTCAAGCTCGACACCCGTCTTTTTCAAGAGTGCGTCCCATGATAGGCCTGGTGATGTGAAATAGTGTGCCGGATCTAATCCGTACTGCTCCAGACACAGTTTACGGAAGTTCTCGAATACATCTGCCAACAGGGCAACATCCGTTTTTACGTAAAGATCATGGTAGTCTCCCAATGTTTTGCATTCGAAAGTTTCCCATACTTTCTGCGCGTGAGCGTACTCATCTTCTGTTATGTGCTCGTCGTTGAGCTTGCTGTAGAACATCTGCTTGTCCGGAAGACTTGTTTCGCTGAATCTCGCCCATGAGTCCATGTGCTCGTAAGGGTAAATCCCCTTTTTGTAAAGCAGGTCACTGCCATTTGAAATGGTTGATGTTATTTTTAGTTCATTTTTCGGCGTTGCTTCTACTAGCGAATCAAGGCTTCCCTGCAAAAAGTTTAAGCTGTCAATGAAACGCAGACCTCCGACTGAAAATGTGATATATTTCTCCATGTTGTTGGCTACGCATTTCACTTCTTTCTGCAAATTTGACATCGCTTGCATTAAATGGTGCGCGTCGTATCCCCTCAGGTTGTGAAACACAATTGGTATCTGGTCCGTCTTGGATTTTATTCACATTTTAAGGTTACATTCATTGTGCGCGGCTCCGCGGTACCTACCCGTTATGTGGCAATGGTCTTTTACTGCGTCTCTGAAGTTTTTCTGTAGTAAAGGTTTTTCACATAAATTACAATTTTCCTGTGATTCTGCTTCCAACTGGTCCATTTCGTCTGTTAATCTTTTTAGCACCCATTGTTGTTCTTTCTGTGCTTTGTAAAAACATTTTTTGTGATATTGGCCAAGATAATAACTTTCTGCAGTGTCTTCAAAAACAGGCAAAGAGTCTAAGTATTCGTCTTTTATCAAACTTTTGTTACAAATATGACAATCAGTTGCACTTTTGAATTTTTTCCAGTCTTCGTCTGTCATCACAATCGGCTTTGGTGTGACCAGACTCTCTCTGATTTTCGTTTCTTCCTGCAGAATTCCGTTAAGAAACTCTTTTACCGCATTTTCGCCCCTGTAAACTTTTGACCCTGTAACTTCGCCGTCGCTTCGTACAACAATGTACGAATACCCGCACGCTTCATGCCATTCGGTCTTTTCTGTGTAGCTTTTGTTCTTTCTATCCGGCCCGCGCTCACAGCCGGGTATCTTTTTTACCAGTGCCTCAAAGTCGGCATATATCACATAGGGCGCCTTCATCTGTTTGTGGTAATTTTGGAAAGCGAGGATGTTTTTCCCTCTTCCGGCATCTCAATCCTTGTCGGCCTGCCGTTCACGCCGTTGCAGTATTTTTTGTGGTCCTCGAGCAAGTGCGCTCTTGTGAAACGTGTTAAGCACATCATGCAGTAGAAAGTTTTATTGTTTATTGCCTTATCAAACAGCAAAGCGCTTTCTCTTTTTACGTAACCATAGTGCTGAATTTCCCCTGACTCAATCAACATCAGGTTTATCCTAGGCACGTTCGGTTCTTTTCTGCTTATCCTGTGCACAATCACGGTGTTGTTTTCCCAGCCAAATACGTTTATTGCGAGGTTTCCATTTTGCGCCTCAAGCTTGTCTATCTGTTTTACCGGTGTGGGAAAGTCAATTCCTTTGTAGTTTATGCCATCTTTAACCGGATATTTGCTTGGTCTTTGCGGGTCCTTTCCATCTTTTGGAGGAAATAAAGCAGCTCTTAGAGCCCACTTCAGGCATTGGTTGTCTCTGTTTTTCACGTTTATTATTGCCTTCTTTTTTGCCAGATTGGCTGGAAGTGGCAAATAGGTTCCTCCGCGCAGTGGCTGATAGCGCGCGACATTCACGTATGCAGTCTCTATCCTTTCAACTTCCCATCCTGATCCTTCCAATGACCAGTTTTCTATTTCTCCCCTTATTCTTTCCATGAATTCTTCATATTTTTGTTCTATCAGTTCTTTGTCATCCCTGTTAAAAACGTGCGGCTGGTCCTCTTTAAGGTGGCTGGCTACCGTTTCCAACACTTTCCAAGACTTAGATTTCGATGGGTCATTATAACCACTCTTTATCAGTTGATGCTGCAATCATGGTGTCAAATAAATGATTAGTGATTGGTGAACACGTTGTTGTCATTTTTATTACACAATATATTACCATAGCAACAGTAAAACCTGTTAAATACACCCTTAATTTTAGATTTAACTGCTAATAACTCAAAAACGAGCCCGGTGACCCCCAATTTTTATTATGAAATTATGATCAGCAAGATAAGGTGCAACTTTTGGGAAAGGTTTAAAAAAATCTGCACATGGAGTTCAGAGTCACCTTAAATTTACGCAAATTTATGGTGGCTCTGAACGCCATGTGCAGATTTTTTTAAAACTTTGCAGAAAGTTGCATCTTATACTGTTGATTACAATTCGATAATAAAAAATGGGGGTCACCGGACTTGTTTTGAAGTTATAAGCCCTTAAAGCTAAAATTAAGGGTGTTTTTAACAGGTTATACCGTTGCTATGGTAACTTGTAATGTCCTAAAAATAACCATAACTTGTTTATCGGTCATTGGGCATCTGATTGATACCATAATTGTTGGGTCAACTGAAAAAGACTTTTGGTTATTGATCCGTCAAAATTAAGCTGTTGAAAAATGCAGGAAACTGTTCTGAGCCACCTTAAAATAGTGCGTCATTTCTTGCGTTTTGCCGTTTCTTTCTATTTCAAACTGTACTTGTAGCCCGAAGCTCACCTTTACGCTGCCCAACTTTAGATTTTCCTGTTCAATCAAATCAGTGAACTTTTCTTTATTTTCTCTTGAAAACATTAAAATATCTTTATTGTTTGGATTTGTTTTGGATACATCCATTATCCAAACACGAAGCCATTCCTGGAAATTACTTTGGCTTATTTTAAACCCGTCACGTAAAGGAACTAGTTCAGGTCGTAATGGTTGAGGAAGGTTTCTATTTTGCTCCCTCGTTAATGGACTGTAAAACTTTTCTAAAACATTAGACGAAAATCTCGCGGCTGCTATCTCGGCGTATATACTTGTGCAGATAATTGTTCAAATAGAAAATAATTCTGGCGCACTTTTGTATATAGACAGTGCAGACATTTCTTCAATAGAAAATATTTTTTTGTGACACATCCGCTCGCTCGGTTTTGGGGTCATGCTCTTTGTTTACTTCCATGCTTGCGTTATTTTCTCTCAAACCACACACATATAAAATACTGCGTTCTGGCGCAAATTTTATAATGATATCAAACAAAGCTTTTCTCAATAAACGAGGCGAGCATGGATGGGAGCCGAGTTTATTGAGAAAAAAGCTTTGTTTGATATCATTATAAAATTTGCGCCAGTACCAGTATTTTATATGTGTGTGTTCGCATTCGAGGTTTAGTTTGAGTGTACAAAAACTAACGGAGAGTAATGTGATACATAGAGGATAATACATGGTTTCGCGGAGATATGAAATTTATCTTCGAGTGTTCAAATCGATAGCTCACGAGTGAGCGCAGCGAACGAGTGAGATATCGGATTTGAACACGAGAAGATAAATTTCATATCTCCAAGAAACCATGTATTATTTTTTTTATTATATAAACCCACTAATTACGATGTTTTTGACCATTTTCCGAAGATTTCCGACCATTTCCGAAGATTTCCGAAAATTTTCAAAATGTTATCCGAAGGTTGTACGATTGTTTCCGAACATTTTCCGAGAATTTCCGAAGTTTGTCGAAGATTGCCGAAGATTGCCGAGGAAGATCCGAAGATTTTTCGATTTAATATCGATTTACTTTGGCTCATTCAGCATTGGAACATGGCAAACTCTGCAAGCTGATTGGTCAAAAATGATATCACACATGCATGTGTGGATATCATTTTTATCCACACATGTGGGATACCATTTTTCTCGATTTGCTACCACTCGCTATACCACTGCAGTTTATATAATAAATGTATATACCTGATTGAAGAAACGTTGACCCTGAAAAGCATCAACCATAAACGATGCGACCCAAATGTTTACTGGGAAATCGAAAAAAATAATAATTGTCTTCTGCGACAAAGTGAACATAATAAGACAGGTTGCACAAATCACGCTTTTAAGGCTCTCAAAGAAAGAAAATATGTTGATTATCAACAAAATGGATATTACCAAGCTAACCAATGCTGTCTACCCAGAATTCCATTGGGTCATATCGTTCATGGTTTAGGCTTTTCACGGGGTCAACGTTTTTTCAATTAGGTGTATATGATTAGTTTATTGGTTGAACTATAGCTTCAAAAAACAAAGGTTTGGATGCAGAGGACCACGCAAAGGAAGAATAAAACTTCTTGGCTTGTCTGTTGCCCACTATTGTTTACGAAATGCTCGTACTAGACAGATTAAACCAAATTGATTGCAAGGCTGGTACTACAGCAGAAGGGCAAAGTGTATTGGCCAATATTGCAACTCGCAGAGCTACTATAGTTTTCCTCACACCTGAAGAAGACTAGCTCTGCTAGCTGAAATATTGGCCAGTAAATTCTGCTGTTCTGCCGTAGTACCAGCCTTGCAATCAATTTGGTATTAACTTTAGCCAAACTCGTGAGAGGTGAAGCATTTAGCCGGGCACCTTGAGAAGCGTTGCGTGACGATCGAAATAACGGCTGCGAAGGAGACTACGCTGTAACATAACTAAACAGGGCACATATTATTAAACATAGTACGAAAATAACAACATAAAGTCATGCAACTTCTCCGGCATACAAGACAGTTTATTTTTACATGCTGTTGATCACGACACACATATACATGACCATTGACTTAAAATGAAGATCGATCTAATACTGATGCCGCTGGTGCTTCTTGTCTGTGATGAAACTCTTACTTCTGAGGCTATTATACTTCCCAACTTTTATCCTTTTGGACAAAGCGAAAGCGACCTGCTTCTGCCGATAAATGACGACGAAAGTTCCGGGACGATGCCGATATCGATTCCATTTCCTTATTTTGACCAGTATCACAATTCTCTGTTTGTAAGTATACAGTTTGGCCTAGGTATATTCCCTTGAATACAACTTAGCATGGAAATAGAGATGGGTATTATTGTGCAAGGGTCGAATTTGTTATGGGACCTCGGACAATTGTTTCCGCTGTTATGCAGACGTTTGCGTAATGCAGTGAAAATTTGATATAGGTATCCGCTAAACATTAAGAAACGATTTCATGCGCTTGGTAACTGCTGACTATTTTTACAAGCCACAAAACTGCGAAATAGGCTTTACGTCTATACTGAAAGAACGTCTTAGGGAAATGGCTCGGTGGTGGGTACATCATAGCGGGTACAATCTGCCAGAAGTTGCATGCAAACATTCTGTGATAAGGAAGTAAGACTTTCGTATACATCATAACAGCATTTAAAAAGAACCAAGCATCTTTAACACAACATCTTGAAAAGATTTTCAAGACTCTCAGAAAGTACTATAATTATTTTGTTGAGATTTTTGCCAAGGAAATGCGAGAACAAAACCACATTCGTCGGCGTTTAATTAATACTTACTCTCGCTGCTTTCAGTATTCGAGCAATGTTTGGCATTCACTGTATTGCTCCTGCGTAAACAAGTTTCACTCTATATAGATTCTGACGTTCCTAAATGTTGATGTCGGCAGGAGCCGAGTATTGTTTTAGCTGTCCAATTTTATCTATGCAATTTGGAGTGGCCAAAGATAGGGAAGATGTTCTCTCTTTTGGGGTAGGGGAACATATTACATTTGCCTGGTGTAAATTATCTATATCTCTAAATCCAATACGCTATTTGAATGTGTACACCCTCTACAGTGCTTGATGATTTGGGGTCAAGATACTATAAATACTATAAAACATGCCGCATTTACCTCAGGTATATCTCCAAGGTACATCACTTTAATGATATTGTAAAATTGCTGCATGATCCATACATCTTCCAAATTCACAGTGCTAACCGTTTCTTGTAGATTTTTCTTTTTCTCCAGCATATTTCATAAGATTTCCACATTCCGCAATACACCACTCGAAGGTTGTAATATATATTTTCTTAATTCAACTATTGGCATGCATATAGTAGAACATCAAGCCAGGGTATTGCGGACACCATTCATATCGTAACAAAAAGTGTGTCCACGTGCAAAAGGTTTACGTTTATGGAAGAAAGGAACGAACGAAAGAAGGTGGAAGGTTGATTAAAAATGTAGCGTTTGTATGTGCCTACCTGGGACCATGGATGAGTGTCCTCATACGCTAGACGTCTATTGGTGCAGAATCGACTCTACTGTGCTCTAAAAATCGCAATAGTCGCGAGGTTAATTTGTGAGGGCTGTGTCTGAAGAGTTAAACCATCTAACAATATATTCTTTTTTGCTGGCTGATTTCATCCCGTCAGGTCAACACCAATGGTGTAATTTCGTTTCTGGTGCAAGTTTCACAATACACACCAGATACATTTCCTCTCGGCGGTAATCGTCGACTGGTAGCGCCATTTTGGGCAGACGCCGATACACGTAATGGAGGAGATGTGTTCTACAGAGAGACCACAGATCCTAACCTCCTTAAACAAGCCACTGATGACGTCACAACTGCTGTTGTGGATCAACGAAAATTCAAAGCCACGTGGTTATTAATCGCCACGTGGTACGAAGTGGCTTTCTATGGCGCTAGTGGAAATTATACAAATAAGGTTAGAAATTCAGATTCCCAAATCCATGTTGAAAATATTCCGGTCTCTCTCCATAGAGCCCTTCAGTTGTGACCGGCTTTTGGTTTTGTACCATAGTAATTTACTCACTTGTTCTCTCGTTTGCTCGTTGACCCGGTCAATAACTACAACTTTGTTAACTTGCTTCGGTTTCACTTGAATAAAGCTCATAGGTTAATTTGCTTTTCACTATTAAGGAAACTACGGGAGGCGCGGTGGCCTAATGGTTAGTGCGTTGGACTCCGGATCGGGCGGTCCGGGTTCGAGCCCTGGGGCACTGCGTTGTGTTCTTGGGCAAGATACTTTACTCTCATAGTGCCTCTCTCCACCCAGGTGTATAAATTGGTACCGGCGAATATAGTGCTGGGGGTAACCCTGCGATGGACTAGCATCCCATCCAAGGGGGAGTAGCAATACTCCTAGTCGCTTCATGCTAGCTACGGAGACCGGGATAAGCTCCGGCCTGATGGGCCCCTAGTCCCGTATGCAGACGTTTTTTAAGAAAACTGTTGTCCAAAACAAGTTTTACTACATTCAGCTTACAGTGTGACGTTTTGCAACTTTCTTGAATGCCTTTCTTCCAGAGAAACACTTTCCAGGCTGTTCTGGCTACAAACGGAAGACATTCTTTTGTCATTTTTAATTACAACAAAATCACGTGGACTACTGGCACAGCCAGTGGAGGGGATGCTGCAGGTCTCGGTGGAAGCCCGGCACAGGTATACCAACTTCTCTTGTAGAAGGAAAACATTAAGACGACAAATTTCATCAGTGACATTTGTGGAGAAATTTTAATTTGTGGGCCCTTGTACCACAGACGAGGGAAATAGTTATCAATCAACAAATTCGTGGATAAAGTTAAGCATGATGGTGATAATTATCAAAGCGGAGAACGACCTGTGTTATCTCTAGAATTTTAAGTGAACCAAACCGAACCCTTAACAATATCGCTGTCATAGGAACAACAACAACAACAACAACAACCGTTTTATTTTGCCAAAAGAATTTAATCAAATTGCTATGACTAGGTTGTACATGATTAAAGAGAAAAGAAGAAAGAGAAATAAGATAAGATAAGATAAGTAATAAGTAATTAGGTGCACTGTAATTAAGTATGTAAAGATATTAGTTTAGATAATGAGTAGATAAAAGGGAACAGGAAAAATATGAGAAGAAAAAATAAATAAATAATAATAATAATAATAATAATAATAATAATAATAGTAATAATAGAAGCTTAGAGCGTGTAAAAGCTTTCAGAGTGTTATTATGTAGGTAGGCTGTTGGAATTTTTACTGACATTATTTCATGGGAAGAACTTAAGGAAAACAAAATTTTTATATATATATTTTTAACCACATACACCTGAGATTCAAGTTTGTATGAAAAATGCTCAATAAAGTTTTGATTATTACTAAAAATTTAAATAATAATAATAATAATAATAATAATAATAATAATAATAATAATAATAATAATAATAGCAGTATCAATTAGTGATGGACCAAAATCTGTTTATATGAGTTTAATGTGAACGAAAAGAAAACTAAAGAAAACTAAGGAAGTCTTTTAACCGAATACGCCAGTCGAATGCCAACCACGAGATCGACTGGGAGGGGGTCAAAAGGACATCAAAAGAAAAAAAGATGGAGGCTACGAATTATCGGCCAGTTTCAATCACTTGTTATCACGTGACTAAACAAAGACCACGCGACAGCGCGGTAATCACTCCGGGTTACAATTTGCAATGTTATTAACCAGGGGTTCTTCCGGTTTAGGACAAATAAGGCCTAACCCCAACCCTAACCGTAACCCTAACCCTATCAACTTAATTCTCAAATTTTTCACAGCCTATGAATGCGAGTCACCTTTTGGAAGCTACAAGGCAAAGTAAATTTTGTATTTCGCGAATTGTTTTTTTCTTGGGTTTCCGGACCCCAACCGCTAAAGAAAACGTGTCTGCGTTTTGTCATATTCAACTGGAATGAAAAGTATAAGGAACAAATTCTCATTGCATTTGAAACAATTTTAAATTGTTAAACTTGATTACACAATGGTTTTTATAGTTTGTTAGCTACCACTATAAGCTTTAATTTGATATAGGGGTTTTAGCTATCTACCGCTTTAAACCAGACTCGCTATATCGCTTGGACGTGAGTCACCCCAGAGGTATACGGTAACCTTAAGAGAAAAATAATATATAAACAAATTAAACCGTTTCATTTTATTCCGTAATAGATCGCCCTTTTTTCCTCCAGGCAGGCTTCAATGCCGGTGACGGCATAAGATTTTTTAATATCCCGGGATCTGCTACTGACCAAGTCATTGATATTCCTAACAAGTCTAACGTGGGAAAGCCCGGTCGGTGGATGTTTCGTATCGACAGCGCGAAGATCGAGGCTGGTGGCTGCAACACAAAAGGTAAGAGTGGTCATTTTAGCGAATGGTTTTAAGGTTTATTCACCATTGTGTCATAATTATTCATAACTTATCCTCCTGATCTCGTTTTGCACAAAAGCTAGAGACGAAGTGATAAAACAGCACAATGAACTTTAACCTGGTCATATTTGGCAATTTCTGTAAGTAAAATTCTGAGGGAGGATTCCCATAGAAACATCGCATTTTGGTTCATGTTTGCACTTTACTGAATCGGTGAAAATACTCAAGTTATAATTGACAATTGATGTAAAAGGCACTAACTCACGCAACTGGTCTCGTTGCAAACAGAAGGGCAGACAGACAGACAGACAGACAGACAGACAGACAGACAGACAGACAGGTAGGTAGGTAGGTAGGTAGGTAGGTAGGTAGGTAAGTAGGTAGGTAGGTATAGAAAACACAATAGATTATTTTAGGCGGGTGGGTGGGCTTGTCAATTTAACATTACTTGTTTTTGTGAATCCACATTTAAATTTCCCTTATTTTTCAGGATCACTCGTGGTTTCACCACGTTCAGGCATCATGCTTGGCGGTGACAACATTTTCATAGCTGGACCTTGTTACACACCATCGGATAGCATCATTTGTGAATTTCCTGGCGGGAAAATAAGCAACGGAAGTTATATAAGCAACATCCGGGCATCGTGTACCGTGCCCATGCTTAACATAACTGGCAAGTTGTCAATCAAAATGTCAGTAAATGGAGGGAAGAGTTTTGATTTTCAAGGAAGTTTCACAACAGGTAAGTATTAATTTCACGACTTTCTTAGTATCGATTGCCACTAAGAACGACACAAAAGAGCCCTAAAAAAATGAACGTTAGTATCTGAGGTTTTGGTTCAGTAAATCCTCGAAAGTTTCGTGTTTTATCGTTCCCTATTGGTAAAGAACGCTGTCGGTTTTTTTTTTTTTTTGAAAGTTTTCGAAAGACTAGCACACCTTGGTAAGTTGCTTGATCGCGGTGCTGTTTCTTCTGCTGAGTCGCTCTCGGCTGCCGTTTAACGCACTGTAAACACTCGGCTACGCCTCGTGTTTTAAACTTGATAAAACACTGATGCTCACTTAATAAACATTACTTATTAAACATATTCAAGTTATTTCCTTGCAGTTAACATCAACAGGGTTACGTCTCGAGTTCTTCGACTGGCACCAGCAACATGGATTGAGAAATTTCCCGTCAAGGTCACATGGGACCCAGGCTACCTCGGAAGCAAGAAGCAGACTGTTACTATTCAATTGGCGCGCTTTTCTCTGAATGATAGCCACGTGTACTTTCATAGCATATTTCCCTTAATAGCAGGACAACAGAATTCTGGAAAAGGTCAATTTACTGTACCAAAAGGACAGGGACAAGGGTAAGAAGAAAGGCCAACGTCTATTTCTGATTCGATTTTAAAACTGTCGCAAATTTTCTTTTCCTATTTGGTTGTATTGAGAATTCGCAAATAACTAGAATCGAGTTGAACGACCAGATGTGATTAACGACCTGTTTTCATATCGCTCCAATTCGAGGTCAATTGACTCCCTTCAGAACCAGCCACAGCAGGAGAAAATTGAGGTAGTAGTGAGTGGGATAGACTGCCAGGATATCTCTTCTTCATTGGCTGCAGGTCTAACAATCGTTTTTGCTATTAGCTATAAAACAATGCAATAATAGATACCGACGTCGACTTAATTGTTAATGCCCATGCCTTCTCCGCCTTCAAGAAACTACGTCACGAACTAAGGCCAATTTCTTTTAACTTAGTGGGTTCGAATCAGTCTTAATTTTGTCACTCAAAAACAAACTTTTCGCCAAAAACGATTTCCAACAGCTCGAGCTCGAGCTCTTCAAACTAGCAAAGCAGGAGAACATAGGTATTGTTCTTACACGGAGAAGATGGAGCTGCATGAGTCACGTGCTCCGTAGAGAGTCTACTACTATAACATCTCTAAAGTCGCTCTCAGATGGACTGCTGAGGCAGAAGTCCAGTCTCTGAACCTTAACTGGGGGCAAGCTTCACGGCTACAATGGACCAACAGTGGAGAAAACTTGTTGATGCCCTTTTCTCCACTTGGCGTCTAAAGGACTGATGATGATAAACATATTTATTGATTTTCGGTTTATTATTACTTCCTTGTGTTTTCTCCCCCCCCCCCCCCCCCCCCCCCACCCCCCTTCTCCTCCCGCCGCTCTTGACGAGGAAATGGCATACATTGAAATTGAAATTTTAATTGTTGTGGTTCGGAATTTGCTTCAGAACTTATGAACGGTTGACTTTAATCCCACGGCATTTAAATAAAACAGTAGTCATTGAATTGCCTGAAAGTGTGATAAACAACATGCATAGTGCACAGAGAGGCCATGCTTAATGCAATATGTGGTATAAGCTATGGAAAAGTTATCAGCGTTTGATCCAGGGCTAGGTGCAGTAGTTTTGGAACGCCGTGGTCTACACTGTACTTCAACGTAATATTGAATCTCACTATCGTCTTTTTTACTGCACGCCACCATTGATAAATCAAGAACGTCACTTAAAAGTTTAAACCAAAATTAATCGGATCATTATGTCATTTCTCTATATTCAGAGCTGTTGTTGGTGAAGGCCGTTTCGTTACACTGGTGTTGGTGAAAAAGATTGGCGACAGCGACCGTAATTCCCCAGCCGAGTGGATCTGGAGCGATCTGTTTTCCTGGTTAAGCTATGAATGGGGTCCCGAGAGATGCAAGTACTGGTACAGAAAACAGCCCAATCCAAAGATATATACAGGTAAAATATGTTTATTTCATGAAAAAGATTAAATCAGCTACAAACGCGGAAAAACGCTATCTGGAAATTAACCCTCTTTTCCACGTTGCCTCATGACAAGTGTTACATAAACCACTAAACGTTCTTGTTATTCATTATATTGCCGTCACAGATGACGTTTCCCTTCTTCCTTGTCCACAAACGTTTCTTCAAGCAATGGCAGACCGTGGTCGATACACAATGGATGAATATTGCAATCCAAAAGTTGAACACCATTGTGTCATTTATCATTTTGGAGCTACGCACTGTTTTAGGACAAACATTCCCAGGTAGGTCAACAATGTGTAATCCGGTTGAGTTCGTAAGCTATACCTTGCCATCATGTTTGGTAACGGTTCATTTGTGCAAAACCAGTCAAACCAGTTGGTAATTTGTACGGATTGCATACAAGGGAGGACAGCAAGTTCCTGACACAGTACGTCTACCCCAGCCAGTTACTAAAGGGCCTAGCTCGAGTCACATGGATACTACAGAAGTCGGAAAAGTAAACTCATGCAAACAGATCTTTAAAATATTTAGTTGATAACCTACCGCGCATACGGTTTAATTAAGTTTCAGCTCGGAGTCAGTGACAGTAGCTTAAGTACCTTGTATGATAGAATTGCCTAAAACAGAGTGAACTACACCCTGTTCATGATGTTAAGCCGAAAGTCAGGAGCGCCCAAACAAGAAAAATTAACTGGACTTAGAATTTGTTTTCAGTTTATGTTCCTATATCGCTAGAGCATTTAAAAACGATATTTGAGGAAGTATTAAAATACAGTTTGATCTGCCTTAGTTAGCAGAATTAAATCTGCCTTAGCAGAATTAAAGGTCAAAATTTTTCAAGTGAACGGGATTTTTTTTCTCCGAATTTGCGAGCAGATATCAGCAGTCGCCTTTCCGAAAATGCTCGACTGGCCAGGTATATTTACCGAATACAGATTGGTTAAAGATTTTTGAGTTTGTAGCTAATCAGTAAACCAACGTAAATGGGAGTTTCCATTCTTACCAACGACTACACGTATTTTGGTTTCAACTATTGTACTCAACTGTCTGATCTTTTATAGTGATTTAGGCGCTGGGCAGGAATGCTGCTACACTGGGCAAGGAAATTTAATGGCCGGTCGGCCAAACGGAGGATCTCTGGATCGATTCCATATTGAGGCAGGAGTACCAGTCTTCTCTCATTTCTTTCACGACCTTGTACCTTATTTGGATTGCTGTCTGCTTTCTAACAATTGTAGAAAGTACTTTGAAAAAAGACCTTCAGATGACGGTTCCAATTACGAACCGCCAAGACCAGGTAATAAAACTATGTGAACTAAAACGGTAACCTCCAGTCTATGCTAGAACAAGGTCCGCTAGGAGTCACTGAGTGATCGTTAGCTAAATCGATCTGCCCGATAGTGCATGTTCGTCAGCTGTCAATCACTCAGTCAGACAATAACAAATAAATTAATCAATAATCAATTAATCGATAACAACTTGTATGATTAAAGGCCGAAAAAACGCCATTATAAGTCCTGTGAACAGTGTTAGTTGCTTCTGCTTCATAGCCACTGGCTTCGGCGATCCTCACATGATCACACTTGATGGAGTGGAATACACCTTTAATGGTTACGGCGAGTACCAAATCCTCAATGTAGCTGGCCCTGACTTCGAACTCCAAGGAAGAATGCAGCCCCTGGTCAATGATGATGGCAGTAATACTCGTGCTACAGTTTATAAAGCGTTTGCAATGAAGGAAAATGGCTCAGATGTTGTACAGGTAAAAAAAATCGTCATTTTCTCGGAGAATTTAAAACTTTACAGTTTTTCACTTTACTGCTACTGCAGTTGAAATGAATATAATAATAATAATAATAAACATATTTATGCAGGATGACCATTTCAGTTATAAAAACTGCTATCAACATGGGTCCTGCGATTAAAAAAAAAAAACTAGACCTAAAAAAAGCTATATAAGAAATCGAGAAATTATCCTAAAACTAGAATTCATATACAATTATTAAAAATATCTGCCCCTTTGTAAAAAAACGCTCTTTAGAGCTATAAATTAGAGAAAAAATACACAAAGGGGAATAAAACTAACATATATTTAACGTAGAATGTTGAAGGCATTCTATTTGTCTGTAGAGCTTGAGCGTATGTCCAAGGGTAAATTGTGCCATAAAAATGGACCGGAGCGGGAAAAGTCATGGTCCTCAAGAATGGCACAGTTACACTTTGATACATGTAGAAGATCCTAATCACAACAGGGAAGGCAAAATCTTGTTGTGGACTTCTGAAGTAAAAGTTCTCGTAGAAGCGGTGGGAAGGGGTTGGGAAGGCGGAAGGGGGATCTTGGTCCTGAATTCACGGGCCGTATAACGATTTGTTATGACAGGTTTACATCAATGGCCGTAACGAGATAGAGGTCTTGGTGAATGGAAATCAGATGGAGTTTGATGAAGACTTGATGATGGATTTTAATGGGGTCATTGTTTTGAAATACAACAACACATCTAAATACTCCGCCATATTTAATTCTGGAATATCAGTCACAATTGAGAAAGTTGAGGATGTCTTACAAATGATACTTCTGGTACCACCAATGTTTAAGGGTGGGTATACTGATGATAATATTTTTATTGATTTTCCACCCTTATTTAAATTTTCCCATTTCGGGAGCCTATTAGAAGGATTGACTCTGTGGACAAATACGACAAGTTGTCCATTTAAAGCTGAGAAAATTTAGGCAAATCAGTAGTTACACTTGAAGAATGGTCCAATTTGGTTTTAAAAAGCGTCAAGCCAGGGAATGAAAATTACACATTCCATCACTCAATCTCGTCTCGTGAGCCCGCTTTTCTTTTGGTCAGCACCGAGAACGTGGAATCTATAGCCAAGACAGATGGGAAAGTCCGCGATTCACGGACTACCAGTCATTTATATTCAAATTCGATTGGCTAACAATTGGAAATGAGCACTCTACACATGCTCAAAAAATCGGACCTGGCTAGATTTCACGTTCTTGGTGCTGACCAAAAGAAGTGCGGGCTCTGAAAACAAAATTGTCCATCACTAGAACCATGTTTTACAGATCAAACATTTAAGCCTTTTAAGACCTTCGCGTGATACAAACGTATGACACTGGACTGCTTTTTTTAGTTACAGAGACACTGTTCTTAACTTTGAAACAAAAGAATGCCTCTTTGAAAATACAAGCTCGCTTCCGAGCATGCGTTGATAAATTCAAACGTCCTGGTGTTATTGTTTTATTATATTTCGTCCTCTTCATTCAGGAAACACAAGTGGCCTTCTAGGTTTCTGGGACGGAGAGCAAGGAAAGGAATTCCTGCTCCCCAACGGAACCTTCCTGGACACTAATTCAAGTCAGACCACAATTCACTACGAATTTGGGCAGCTATGTAAGAATTGCATTCATCTCCGTTTAATAGAATAGCAGATCGCGTTCTTGTCTTATTGCATAAGCATTGCATCGATATTGTTTTCAAAGCTTAGCCGCAAACGATTTCAATTTCAGCCAAATATTTTTTTTATGTATTGAGTCACACAATCTCGTATCTAGTCGTCGTTGTCTGATTTTAGGTCGCGGAGAGATTGATTGGAACTTTGTGTTACTGTCCTCTTATTCTGTGATATTCTTCCATTCCAGGGGCTACAACCGTAAATAATTCTTTATTTACCTACGATGAAGGCAGGAACCATTCGTCTTATTTTGATGTCGAATACGTGCCGATATTTTTGGACCGGGATGACTTGGTGTTTACTAACGCAACCCTGGGACAGCAGGCTCGTGACGTGTGTGGTGATAACAAACAGTGTCTGTTTGATATTCATACCACTGGAAAGGTCAGCATTGGAGAGGCGTCTAAGCAGGCAGTTACGTCGTTTGTTGCAGTTGTCAATGAAACCGAGACACCGGGTGAGAAGATTGTGTTAGAATGTAGATAAAAAAAGAAGAAAAACACACAGGAAGTACGCCCAAAACATGTTTTATCAATCTATGGGACGGTATTTGAAAGTTTAAGGAAATAGGTGTTATTCATTGCAAATCTAGTGCAGTATTTGAGTTTTCGTTGTGTTTGATTATCGAACGGGTAACAATAGGCAATATTTTGTTAAAGAGGGAAACCTAAGTACACTAACACTTGTGAATACTCTAATCGATAATGAGGTTGGTATTTGAACCATGAACGCTTCGGATAATAACAATTTTGGTCGAAAACCAGTGTGGAAAACCAAGTATTTTCTATACCGTATTACTTTTCACTCAGTAATTATTAATCGCAAACTTCCCGTCGTTGGAAAAGTGTACGTTCACCAACTGCTTCCTTAACAAAATATGGTAACTGGATGGAAACGCTGGATGGAAATGCTGTCGTTTAGTACTTAGTGTAGAAAACAAAGTATTTTCTATACCGTATTACTTTTCACTCAGTAATTACTAACGCAACCTTCCCGTCGTTGGAAAAGTGTACGTTGACCAACTGCTTCCTTAACAAAATATGAAAACGCTGTCGTTTAGCACTTACCGATTCGATTTCGTTAATCCTTAATCATGATCTTGGTGAAAAGTGCGTTACAATTATGTTGACGATAATCAATAGATGTTTCCCGAGACGAAGTAGAGGGAAACATCGAGAATCGAGGGAAAACAAAACTAACTAGTTTCCCGAGGGACCAGACATTAAGTGCTTTGTTATACATCCAAAGAATGAACAAATTAAAGAAACGAAAGAAAAAAAATTGCGTTAACAACAACACGCCTGAGCACGATTTTATTTCTTCTATAAAATACTGCAAATGTAAAAACACATCGTAAACTACGGACAAAAGAAAGCAAAGAACCGAATAACTTTCCAGGCATTTTCGAAATCGTTCTGCTCTAAAAGTTTTTTGACTTCGTTTTTCGAATAAAAAGTAGAAAGCGCCGGTTTTAGCCACAAACTGTTCCACTGTGTTTCACGAACTTTCGAAGAACTGTTCGACAAATTTCCTGGAATCGCCAAGAGTGAGCTTCAAAACATCACGCCACAATCACGCCACCGGTCTTGGTCACGTTTTGATCACGTGCTTTTTCTGGCCATTGATCACGTTCAGGTCAATGTATCCCGGGTACATTTGATGAAAATGTATCCCGATCAGGATATATTTAAATTAATGCAAAGCCACGTGATTATGAATCAGCCAATGAGAATCGTCTTTAGAGCAAGAGAAACTGCGGATGTATAACAAGAGTATTTATCGGCCTGCGAGCGATCCAGTACAACACCGTCTTTAGAACTTAATGCATCGATTGATTTTATATTTTCTGTACAGGATGTATTCCAATAGAAAACACGGTTAGCAGTGGTACTGTGCTGAGAAACGACACACAAGATGGCGGAATAATCTACAGATTCCACTGTAACCCAGGCTTCCTGTTGAACGGCTCGTCTGTTATATCTTGCTTACATGGCAAGTGGAATGGATCAAGGCCAAGCTGCCAGTTAGGTGAATAAATGTGTTATTTGAAAATCAAAAGATAATAAAAATAATAAGTAGATGTGTTAAACGTCGTAAGAAACTAGTACACCGCAGCTCAAATTTGATATTTTCTGTACAGGTTGTATTCCAATAGAAAACACACTTAGCAATGGTACCGTGCTGAGAAACGACACAGAAGATGGCGGAATAATCTACAGATTCCACTGTAACCCAGGCTTCCTGTTGAACGGCTCGTCTGTTATATCTTGCTTACATGGCAAGTGGAATGGATCAAGGCCAAGCTGCCAGTTAGGTGAATAAATGTGTTATTTGAAAATCAAAAGAAAATAAAAATAATAAGTAGATATGTTCATAGTCGTAAGAAACGTATACACCATAGCTCAAATTTGATATTTTCTGTATAGAATGTATGCCAATAGAAAACACACTTAGCAATGGAACTGTGCTGAGAAACGACAAGCAAGATGGCAGAATAATCTACAAGTTCCACTGTAACCCAGGCTTCCTGTTGAACGGCTCGTCTGTCATATCATGTTTACACGGAGAGTGGAATGGGTCTAAACCAAGCTGCCACCAGACAGGTTAATAATTGTGTTTCTAATTATTATTTTTTTTTAATTCACGCAGCCACGAATTCACTCACTCACTAAAGCCCTTAGCCCCGTGGGGAGCATAGGCCATTGGCGACTTCAGATCTCCATCGGCTTCTGCCCTGGGCTAGCCTTTCTAGCGTGGTTTAGGTGTTGCCCCAATTCCTTAATTTTAGTATCCACAACCCTTCTTCAGGGGTTCCTTGGGCGACAGCTTTTTCTCCTGCCCTGAGGGTTCCATTCGTAATGCCTGCCGCGTGAGGTTTTTTGCCGATTTCCTTAAGGTGGATTCGATCCACTTCCACTTTCTCCGTGGCACCTGTGTCTCAATTAGTCCTTCGCCTGTTCGTTCCCACAGTATCTCATCCCTTCCTTTCCCTGTCTGTCCATCTGATTCTTAAAATTCGTCCATGGCACTGGTTGATAAAAGACTTAGTACTTATTTACTTTAATATACGCCGTGATTACGCATTACTTTCTTTAATAGACCGGGTAATTCATGTTTTGATTTAATTAACCCAGTCACGTGTTACTTTAGTCTGTATATTGCGTAACGCATGACTTGCTTTGTTTTTTCAGTTTGCTCTCGTCTTGAATCCTTTCAAAATGGTCATGCGCATGATAAAGGTACAAGTGTAGGCTCGCGCTATTGGTTCACCTGCAACGAGGGGTTCACGCTGATTGGCTCAAACATCATCCTTTGTGGCAAGGACGGCCAATGGAATGGAACTTTACCGAAATGCTCAAAAGGTAGGTTGAGCATAAATTACCAAACTTGAGCGTTGAGATATGTTCAACGCCTTGGCTGGCTTGTTACCTTGAACACGAACACTGACATGTTTGAAAATTCTTACATGTTCCGCATTTTCTGGCCTGGTGGACCCGATGTTTATTTGACTCCTGCAGTTTATTCGAGCCTGGTGTTTATTTAGAATTAGGGTTATTATTCATTATTTTGACAGGCTTATCTGCTGCAATGCCTATAACTTGTTATTTAAAACTTACCATGGTATATTGCAATTCCTGAGTTTTGATTGGTTTACAGCCCATGGTATATGACCTCATATACCATAGACCAAAAATATAGTGGGTGTGCACGTCAGTGAGAAGAGCCGGGGAGCTCAAATATTGCAATTCTATAGCTAACGCGCGCTCCTTGCATGATTGTTATTCACTCCTCAAACAAAAATGTTTCGGGGCTTATTCCAAGCTCGAACTTGGAAGCCCTATATTTATTCAAGACCCGCCGTGTAATTGAAAAAATACGCCATATTCCAAGTATTAAGCTAATGCCCAGACTTTAGGTTACCTTCAATAGCTGTAGTAATTTCAATCCTGATAGACCGACAACGATTTACACATCGTCACATCGTTCAACTTGCTCTGGTTATCCTACTCTTGTCTATTAAACTCACTAATAATCTGTTTTTCTACACAGATATTATACCCAATAACACACCCTGGTACATTTTTGCCGGTATTTCAGCAGCTGCCGTCGTTGTTGTCGTCATAGCGACAGTTTCGGTCATCTGTTTCCTCAGAGTCAGACGCAAAAATCGCCAACGTGATAAAGAACAGGCGACTTCACAAGTTGAAATGAAGGAAGAAAACAAGAAAGATGTAATATCTTTTGACAACGCAGCTTACGCATCCTCCAATGATATTAAGTGTGCACAAGTTGAAATAAAGGAAGAAAACAAGAAAGATGTAATATCTTTTAACAACCTAGCTTACGCATCCTCCAATGATATTAAGTGTGAGGGTTTTGCGTCATGAGGTTCGGCTAAAGCTTAAAGCTCTAATTAAAGAACAATCATGAGCTGTAAGTGATTCTTCATTGGATTTATCTCTTTTCTGAAAGACAGTTTGTAGGAAATGGAAGATAAATACATGTAACCCCTTTTTCTTAACGGTTTGACTGTTTACACATTAGAACTGTACATTATTTTGCCATCTAGGACCGTTAGAAGTTGAAGTAGATATTATAATCGCCATTTGTTCCAAGTTGAAGTTTGAGATATTATCTTTTTTAGCAAATCGCATACAAATTCGTTGTTTCGATCGGTTAAAAGCACAGTGCTATTAGTATTATTAGCTGTAAAATACTTTTCGTTGACAATGTGTTAAATAATAAAACAATTGTCCTCCTCAATCTTGCGGAATATCGTCTGCTAGGGTAATTAACTATTCACATCCGAGCAACATCGCACGCGAATAAAACTGTTATCGTTGATAGGAATGAATGAGTTAAAATAATCCTTTTTCACTTATGTCCAGGATTGAACGCAGGTATTGTTCAGCAAGTACTTCATATATGACTGGGTTATTGACCATTTTCATACTACCTCATATTTGACAGAATTATGCGTGTTTAGGTGAACTTTTATCAGTGAAGACACTTTGTGATGCTTATTATAAAGAGCGTGCATCTCATTAGCGTTCAATCCTGGACATATCTGTCGTTACAGCCTAAAGTGATGGTTTATGTTTTGCTGTCTCTCACTCTCATGCACCTTCCCCCGTCCCACTTACCTCGCTTGGCCGGATCTTATTCTGACGTCACCTTGTCCAACATATTAGCGACCAAAAATATTGCTCGAACGCGAAAGAAACTGGGCATACGCGCTGTTTTCAGAGTTAAAAACTAAACTAAGAACACACCTAGTAGGATGAAAAGCCACCGTCGCACCGACTAAACAAGACGGCGGTTTGCAGGATTATCTGTGAATCGAATGCGGCAAAGGCGATACTGGGAGACTTATACAAGACAATTAAAAATAGAAGAGTAACCAGGGTTCATGATAATTAAGAAATAAAACGTTCTCTGGTTAAAAATTTGGTTAAAAATTGAGCTTTCGGCTGCCAAACTACAGCCTTTAACGAATGATAAGAAATGGCGCGAATGAATAATTATATAGGCTAAAAATGTGTGAAAAATTACAGAATAAAAATGCATAATAAGGTGACAATAATTAATAATTATTGTCATAATTATTGTAATTAATAATTAATAATTATTATTAATAACCCGTGAAAAAAAGATATGCCTTCAGCTAGCTAGTCTGTGACAGATGAGCCGTCCAGGAGGAAGCCTGGGTTACAGTGCGATCTGTAGATTATTCCGCCATCTTGCGTGTTGTTTCTCGGCAAAGTACCATTGCCAAGTATGTTTTCCATTGGAATGTATCCTGTAAAGAGAGCATTCAATTGGTCGCTGAATCATTGTCGACATGGAGTTTATATGGCATCTCTCTGTGGTAAGAATGGTAATTTTTTCCTCGCGAGAAACCCGATTGCAACGCACTAAATACTTCCCATCTCGCTTTAACTCGAACCTTTGTCGAGTTCCCTTGAAGTTTTGAGTTATCGGAATTCAGCTGCATATCAATATACCATGATAAGGAATGAAACTTTAAGGCAGAAGAATCTCGCTCACGGTCGCAAATTCGCTTTCCTAGTAATATGAATTTTAAGTACCAGCCAGGACAATTTATGCCTGTTTTATGTATATTTTGAGGTACATAATTTTGTGTGGGTTGATTTTACAAGTACTGGAAAAAAAAAGACGTAAAACAAAAGAAAAAAGATGAGAAGTAAAATTGCCCCAAAATACAAAGATTCACAAACAAAGGTAGAACAAGTGCATCCGATGCATATTGGGTTGATGTATTGTCTCAAGCATTTAGCAAATTTGCAATTTTAATTTTCACTTGGTCACGGCTTTTTTATGCACCTTTGGGTTGCGTAAGGTTCGTTGAAGCCTAAAACTTATGAGTGAGAATCGAGGAAGTTCTAAAACTGTGGCCACGTTAAAAAAATCGATTTGCTCATACCTTGTCAGGTTGAAGGCCTAGGCATGTATAGACTAATAAAAGGATGTGAAGTTAGTGTTTTGAAATATTCAATACAACGGCTGAAATTCACGAGAAACGGTTCTCATACAAAAAGCTCAGATTTCACTTTGGGAGAATCCGAAATTGTACCCTTTGACATGTTTGAGAGAATCCAAAATATTTACGTCCTGCTACACAGACGTTTTGTTCGCTGTATAAATCTTTCCCAATTTTAATTACACGCATCGATTCCTCCTTTGTCAGTAATAAATAGTTATCTTTATTCTGACCGAACTGAGAACCCACATCCAGCAAGGCAAAAAGTAAGCATGTACTAGTAGTGCGTCAAATCCTCTGATATTTTAACCAAAGAGAATTTAGTCATTGATTATTAGGTTTACGGCTGTGTGGGATCTAGAAGCAGTACTGCACGAACACCGATCAAAGTTCGATAAAATTACAATTCATTGCCTCTAAATTGAACAACGCAACCTGTGACATGTGACACAGCACAAAAGTAAATTTAATTTTTCGGCCGAAGACAGCAAAAAAAAATCAGGGACAAAGTCTTTCAACGTTTTATTTTTACTTGGCCTACACAAGTGAAAAGACATAAGCTTTAATCACACTTACGCTCTCCTTGATTTGTGCCATGCACGAGCAACTTCGCCGCCAAAGCGAGTATAGCTGGAAAATTCCGTCACATTTTAACTGAAATCCGTTGGCTCGATTTAAAAAATATCTTAATTGTTGATGTGCGAGCAATTTGCTTTAATAACAGAGAATTGCCAAGCTAACAACAGTTTCAAGTCGTTCAAAAACTCATTTGGCTGAGTCACTCATCGAGATTTACATTTTAGGCACAATGCATCTGCTCGTGATAACCTTTATCCTTAGTATACACGGCACGAAAATTTGCCTTTGTCCAATTTTGATTCACATCAAAGGGGAGACAAAGACGGATGACAAACTTTGACGCTCGTCTTTACCACCTTTACCCCAAGTCAACTTTTCGCGTTATTGTCCTTTGGCTTGAACTAGAGAGCAAGACCGATATATTGGCCATGTTCTAAACGAGCAGGGGACTGGGTACGAATATTTAAAATCGATTGAATTAAAAAATCATCTGAAAGAGCATCCAAAAATTACCAAATTTGAAAGTTATTGGTTAAATGCAAAGGCATGGTGCACTTTTCAAAATCGCTAAAATAAGAGAGCTTAGTATGGATTGGTGGACTGTCCCTGCAATCCGTACTAAGCTCTCTTATTTTTGGGACATTATCTTCTACCGTGACACACAATAGAGTAAGGCACACTTGGTTCTGATAAGGCGCAATTAAAGACTGTTTTAGGTTGTGAAAAGGGATAGAAATTTTAAAAGATCAGGTCTGATAAACGCTCCAGATTTTAGACGTCATCCAGAAACGCCTGGGGCGTCTCCTCTAGCACAAATTCCGCGTAATACCATTTTCCCCTCCACCATGTTTCTTAATTTATTCCACGATAGGAGCTCATCCTCCACGTGCACTTGAAACAGTTTCATGGGCAAAAATAATTAACCTTCTTTTCTTACTAATTGCAGTACGAACTTTTGTAAGTACGAAAGAAGGACCAGTCAAAGAAAAAATAGGTCATTTTGAAGATAAGCATGAAGTCGATATAGAGGCTAATAGAGGTTGGTATAACAGCTGACTGACTGACTGACTGACTGACTGACTGACTGACTGACTGACTGACTGACTGACTGACTGACTGACTGGCTGGCTGATTCACTGACTCACTGACTCACTGACTCAATGACTGACTCACTGACTCACTTGTTGACTCACTGACTAACTGACTCACTGACTCAATGACTGACTCACTGACTGACGGACTCATTGGCTCACTGACTGCATGACACCTTGGCTCATCAATTTGATTAATGGCTATCACCTGTGCCAAACCTTTTTCATATCAGGCAACTGCGTAGCAATTACTTTTGACGTAACTTTTAAACATTTTGTCCTGTTCCTAGCTCCAGAGCAACATATTATCGATCTAACTCAGAAGCTTATTACAAGTATAACGACAGGAGACTTCGAAACTTACAGGTATTTTTGGTATGCATATTCACAAATGGGGTGACCTTATTCGGCGGAATGGCAAAATGGCACTAATTTTCACCCCGATTTGCTTGCGGTTAGCTTTTATTTGTTGGTTAGGGCAACGTATAGTATTGCCCTAATCAACAATCAAAAACCAACCGCAAGCAAACCGTGGTGAAACTTACGGCAGCCATTCGCCATTCCGCCATTCCGCTATTCCGGCGAAAAGAGTCACTCCACAAATATTTTTCTTGACATGGCGTTTTCCTAGCAAAAATATGCACACACGAGGTTTGCCAAAAAAACTTTTACGTTGACGCCAATGGTTTTAAACCTGAACGATTACGAGAGTTGCAAAACTGTAAAAACAAAATGTTGGTTGCTTTTGACATTTTTAACTATCAAAAGGTCAGTTGCGAGCTTTTTTTGACAGGGCAGAAAACAGCAAGTTTGTTCTCATTGTTGCACCAAGTTACCTAAGCATTTTGAACCAGTTACAGATCTTTTAATAAACACAATAAAGTTCGTTCACACACAAAGAAATAAAAAAGAAGTCTCAGTTTGAAGAACATCTCAATAACAGTTAGAAATCCAGCACATCGAATCTAGGCTCCTTTTAGGAGTTCATTCTCTACGCATACAAACTGGAAAATATGAAAATACAGGAGCATCTATACCAGTTGAAGAACGAAAGTTTTTAGTATGCAAAGAAAACCATGTAGAAGACGAACGACACTTTCTGATGTATTGCAAAGGGCATGACAACATCTGAAGGGAGCTCTATTCCATCATCTCACAAACTGATTCTCATTTTGTCAATTTAGCTGATCAAGAGAAATTAATATACTTACTTTAATTGGATAATAACAATACGTCCAAAATTATTGCTAAATATACATATCAAATGTTTCAGAAACGAAAGGACATTTTAAATCTAAAGTTTAATTAATTAGTAGATAAATAATTAATAGTTCAATTGCTATCGTATCGATGTGTATTGTATTTTCGTTGTTTATTAGTTAATATATAACCTTTATTGTAACTAGACCAATACCTCCCTTTGGAGAGTAAGGCACAATAAAGATATCCTGTCACCGCTACTGTTATTCATTCATTCACTCAGAACAGACAAACATTTTTTCGACAGTAAATCTGTTCTTTTGATCCGTTTCAGCAAATTAGTTGACCCGCATCTTACAGCATTTGAACCAGTAGCTCGAGGTCACCTGGTTGAAGGTCTTAAGTTCCACGAGTTCTATTTTGACAATGGTAAGTTAGTCCAGCGGATATATTTTCTATGTTGTCGTTCTTTATTACTCCTTTCTAGGGTAGGTCATAATAATTGTTTAATGTCAGTAAACTAAGAACTTGCAAATTAGCTTTTAAAGTGGTTTTCTAGTGTCGTGAATCCAAAATCAAATCGCATCTAAGCAATGAGCCAATAAAAACTCGAAAAGACTGTAAAATACACACTAGGGCTTCAGTTAGGGTCACAGTCTCCGCCATGTTTTTCAGAGTTTTCTTTTTTTGTAGTTCTTAGCAAAAGGACAACACCAATCAATACGAGCATTTTGTCGCGACATGTCCACATGTTGGGGGATGACGCTGCTTGTATCTGCTACGTTCGACTTCAACAGTCCATGAACAGGTACAGTAACAAAAACTAACGACAACAGATGTATTCAATGGTTTTGATACTAGTATAACGTTTTCTAACTGTCCAAACCTTAAAAAGGTTCTTTTGTGAGTTTAATTCTAATAAGCTGCCCTATGAAAATGCTGTCAGTTGGAAGAATTGATGTGATTTTTTGTGAGCTGCCGAAAAAAAGCCATCTGGCTCAATCCAGTATGCGTGCTGTTACAGCTTTCCACAAAATCAAGCCCATTCGGAGTGGAATAATAGAATACTTATTGACTGAATTCGTTCGAACCGAGCGGGAAGATAGTCGGCTGTCGCCGGTCTCTTGCACGTACCTCGCCGCCCGTGATCAGCATGCCATGACAAGGCTAGAGTCAAATAATTACCCGTCCGACCCTCTCACTCCGTCAATAATCTCATAATATGTTCATTGTTCACTCACAATGTAAAACAGTAATTCCTTTTTTTGCTCTTTTGTAATTTTTTCTTTGTTTTGTAGTGCCGGTATAGCCTCGACAAGTCAATCAGAAGAGACACGTGTCTGGCACAAAAAGTCAGGACGTTGGGTCAGCGTACACCTTCACCGATCGGACGTGTAGTCTGAAAAGTTAATAATCACATAATCGGTCACTTCCGGTATAGTAGGTCCTGACGTCGTTTCATTTGGCAAAGTCTGAGAACGGAGTGGAACGTGACTGTTATAATGTAGTTTTCACTATTCGTTGCAAGCATTAAAGAAATAAAATTGTTCTGCTCGTCGAAGTAGTTGAAGCGTAGGATTCTCCAACTCTGGGAAAACAATTGAAAGACGTTAGTAAATGTAATTGTGTAATTTTGGTTCAATTTTTAAACATTTCAGCTCCTCCCCTACCCCTCCCTCTCCCGCCCCAACCCCCAAAAGAAAAAAAAGTCTAAATACACTCCTACAGCTAATGTCCCAAACAAACCTGTAAGTCTCCTGTCGTTGTACTTGTAATAAGCTTCTGAGTTAGATCGATAATATGTTGCTCTGGAGCTAAGAACAGGACAAAATGTTTAAACTGAAGGGGAAAAGGGGACCAAAAGAGTAAATGCCCAAAAGTTCGATTTTGGCCAACAATCCCTGTGACCCTCTCTCTGTTCCCTCTAACTACTGACAGCTAGGAAATTGATTCATTTCCCTCACCCGAGATGCTTGTCATTAAACGAAGAGTAAATCAGAAGTCAGTTTTTGACGTTTGGTGCAAGCAAGATAAACATGAAATACAGGTTGAGGAAAAAGCACAATAGAAGAAAGTACAGGAAAATTTACACAATTTGAAAATGTCACATAAAGCCTTTGTAAAGCCGACAATTAATTTATTGCGATGAATTTTCGACTTTCTGGGTTGGTGATATTGCATACTTATGTTTCATGCAGAACTTTAACAGAAGACTAATTCGGGGTAAAAAGTACCGTTGATGACAAAATCCCGCCTCCGAGATGGGGCTAAGCCCGCGGTGTTCATCCCAGAATTTGCTGAGCAACATGACTTATTTGTTCGCGCGATTGCTTTCGGACTGAGCGCTCGCGGTAGTTTTTAATTGGATGAAATAATTGCAAAATTCTTCGAGTGCTTTAACGAAGATCTGCCAAAACTGGCACTTATTCCTCCCCAGTATTAATCTTAGGGTTTCTAAGTAATAGAAATTAATAAAATGAAGTGGGCAATTGTAATTTACATACGAGGCTTAGAGATCTATTAGGAAAACATTGTTGCCGAATCATTTCAGCCGTGCCACAAGATAATATTAGCTGAAAATGTCAGAACCACCCACTTCTGCCCTCCTAAAAAATACTCTATATGCGACCACAATGTTGTAAATCATATTGTGCGAAAACGACTAAGAAATCTGTCGATCTACATTCATAGTTTTTTATTGTAAAGAGGAGCTCTCCCATTGGCCAAATTCTGATGATTACAACACCACAGGTTGTTAAAATATAGGCTTGCTTGTCTTTCCAACTTGTGAAGTCGCATGTTCTTTGTCCCCGTTGCGACTTTTGCGTGTGCCTATAAGAAAACAAATGACTACTGTGACTGCTGCGACGACCATGGCTTAAGATGTACAATGTGGCAGTTGTACAATATCTATATAAGAGAAGAGCGTTCAGAGGCAAAAATATTGAGTATGATTTTTTTCTACGCGATATGATGTGACTGAGTTGGATTCCGGATAGAAAAACATAGTATTTTGAGATCTTTAAAAGATGGTTAAGCGTGCGAGGTGAGCCAACGGCATGCAACTATTCAATGTTCATGTATATATTCATGAAGCGCTTTAAGATTGCATGGGCTTCAGTTTGTCCTATACTATGTTTATCTGTCTTCTTTTATTAAAACGCATAACATGTGCCAATATCAGCTTGTTAACTCTACCTCCTGGTTTACCTCCACGGCATTTTACAGTGCCAGCTTTAAAACATTGGTTTATGTATTGAGACATTTTAAAACCAACCATCCTTCAACTTACCTTAAGAAAATTTCGGTAAAGGTCCATTCCATTGATCGTCCTTGCCGCAATTCAGAAAGCCAAAAATTGAGTTTAAGCCAATATCAATGTAAAGCCTTTAAAGTGAATAGAGTGAGCCCAAATTTGTACCGTGTACGTTACCCAGCCGTCACCATGCGCATGACCATTTCAAAGGACCCAATAGGAAACTCAAACTGAGAAAAAGAAAGCAAGTATATATATATATATAAGGGTAGTATGTAGCTTATTAAAGTAAAATAAAGTTAGTATATTAAAGCAAGTTAGAGAGGTTTGAAGGCGTTCAAAAATAAAAGAATAGAAAGCTCGTCCTAGCCGTTTATTCGGAATTCCAAGCAAAGTTTACCCTGATTACTGTATAACCAGTACTCGGCCTTACAATTTATAACTTTATCGATAACATATTATACCAAAAATAAGACGAGAAGGGCCAAGGCGATGATGTTCAGTGTTTTCTCTGAAGTCACAAAACAAACAAAACAAGTAAAGCGCCAATGTCACACTTCGGTCAGTGGTACCTGCTTCTAACATTTTTGGTGTACAGTCTTCAGGTTCTAATGTGATGTACGGCTCTAGTGAGCTGGATACGTTATTCCTAGTCATCACAGGCACAAGCGGCTTTCACTTAGTTCAGTGATCTCCATGTATTCATTCAACTTTCTGGATGTATTGCATTGAGCCAGATGTATTTAGATGCTCGACGGCAGAAATCACTTATCATTTTACAACTGCGTTCTGACTTGTACGAAGTGTTGCTTTTCAAGTATATGGTGGTAAATGTACTCACAGCAAATGCATGATATGCTTGATATGGTAAACTGTTATAACTACCCTTAATTTAGTCAAGTAAACAGCGCCAAGTGAATGAAAGGAGACACCCTTACAAGTTAGGCTTTGTTATTCCCGGCCCTAAGCCTTATTAATCGTGTATGCGACAAAATGATGATAGAAACCAGTGGAGCCCTTTCAAAAATAGCCAATTTTGCATTTTTTTTTTTTTTGGCAGTGTACCTCAGAAGTCTCCAATACCCAAGGGCAAAATATAATTTTGCCATGGCCAAAACAAACACTATAACATTTAGAAAGTTCAGCATCCGTGTACGTCCTATTGCTAATTTAGCTCCTGGGAATAGAATACCTTCGAAGAATTTGCGACTATGGTCGTTCCTGTTTTTCCTGCTTGTCAAAAAGGCCGATGTGCAGGCAACATGGCAGTTCGACCATTTTATGGTTGTACGTTCTTCATTTTCATTTAAAATGTACCCGAGAACCAGACACGTCTGACTTCTTGAAAGCTGTTTATAACGTGGACCTACTGTAGATTGGCATGTTGAAGTGCGGTTACCATGAAAATATGGCCGTTTCTGTTCATCCCCCCTGGTAACCTACCTTCACATAAAAAATGAAAAGGGGTACTTGTACTCTCAAAGTAGGCATTCTCCGTGGAAAAGTATTTTAAAACACTTGTGAAGCAATCTGAGTCCTTTACTTTGACTTCAGTGTAAAAATTGCTACCGATAAGCTAAAGTTTGTCTTTTAAACGTCATGAATTTTTCCATATACAACAGAAGTCAGCATACCTGTGCAGAGCTACCTCCGAGTACTGCGCCATCTCGTCCGCTATCCGTGCCAGTAGTTGATATTAAAGATTACGTCAGAATTTCTTCCGTTTGTAATGAGAACAACCTGGAAATTGTTTCTCAGGAAAACAAATACTGAAATTCTAATTAAAAGCATTAATATATTATCACAATATATATTATATCGATGCAAGTTCCCGTAAGAGAACGACCCTTGAAATGAGCTCTACTTAAATAGAAAGCACCAAAGTGTAGAGAGCGCTTGAACTCCATAAGACAAATGATTTGGAAAAATGTGGCCACAGATGTCGTAGTGTTAATTTAATCAATTACCCTTTAATTATAAAAAAGAGCGAGAAATCTTATATTAACCGGTAATGTAAACGCGGGGGGGCGAAAAAAAAAGAAGACAACGCTGGACAAAAATTACGCAGAACCCGTTGGTTGGCGCTATGAAAGGTGGCGGGAAATTTTTCTTTAGCTATCGAGCTTGACTTGCATGGCGAAGAATAGAAGGACGAATTTTCGCCAGTTCCTGGATTTTGACACGGCAAACGCCGCCCTAAAATCTTATTGGTTTACCTTTTGTACCTGGTACGAACGTCCCAACGGGTTATCAAATGAACATGCCTCGACATAAAAAACGTACATCATGTCTAGACAAAATGTTTGGCTTTAGTACAAGCTAGTACAATGCCTTTAAACGATTAGGCCCGAGTCCTGCTTGTGATTGACGTCACCAAATTGTGCTTAAACGTTGCAAAGAAATGTTCGAATAACAATTTCCAAGGGGGAGAGCATTTCCCACAAGCTACTTTAGATGAATCTTAAAAATTCACTTAGTTTCCGGCCAGCCCCGCATTGAACATTGTGCAAAAATCACCTACTCCATTATCTTCCTTTTAACCTGTTCTGCCTAAAATTTCAATTCCAATACTCGTGTAAAATTTGTCAACAATAATTGGTCGATTTCGACCCGCCTATTGTTAGTCAAGTTAAGTCGTTGCCTCTGCAGTCTGTTCGTCGGTTTTGTTTACGTTGCTGAATAAGTCGTTTATAAGATGCCGATAGTTCAGTGTTGGAATCTGTAGATAGGTGTTCGCTTTTGAATCCGTGCTAGATAAAAGTACATAAGAATTTCCATGTTCGCTTGAATTCATGTTACAGTTTGTTTGTCGTTGTTGTTGTTGTTTTTGCCTTTACATCTGTTTAAGATAAAAGAAAATAGAAATTTCTGTTACAAATCCGTGTTGGATAAAACGCTTAGGAATTTCCATTCTCCTTCAGATCCGTGTTGAATAAAGAATCCTCGCATAGAAATCCCCATGTACTTTTAAATCCGTGTTGGATAAAAGAACATGGGAATGTTCTTGTTAATAAAAACCGTATTGGATTAAAGGATATGGATACTTCCATTTTCCTTTAGGTCCACTTGAATAAAGTACTTGCATGATCTGACGTGTCTTTATATCCGTGTTGGAAAAAAGAACGTAGATATTTCCATGTTAAAATGTGTCGGATAAAAGGACATAGATATTTCCATGTTCCTTAAGTCCATGTAGAATAAAAGACGCGAAAACGTCCATACTCCTTCAGTTCCGGGTTGGTCAAAAGAGCATGGAAATTGCAAAAAAAAAGTGATAATTAGAGAAGTCACAAACTGTGAAATTTGGCTTGAAGCTCGATTTGCCACCATTTTGATTTTACTTGTAACTTAGACTGTCCACAGCCTCTCGATTTTTCAACGCAAAAAAGCAAACGAAGCGAGCGCGAAGCGCGAGCGCGCCGAGGGAGGGGGCGGGAAGCGAGCGAAAGAAAAATAGACTCTACTTTTTTCGCTCCCCGCCCCCCACCCCCTTGCTTCTTCCGTTTTGCGCTGGCGTCCAGTTTTCTAGTCGTTCTCACCGCGCGCTCATTGATCGAAAAAAAAAAACACGAAAAAATAGAGGGCTGTGAACAGTCTCTACTTTTTTCGCTCCCCGCCCCCCACCCCCTTTCTTCTTCCGTTTTGCGCTGGCGTCCAGTTTTCTAGTCGTTCTCACCGCGCGCTCATTGATCGAAAAAAAAAAAACACGAAAAAATAGAGGGCTGTGAACAGTCTACTTGTAACTGTAAGTGCAGACTAATTAAACATCGCATCCTGCTGAATAATTAATTAACCGACCTTTCTGGCAGCTCGGCTTAGACCCATTCCACTCTCCGTATAAACAAGATATGACTGACGAGCCGTTCATCAGGAAGCCTGGGTTGCATTGAAATCGGTAGACAATCCCTTCATAATTTGTATCGTATCTCAGCATGGTACCTCCAACAAATGTGTCTTCCACCGGAATGCAACCTGCAACTGCATGTTCACATAGTTACACGACATCACTTTATGATTCTACAAGAGAGTAATCGAGTTCAAATATGGTATATGTATACATCAACCAAAACAGGGATTTGCAATGATCTCCATTCTCCAACACGCCTTCTTCTTAATTTTTTTTAACTGTCTGATTACCCTTTGTCTACATCTATGGACAATGCAAGCTAGTCGAATACAACAACCTTCAGAAACCAATTGCTTCAGCAAGTAAAGGTCAAGGTCACCTGTTGAAGAACCTCTATATATAGGTTTGTCATTGCCACACAAGAGGAGCTTATGGCAAGAGGCTCATTTATCATATTTCTGGGAACTATGCCTATTTGTCATTAGTTATTTCGCTACAAAACAGTTCTCAACACATGTTGCCTTTATAGGTTACTGCTTTAATATTGTGTAAAGGCTATAGCTTCAACCAACGTTTTCGTTCAGACTGAAATCAGTACAGCAGTTTAGTACTGTTCACTGCCAGCGGGTAAAACCCGGTCCCTAAGCTAACGAATGTGCTTCTCTAAGGTCTACCGTGCCAAACTGGTGGGAAGGACTGGTGTCAAAAATAGAATTTAATGCTAAGAAACATTAAGTTGAAGTTTGATAAAGATACAATCATAAAATGGAGACTCACATACACAAACCCTACACTGGGTACTGTAGTTTATTCAACTAATTATCATAATTACCATAATTACCATAATTCCTACCCAGTCCTTGACGGGTATCTTCATAGAACCGAATACAGTAAATTTACCAGACAGGCAGTTTGGTTTAGATCCATTCTCCGTGTACAGAGCATATAAAAATTGATTACTGTAAATTAGTTATTAGTATCCATTACCTGACTGGCAGCTCGGTTTAGACCCATTCCACTCTCCGTGAAAACAAGATATGACAGACGGGCCGTTCAATAGGAAGCCTGGGTTACAATTGAATTTGTAGATTATTCCGCCACCTTGTGCATCCTTTCTCAGCACGGTACCGTTGCTAAGTGTGGATTCTACTGGAAGACATCCTGTACAGAAAATGTTAAATTGCTACCTTTATAAGTTTCTCTTGATTATTAAGTAACACATTTATCAATTATTATTTTACTTCCTTTGTTATTTGAAGAACCTATTTCTCCATAGTAATCACTTGATATTAGTTTGTTTTACCTGCCTGGCAGCTCGGTTTAGACCCATTCCACTCCCCATAAAAACAGGATATAACAGACGAGCCGTTCAACAGGAAGCCTGGATTACAGTGGAATCTGTAGATTATTCCACCATCTTTTATGTCGTTTCTCAGCACGGTACCATTGCTAAGTCTGTTTTCTATTGCAATGCATCCTGGACAGAAAATGTCAAACTGTTTGATCGATTCTGTTTCACTTTGTCGATTATTCACAAACGGATTTAATAATATCTTATTATTTCATCTCAAAAGAACGTGTTTCCCATAGCATTTGCTTTTTATTAGTATGCATTACCTGCCTGGCAACTCGGTTTAGACCCATTCCACTCTCCGCGTAAACAGGATATAACAGACGAGCCGTTCAACAGGAAGCCTGGGTTACAGTGGAATCTGTAGATTATTCCGCCATCTTGTGTGTCATTTCTCAGCACAGTACCATTACTAACTGTGTTTTCTATTGGAATGCATCCTGTGCAGAAAAAAATCTATTGTTACTGTTACTTTCATTATCACTGCCCTTGTAACTGTCACTTTATGTTAAGAGGGTGACAATCGACACTTATCTAAACCTGACTCCTGTGCCGTTATTATTATTGTTTTGTAAGGTATTCATTACCTGAGTTGCAGCTTGGTTTAGACCCATTCCACTCTCCGTATAAACAAGATATGACAGACGAGCCGTTTAACAGGAGGCCTGGGTTACAGTGGAATCTGTAGATTATTCCGCCATCTTGTGTGTCATTCCTCAGCACGGTACCATTGCTAACTGTGTTTTCTATTGGAATACATCCTGGACAGAAAATGTCAGATAGGTTGCTCTATATTTTTTAAGGAATAATTGATCCCCGAGTTCCAAGAATGTCGAGTCTAATATCTCAACAAATTTGTTGGATCCTGTTTTAATTAATGAAAATAATCATACCTCTTCCCCAACGGCCACTTTTTCAAATATCTCTGATTCTCTACCGCCTGGACGCGGTTTTAAAATTGCCGGTTTAAATATCAAAAGTCTTACAAAGCATATTGACGAACTTAGAATTCTTCTTGATGATTACTCTATTGGTATTCTATCACTCAACGAAACCAAACTTGATGAATCTATCAAAAGTTGTGAGCTCCATAATCAAGGCTATGAATTAATTCGTCATGATAAAGATAGAAATGGTGGAGGTGTGTGCTTCTATTTAAAAACTTCGATTAATTTTGTGGTTCGTTCTGATTTAAGTGTAGTTAATCTTGAACATTTATGTCTAGAAATTCGTTAACCCAACTCAAAGCCATTTTCGTATTATGAATCACTTATCGGTAAATTAGATTCCTTGGCTTTAAATATTACTTAAGAGCGTATGACTGTATTTTTTGAGAATCCCGAGACAGGACCGAAAATTCGAATTTTCTTTTATTTCGTCCAAAAGACCCTTTTGGTGAACTATTTTCAAAAATATTGTTTAAAAGTTCCAGCGAGTTTAATTTTTTGCGAAATCTGCGAAAGTTGGAAATACCGCCTGATCCTGCCCGAACACCAAATAATGGCGGATGGAATTTCTGCAAAATAGAGCAGTTTCAACACGCTAGTACAGAAAGCTGAAAACTTCCCTTGATCTCATTTTTACACAACTTCTTATCTATCCTTTGGTCATTATTTCTAGCTATCTTTCATCTTGAAGCAAATAAGTTTTGTCCAATTTTCAACCGTTTGAAAAATATAACTATCGCGATTCAATTTACATGCCAAATTTTAATTGTTGCTTTATAAGTTGATTGTTAAGCAACACAATAATTTTTGCTTTACTTTCTTGGTTATTTGAAGAACCTATTTCTTCATAATATTCGCTTATTAGTAGTATGTTTTACCTGACTGGCAGTTCGGTTTAGACCCATTCCAATCTCCGTGTAAACAGGATATAACAGACGAGCCGTTCAACAGGAAGCCTGGGTTACAGTGGAATCTGTAGATTATTCCGCCATCTTGTGTGTCGTTTCTAAGCACAGTACCATTGCCAAGTGCTTTTACTATTGGTAGACATCCTGCATAAAAAATATAAAAATTGATTCTTCAATTGAAGCTTACTTTAAGGACGTTCGCGCGAAAATTTTCTAGTCGATAGATTTTTCTAAAATTTTTACTGAGGACGGATAATGAGTTACTTGTGTCAGAAATACAAAAAGAAGTGGGGGTCACCGACTTCGTTTCAGAGATAAAGTCTGTAGAAAACTACCCAGATTTTGAAAAATTGGCACACGTAATTTCGCACGGCTTTCAAGATTTGTAGTTTAAATTATTGATGATGAGAAAACGGAGGCAAACGATCTTGGTGATATTTTGAAGAAGTGCGTCTGTTGCGTAAATAATTTTAAGTGTTGCAATCTTTTATGCAAAACTTAGCCCTGGAAGAGGCATTTGAACCCGTCGTACGACAACTGCGAAAAGATCAAAAAGCGGAATTCGAACGTGCGTGGGGCAAAAAAATCAACCTTTTAATCGATAGATTTTTTTCATTTTCTCACAAAACGTAGATAATCGTTAACAAAAGTGATCTGTTAAGAAAAAAGTAGGGGTCACCGACCATTTAAGCTAGCAAACTGCAAGCGAAGTTAACGCAACGGCTACTCACCCTATATGTGGTTGGAAAGTTTCCTCAGCGCGCGCGCTCGATGCATGACGTGGCGGAGCGTTGCGACAGGAATTATGTGCGCAGTAAGGATGCACATAAACAATTAGCGCGAACGTCCTTAATTATTACACAAAACACAGTAAATGATTAGTATTTGACATTTTTTATTATTTATAAGAACCTATTTATTCACAACACTTTGTTAATATTGGAATGTTTTACCCGGCTGGCAGCTTGGTTTAGACCCATTCCACTCTCTGTATAAACAGGATATTACCGACGAGCCGTTCAAAAGAAAACCTGGGTTACAGTGGAATCTGTAGATTATTCCGCCATCTTGGGTGTCGTTTCTCAGCACAGTACCATTGCTAAGTGTGGTTTCTATTGGAATGCATCCTGTAAAGACAATATTAAACTCCCTATCAAATTGTTGCTTTATAAGTTGATTGTTAAGCAACACAATAATTTTTGCTTTACTTTCTTGGTTATTTGAAGAACCTATTTCTTCATAATATTCGCTTATTAGTAGTATGTTTTACCTGACTGGCAGTTCGGTTTAGACCCATTCCAATCTCCGTGTAAACAGGATATAACAGACGAGCCATTCAACAGGAAGCCTGGGTTACAGTGGAATCTGTAGATTATTCCGCCATCTTGGGTGTCGTTCTTCAGCACGGTACCATTGCCAAATGTGGTTTCTATTGGAATGCATCCTGTAAAGAAAATATAAAACTCATGATCAAATTGCTTGCTTTATAAGTTGATTATCAAGCAACACGATAATTTTTGCTTTAATTTCTTGGTTATTTGAAGAACCTTTTTTAATATTTCTTATATTGAAATTTAATTTATATTTTTTTTTTCTAATATTTCATAATATTCGCTTATTATTAGTATGTTTTACCTGACTGGCAGCTCGGTTTGGACCCATTCCACTTGCCTTGAAAGCAAGATATGACAGACGAGCCGTTCAACAGGAAGCCTGGGTCACAGTGGTATTTGTAGATTATTCCGCCATCTACTGTGTCGTTCCCCAGCACGGTACCATTGCTAAGTGTTCTTTCCATTGGAATACATCCTGTACGTAAAATGTCACATTGGTTGTTCTGTTAATCTCTATTGATTATTTACTAACGGATTTATTAATTATTATTATTTTATTATCAAAAGAACGCGTTTACTCAATATATGTGCTTATAACAAGTATGAATTACCTGGCTGGCAAATCGGTTTAGATCCATTCCACTCTCCGTAGAGACAGGATATAACAGACGAGCCGTTCAACAGGAAGCCTGGGTTACAGTGGAATCTGTAGATTATTCTGCCATCTTGTGTGTCATTTCTCAAGACGGTACCATTGGTAAGTGTGTTTTCTATTGGAATGCATCCTGTAAAGAACATATAAAAATTGATTGCTCAATAAGAGCTTTTCTTAATCATTAGGCAAAAAACAGTTAATGATTCATATTTGACTTTCTTGATTATTTAAGAACCTATGCCTTCATTTCGTTTGGTTAATATTGGCATGTTTTACCTGAGTGGCAGCTCGGTTTAGATCCATTCCACTCTCCGTATAAGCAGGATATAACAGACGAGCCGTTCAACAGGAAGCCTGGATTGCAGTGGAATCTGTAGATTATTCCTTTTTTTTCTGTGTGGTTTCTCAGCACGGTACCATTGCTTAGTGTTCTTTCTATTGGGAGACATCCTGTAAGGACAATGTGAAAGATGGCGCATTTTAAGCTTGGCATATTTCATTACCGAGCTTAAAATCTACCATTTTTCCTTTATTTTCACCATACAGGACGCTATCGACACTGCTGATCCTAGTAGTATGCAGGACGCGTGTCACATATGAGCCTAGTAAAATGGCTTTTCTTACCGTACCGTGAGTTCTTGTAGGTCATTGGGTGAGCGTCCGCCTGGTGTTCGGGAGGTCATGGGTTCTACTCAAATTTTCTTTTTATTTATCCCACGCTCGTGATATTATGAATATTCCATCTTTCACGTTGAAAAAAGTATAATCTTGCTTTCCTTATTCTCAAAAGTAGTCTCGCTAAACCTCTGAAATTATCATCTAAAAAAGTCAAAGAAAAGAGTTTTCTGTTGATAAAAGAGAGCCCAAACTTCACTGTGCGCTTTTGTAAGGGAACACCAGGAATGTTTATACTAGCTAATTTCGGGTTTAAAGTTTTTCATATTTGTGACTTCGACCGCGCAAACCATTTTTCTTATTTTTGTCTAAATAAGAGGGCTTTTTATAAAAACAATGTAATTAAGTTTCTTAGTACATACTACCAAAACTGAAAGAAATCGATTCTTCAACTTCCGTCACAAAATGAAGATTTTGCTTGGTTTTTCCTGGCACTCACTCTAACGGAACAAATTTAAAATCATTATTTGGTTATGGTATCTATATTAATCAATAAGATTCGCTTGTTATAAATATCTCTTCATAAAAACGAATTAATTTAATACCTGACTTGCAGCTCGGTTTGGACCCATTCCACTCTCCGTGTAAACAGGATAAAACAGACGAGCCGTTCAACAGGAAGCCTGGGTTACAGTGGAATCTGTAGATTATTCCGCCATTCTGTGTGTTGTTTCTTAGTACGGTACCATTGCTAAGTGTTGTTTCTATTGAAAGACACCCTGTAAGGACAATATCAAATTGTTTGCTTCATAATTTTCTCTTGATTATTAAGGAACACATTCAATAATTATCATTTTACTTCTTTGGTTATCGAGGTCCCGGGAGGAACACCCGCCATGAATAAGGCAACATGTTGCTTTTTGTACATCTCTTTCGAAACGCTTATATGTCGGTTGTTTTGACTGCGATTGAGCTCACATTTTGTAGAGACAAAGGAATGATAGAAGTTTAACTTGCAAATGCCGTCTTTTGTTTGAAGGTTTCAGTGGGGTTAAAGGAAGCTTGGTAGCCACGCTTTTGTTTTTGTTTCCATGCAAGAGTTTCTGTATTTTATTGAATGCGGGACGTGTCTAAACGAATGGCATCACTATGAAACTGCTGTACAAAATTAAACAGACTTCCAGTACACTTTTTGCCGCGATGTAACGAGATTTCCCTTACCATACAATTTTATAAAATGGCGGAGGTTGACTAGGGTCCTTTAATTGTCAACCGTCAAAAAGGGGCAATTAAATTGTTACCGTTAACCTTCAAAAATATAGTCATTGCATGAAGTTGTTGTAAATAAATAGATAAATAAATAAATTATTATCCGTCAAAATGATTTTAAGGCCCTTCAGATCTCATGATCTCAGCAGTTTATCTCCTGTTTTTGGCTCTCAGAGAATCGTTTTAACTGGTAATTATCTAGTCTTCATGCTCCCAAATATACTCTTTCCAACTGAAAGCATTTCCGTTTTTTGTATTAATATTTCATTAATCTGCTACTGCGTTGATAAAAATCATTACTAGAATTATTGGAGTAGGTTGTAAAAACTTCACTTGATTTCATCTCCGAAAGATCAACACTACCCCCAGAGCACAAAAGGAAATAGTAAAAAACACAAAATTTAATATTAACTTCAATTCGCAGAAGGAAATTTGTTCCGATAACCGCCATTCGTCAAAAGCCCTAAAATGTAACAGTCAATCGTCAGAGCAACCCTCCCCCACCCTGCTCATTGTGACCCTCTTAATTTTAACGGCGATGCTTTTCGATGCGGCGAGTCATATCGCTACTATGAAAAATCATAAAACGAATTCATTTAATACCTGACTGACAGCTCGGCTTAGACCCATTCCACTCTCCGTGTAAACAGGATATAACAGACGAGCCGTTCAACAGGAAGCCTGGGTTACAGTGGAAGCTGTAGATTATTCCGCCATCTTGTGTGTCGTTTCTCAGCACAGTACCATCGTTAAGCGTGCTTTGTACTGGAATACATCCTGTACAGAAAATAAAAATAATAAGTCGCTGTATTTTTTCTCATGAGTATTCAATTAGATAATTCTGAAAACCGTGGGATCCTGTAAGTTATGGGATAACAACAATAGGACGTCTTTACTCGGTTTATAAGATAGAGGGCAAAATTACCGAGTTCTGATTGAAATACGAAACGCTGAATCTCATTAAACAGGAAATTATTTCCATTTAAAACAAAAAAAACTAGCATCAGCTAGGCACTTGAAAGCCTGGAACGAAATTCACTCATGGCGGCCAACTAACTTCTTCGTTTCACTTCTGTCAAATGAGGCTTCACCAAACGAAACCTAGAGCAAAGAGCACAGAGTTCGTTCAGACAAAGAAGATGGACAGATATATTTAAAAGGAAAAAATGCCTTTACAAGTTTGTTTGGACTCGTCGTGTGCTGATTATTGATGTCTGAGGATAGACATGTACAAAGCTTGCAGCGGAAAGCTTTCAAACTTTAAAACAGGTAAAAGTACGTTGTTTTACTTGCTTCATTGAGTGTATGCTTGTTTGTTCTTTTATTTTCGGCTTACATAAAGATCTTAACTTACATAAGCTCAACGGTCAACACTTCAGTTATCCTTCGATTATCCTGTTCTGAGCGCCATCTGCTCCATCTTGTCGTTTTCCGGTGTGATTTCAGGAAAGGATACAGTAGGCTAAATTTAGCTTCGCACCTTGAATAATTCCCAAAAATTTTGTCCTCTATGTCATAAACAAGTATTTTGCACGATTCGTCGTAAAATTGAGGGTTAAACTTAAGTTGCAGAAATTGCAATTGCCCTCGTTGCTGTTCGACTCGGGCAATTTCTGAAACTTCTCAGAGCGCGCGTGATATTAATACTTCGGCCCCATGCGACTACCTATACAAAAACTAAAGCTTTTACGGCTACCAGGGGCCGTCTTGCAATGCTTTGTTAGTGCCTTACGATAACAAAACATAAATTCATTTTATGTTATGTATCGTATTGATACTAATACTATAATAATTGATACTTCTACTAATTATTACTTAATAAAAGGCATCACTCTCATTGTGTGTACTGATTTGGGGCTACTCAGGCGATAAAATGAGGTTTCTGAGTGCTTGGTAGTTCTTAGCCATTTTGGCATAGGCTCTTCTGACCGCAGAAGGTCACAAGATGTTCCAAGCGATGGATCCGCTATACTAGATAATATTCTCCATGTAGTTAGTTTCCAAACTTGAGACGCGTACTCGGTGTTGTTATCAGGTTCTTTAATTGGCTTAAACGGTTTGGTCAAACCGTTAAACGGATACGAGATTTTTGTAAACGGATGAGAAAAACGTTTAAACGCTTTACATGATCCGTTAAACGGTATGAAACGGTTATAAACGGTTTTTCCGTTAAACAGTAAAGTGTTATTGGTGGGTTTTCGCTTTCCAGGTCACATTTGTAAAGCATCGTTTTAAGGTCATCAGCGGTCTTTCTTCCGTTTTCAGTCTTTTTGTTATTTAACATTTATTATATGGATGCCCTCGCGACCGGGAAGATGAGGTAAGTCTCAGCGTTGTCATTGGCTACCAATGACAAATTTGCGGGAAAATCGCAAACAATCCCGAGCGGGCAACATAGGCCCATCTTGCGCGCTCGGGATTGTTTGCGATTTTCCCGCAAATTTGTTGTTGTTGTTGCCGCCGTTGTTGCCATATAAAAAATCCCTTATTGACCAACCTTGTCGAGATAATGGCGAGATAATGGCCCCGTTTTTTCTTACGCGTTTATGGGCCTCGCCTTCGTCTCGGTCCACAAACACACAGGAAAAGAACTTGGCCAATATCCCGGCGTCTTTACCTCACGTTTGGTCAACGCTTTTTCTCTAACCTGGCTTCTCCGTTACATTGATAAGTGCGCCAAACGATTCCATCGCCTGCTTAGTAGCTTCACCGGTGCGAACCTTTCCAGTAATATAAATATCGAACAGACACTGCTTGTTATCACCACAAACGTCGCGAGCCTGCTGGCCAAGGGTTGCGTTATCAAACACTAAGTTGTCCTGATCCAGAAATATTGATACATATCCTATGTCGAAATAAGATGAGTGGCTCTTGCCTTCATCGTAGGTGAATATGGTGTTACTTGAGGTTGTTACCCCTGAAATTATGAGATATTTAGTAAGCAAAAAGACCCTTTTGGCGACTGCCATATTGTGTGATAATGTCCCGCCTAAAAGATCCTGAAAGAATGTACGAGAAATGAACAATTGCTATATTTTTTAACAGTTGTTGGGATAGAAACTGAGAAAACAAAATAGGACAATTTATACAAACGCGCTTATCGCGGTAGAAAAAACAACCGCAATTACGCTGTGACGATCACTGTAGGGTTTTTTTACTTTACGTAAAACTGAGACCTAAAAGGTAACTATATTCGTTAGTTTCGCTCTCTGCTGTATCAAAGAATAATAGGTGTAAGAATTGTTTTTTTTTTTGTATTTTACTCATAATTATCTTAATGAGGGGCAATTGTAAATGGACGTCCTTTGTCATTGTACAATCGTAATGCTTACACAACTGTCCAAAGCCGTAGTGAATTGTGGTATGGCTCGAATTGGTGTCCAGGAAAGTTCTGTTGGGAAGCAGGAATTCCTTTTCTTTATCCTTGTCCCAAAATCCTAATAGGCCGCTAGTGTTCCCTGAAATAAAGAATAAATCGTGATGAAGCATTAACCAGTAAAAGAATGATCTTCCGTTTAACAAGCTTTGGATGTGAAAGACGTTCCCCACAAAGAGCGCCTTAAAAGCAAAGCAAATAAAATATAAGACGGAAGTAATATCATAACAAAAGGTCCTTATTTGCGCATTTAAAATTGGCAACGCGCTAACAATAATTAAAAATAGGCTTTTGAGTCGTTGATTTAAAATAATTAAATATCAATCTGATTTAAAAATCTGACTAACTTAAAAGTTCGTAACTAACTAGCATATGAAAATAGAGTTCTTTTTAAAAATATGGTTTCTGACTGATTAACAGATAGAGGTACACTGTTCCAATGTTTCGGGGCGTAGAAAGAGAAACTTCTTTGACCATAGGTGGCTGTTGTGACGTCTGGTACTTGTAAGAATAAGCGACCAGAGAAGCGAAGAGAAACAGTAGCTGATGAGAAGTTAGGTAGGTCGGTGATTGTCTGTTAAGAATTTTATTCCTTACCTATCCTTACCGTATTTCAATATTTTGGTAGAGTTGTCTCGTCAAAATTTGCGCGCCTAAAACTTGATAAGTGTCAAGGTGACTTATTTTTACACGGACGATTGCTTCAAATTTTGGGCGGCTGTATTGAATGCGCCGAATGTCTAATATTATATAACAAATAAGTAGAACACGTCCTTTCTAATCTAAAGGACAGACAAGAGCAGACACGGACGATTGCTTCAAATTTTGGGCGGCTGTATTGAATGCGCCGAATGTCTAATATTATATAACAAATAAGTAGAACACGTCCTTTCTAATCTAAAGGACAGACAAGAGCTGTTGTAAGGAAGTCGGTTCTGCTAAATGAAATGCAAAGCAGTTAATTAAATTTACGTTAAAGGTTACTTTTGCAGCGCAATAACGGGATCCATAACTGCATGGCACTTATGCTAAGGAAGAGACATGGCTGATTAGATTCGTGTGATTGTTGTAAAAAGGCGACGCGTCGTTGACGCCAAGTTGCACTGGTGCCTGAAATCTTGGAAAATTTCCAGACGAAATGGGAAACAAGACCTAAACAAGAGAACACGCTGATGAAACCGGAGAACAAGCTGATTAATTATAATCTATTTTAATTCTGGCAATTGGTCTCAACCCTTACAGAAGTCGGAGCGCTCAGGGATCTCCCATCTCCTCGAAGTAAGGTGCCTCTGCTCTGGCAGGTGATGATGAGCGACACGGGTAGGGTGTCGCACTGATCCAGTCAAAGGAAGCCAGAAAGAATGGGAGCCAACCTCTGAGCGGGTTAGGATTGGTAGCTAAAACTTGATAAATGTCAAGGTGACTTATTTTTACACGGACGATTGTTCCAAATTTTGGGCGGCTGTATTGAATGCGCCGAATGTCTAATAGGTTCTAGGTTCCTATCTAAGTGCCTAAACACTCATCCGAGTCTATTCATTAACGAATGAGAGTGAGGAGGAAGAGAAGGAGGACTTCTTTACCAGCTTCAAACCACCTTCAGCAAGAATAGGGTTACTCTATCGGTTACCTAAATGCGAACGTGGGACAAGACGAGAAGAACCTGTTAGCGTCAATGGGTACGCATGGCAAAGAAGTCGCCAATGATCGAGAATGGTGAATTTTTTTTTATTTCTGTGAGTCAAATGAGCTCGCTATTGGGGGTATATTCCTCCCACAAAAGAAATCTTATCAATTTGCATGGAGATTCGCTGATGGGATCACTGAGAACCAGGTTGATCATGTGGCTATCAACCAAAACGTGGAGCAACTCGTCACAGGACGCTAATCTGGGAGTGAAGCATAGTGCAGATGCTGCCATCAAGATGAAGCTGCTGAATACTGCTCATACAGGTGTAAAGATCAAAGTGTAAGGGAGAAGTTCTTCATTGCACTGGCCAACAGACACAATTCTCACTACAATGGACCGGAGGAGAGGAGACAGATCTCGATATGCAGCACGACTGGAGCAAGATCAAGGAAATGTACTCATCCACCCGAGAGGAAGTCCTGGGAAAGGCGTGGATGATTGAGGACACCTGTAAACTTGTCGACGTGAGACGCACGCTGAAAGCTATTAAGACGAGAACGCCGAAGTTGGCAGCGGTTAACATGTACAAGAAGAAAAACCTTGAAGTAAAGAGAAACTGCAGGAGAAATAAGAGGAGAAGAATTTAAAAAATAGCACGAGAGTCGGAGGAAGCAGGAAAACAAAGGGGTATGAAGAGAGTTTATGATAGTAGGCGAAAGAGTGTCCAAAGCAAACCATGGATGAGAACACGGTGATCCTGACCAGGACAGACGACCAGCTTAACTGTTGGAAGAAACACTTTCAAGAAGTCCTGAACATGCCTACACCAGAGACCCGCCAGATTTAACAAAAAGAGCCACCATTAGCCACCGGAACATGACAATCCACCATGGCAGAAGTCAAAAGATCCTTGAAATCCCTGAAGAATGGGAAGGCCCCTGGGTGTGGCAACATCCCCCCGGAAGCCACGATGGAAGGAGGACTGGTTTCTGCAAGGATCCTACATTGCCTTCTGAATAAGATGTGGACTGAGGACATGACTAAGGACTGGAAGCTGGGCCTACTGGTTAAACTTCCCACGAAGCTTTAAGGGAGATTTGTGCGATTGTAATAGCTTTAAGACACGGTTGCGAGCAAAGTTCTGTGTAAGATCATTCTAGACAGGATGCTCTTGAGGGCAGGATTTCGTAAGGAGATATCCTGCTGCGACCAGATAGCTACACTGAAAATCATCGTCGAGCAGACCCTAGAGTGTAACGCTGGGTTATGTATGTTTTTTTGTAGACTTCAAGAAGGCTTTTGACTCTGTAGGTCAGCATGTGCCCTGGAAGATCTTGCGGCACAATGGGGTTCCCTGAGAAGATTGTGAAGATGATCCGGGTATTTTTACGTTGGCTTTCAAGCAATAGTTTTACATGAAGGTGAAATGGCTGATCTCTTCAGCATGAGCACTGAGGTCCCCATGGGTGCTTGCTAAGCCGCCTTCTCTTCCTTGTTGCGCTTTTGGGAACAACAAGACCGCGATTCAATTTACCCTTCTGCAGAAGCTGGAAAACTTAGACTTTGTTGATGATATGGTTTTGCTGAGCCAGAAGATCACCCACAAGCCATACACGCACGAGGCACTGCTAGTCAGGGCAGGCGGCCAGGGCAACATCACTTGTGCAAAAAATGTCCTGGAGCTAGAAACAACCTTCACATGCTTCGGCAGCGTTATCACTACCATAGGCGGCACATTGTGGGGAAGCCAGCCACTTGTGTCAGCTGCCTGTCCCTTGAGTGGAACCTTCAAAGGGGTAATAGGAAGGGCATAGCTATGAAGTTATGGAGGAGGACTATTCAACAAGAATATGAGGACTCAGGGAAGCACTATGCTCCGGTCGAAGTGAGGTCGCGCAGGACCCTTGCTGTCATAATGCATGTATTTATTTAAAGAGTATGCACGAAGTGCGACGACTGAAGCCGACAACAAACAAAATATTCATGAGAATACACTTCTTAAAGTTTTTGTATAAGTAATCACACGTTATTGTTCTCAGCTTTGTGTCCCGTGCGCTGAAACGTAGCGAATTATCATAACTAGATTCGCAGCTTTTAATAAGAGCAGGCTGTTGCAAACATTGCCGACTCCGAAGTTCTTCGGAAGCGCCAAAACCTGCAATTTTGTGTCCAAGTTTTCTCCGCCGATAAAGAACTTCAGGAGTTAACTCACGGGCAACACAAACTTGATATACTCTATTATGCCAAGACAGAAGCGAGTTTACAAACTCCTCTGCAAAAAGAAGCTTAGATATCACATTTTTGCTCTCTTATAAGCCAATGGCGTCTAGCAATTTTTAAATTCGCCGAAATAGGGAACCATTCTTATGTCAACCAGGGTTGGCATAAGCTTTTAGCGACTGTATAGAGGGGTTTTTACGCAACAAAGTGATTTGAAACTTCGCAGCTTTGTATGGGCAATTGAACGTGAATATGAATCCGCAGATTAGCATTTTCGAAACCTTGAAGTAGCGTATATTTTTCATTGAAAGGAAATCTATTACAGAACACTGACGCTAATATACTTACCCTTAAACAACGGTGGTACCAGCATCAGCATCTGTAAAATGTCCTCGGCTTTCTCAATTGTGACTGATATTCCAGAATTAAATATTGCGGAGTATTTAGATTTATTTTGTTTTAAAACGATAACACCGCTAAAATCCATCATGGATTGCTCATCAAATTCTATCAGGTTTCCATTTACCAAGACTTCTAATTCCCTGCGACCATTGATGTGGACCTGATAGAAAATAATTATGCTGTCTGTTAACGTACAGCCTCAGATACTATCATAGACCTTATGCAAAAATGGCTCTCAGTGTCTTCAGATGTCTGGTCAAAGTTTCTTAAAGCACTGACGGTGACACTTGAAAATAAGTGGAATAATATGCTACCCTTAGACATTTCAGTGATTTTGGTTTAAAGGCTGCAAAGCTGTGACTGATTTCAATTTAAAATATTTGTATGAAGAGGCCAGAGGGGCCTGCCTTGCCTCCTATTCACGTTTTTGATAATCAATATAAACGTATCAGTAACTTTCCATAACTTAGGAATAAAGCTCTTAAACTTTATAAACTGATTCACTTTGACTTGATCTTTAAGGCAAAGTAATTCGATTCTGCATGTTGGCAATCTTCTAAGGACCAAAAAGTAACGGCGGCCATGTTTGCATTGGGTCTATACCAGGAAGTATTTATATTGTAGATCAAATTGGTTTTCCGATTAAATTGCTTGCAACCAAGGTTAATCTGAATAGAAGATAGCACTCTTATATTGACAAAAAAAAATCGAATACATAAAAAAGAACCCCAATAGATAAATTCAAATTACTTTATGAGCTTTAAGTGATTGACAGAGTGTCATCTTCAGATTAAAACAGAATGATTAACCAAGGTTGGAAACAAATTTAACCTAAAAATCAATTTGACCTTCAACATTAATTTATACTTGCTTAAATTTGTATTATAATTCTGGAAAATAAAGCTGTCTCCTAGGTTTATAGTATTAGTTCTAGCTATAATTCTCAATCGCTAGGATGGTGTATGGTTTCCCTCCGAACCATTAGTTACCAGTGACGCAGTGAAGAGAAGCACCGCAAGAAATAATTGTTTTACTCAAAAACGAAACACTACGGCACGATCGCAAAATCTCCTGATCTTGAATTCAACCATTAACAAAGGTATTCCAAATCGCTATTAACAGATTAATTTATAAAATGAATCGAGAGGAGTGGGTCAATAATGGCAAGAGGACTGAGTGGAGTACACTTCAGTTATGAAGACCTGTTATCAATTAATTATAACTATAACAAAATTTAAGGATAAAACGTTATGCTGTTAAACGTTTTGGTGAATGAAAACATACCAAATGATTTTGTTTTTGCCTGAGATACATAAAAGACAGCGCCGGTGTTCTCAAATTAGTGCTCCAATCGAAATTTGAAAGTAACTGGTTCTGACAATGTTTGTTAACTTCCGTATCCCAGTAAGATCTCTATTATTTCTTAATCGTTTCTGATTATTTTCACTTGAATTCGCTTTCTTTAAATTTCTTTGGAAAAATTATTCCAGGTTTTTATTCTTGTTAGGAGTTTCTCAAACAAATAAATGAGTAGTTTACCTGCACAACATCCGACTCGTTGTCCTTCATTGCAAACGCTTTATAAACTGTAGCACGAGTATTACTGCCATCATCATTGACCAGGGGCTGCATTCTTCCTTGGAGTTCGAAGTCAGGGCCAGCTACATTGAGGATTTGGTACTCGCCGTAACCATTAAAGGTGTATTCCACTCCATCAAGTGTGATCATGTGAGGATCGCCAAAACCAGTGGCTATAAATAACAAGCAATACGATAATGCACAGGTATAGCTATGAAAACACAACTGACCGACCAACCGACCGACCTACCGGCTTACTACCGGCTGACTGACCAACTAACTGACCACCTCACTAACTGACCGACTGACTAACTGACCGACTGACTGACTGACCGACCGACTGACTGTCTGACCGACCGACCGCCCGACCGACCGACCGACCGACCGACCGACCGACCGACCGACCGACCGACCGACCGACCGACCGACCGTTGGCTGCAGTCAGCATACTGGCTGGTCGGCCAACGTACCGCAGACTTTTTAATTCGCGCAGCCTCGTTACCTGGTCTTGGCGGTTCGTAATTAGAGCCGTCATCTGAAGGTCTTTTTTCAAAGTACTTTGTACAGTTGTCAGAGAGCAGACAGCAATCCAAGTAAGGTACAAGGTCATGAAAGAAATGAGAGAAGACAGGTGTTCCCGCCTCAATATGAAATCGATCCAGAGAACCTCCGTTTAGCGGACCAATCATTAAGTTTCCTTGCTCATTGTAGCAGCATTGCTGTCCAGCACCTTGATCACTGTAGAGGTCAGTAGACGTAGAAGTACGTTAAGCATAACATACGCAGCACACTAACATAACTCCATAAGGAGTATATACTCCTTCTGGTGGAGTTTTTGTGTTTCTTTGTTTTGCTCCTTAACAGGTGTTAAAAAGTATCTCCCTGTAAAAGTTAAATTTTTAATGATACAGACAGAGCAATTAACGCCTTTTTGTGAGTTATGCTGCCGGTACTGCTTGAAACGTTCATGAAGTTATTTTGTCAGAAAGAAATAGCATAACTTTTCATGCTATCACTATTCATTCTGGAAACGTGATCCGCAATTAACTGACAGTTAGCTATAAGGGACAGACGTACCAAATACGTCATGAAGTGCGGGAAAACTGATAAGGTTTTGGTGCAACTTCTTTCTGTCGGCTGCCACGTTGCAATTCTCCAGGAAGGCGAAGTTGTTTGGACCCTGAGCCCTTTCTTTTTTAACTGCGAGGATTATTTGTTCTCTTCATTACCCAAACAGGTTACCTAACACTAAAATGTTAGAATGTTAATGTAAGAATTCCACACAGCAACTGTCAATTTACCTGGGAGTGTTTGTCCTGAAGCAGTGTGAGGTTCCAAAATGATAAATAGCACAAAGGTGTTCCGTTTCTGCATTGCAGTACTCATCCATCGTGAATCGTCCACGGTCTACCATTGCTTGAAGAAACGTTTGCGGACAAGGAAGGAGGGAGGCTTCATTTGTGACGACAGTGTAACGAAGAAAAGCAGGTTAATTTTTCAGATCAAGCATATCACCAAGCTGCTATTTTTTTACTGGCTTTTTTTTATTAGATTTGCATTCACTACTTACAGTTATACTGTGGCTAAACTAATTACAATGCATCATAGCTTTTTGCACTGCTTTTTTTGTTGAATTAAAATTTACGGGACAATTGCTTACATTACTTTATACGGGACATATACATACATTACTTACAATACAATTACTTACATAACAGTACATTAGGTTACAATGCAATTAAATTAAAAAAAGAAAGACTGTTCTTAACAATACACGTTACTAGCAATATCAAAAATAATAATAGGTTTCAATTTTTTTGTCCTAATTTAAATTTACATTACATGTACAATATACGCAGTGGACAGCACAATACTTACTTTAACAAGAAACACGTACACACACACTAACTACTAAATCAAAGCTGCCCACGTTTCTTTAAATTGTTTTAGCTGGTTGTTTTTCACAGCTAAAACGCGAAGAATGACGAGTTTGTTTTTAAGGCGCGAAAGAAAGCCCTCAAAGTCCAAGATGCCAACGCTTGCATTTGTAGAGAAAATATGGTGTTTAGCAATTATTATACAGTAGTTGAGGGCAATCCGGTTGTTTGAGTCGCGATCCTGATGCCAGCTGTATAGGATTACCTTTTTGACAGAATGTGTTGGCGAAAAGTAATCCGCCATCAATTTGTAAAATCGGTCCAGAAATCCGTGGACTGACAGCTGGCTTTTTTGATGTAAAAATTTGGTATTTCAGAACAATGTTTCCAACGTTTGGTTTCCTCTATTTATTTTAAATTTAATGAGAGTCTTTATGCTTGGCGGCTATGCCGAAAAGCCAATACGCCGTAGTAGTGAGTAGCTTTAGCTTTACCTGTTTTGCGCGGGCTTTATTTGTCGTTTTAAATTTACGAAGCGCTGCTTGCTATAACGGCGTTATCTTTACTTTGATCCGTGTTGCTAAATAATTTAATTTAAGTGTAGTTTTTACACTTTCTCGGCACTCCTTTGGTTTTTGCTAGCAATGTATGCCAAAAATGTCTGAAGCGAACGTAAATATTCCTGTTAGATTCAGCCAGGCCAAAAAACGCTTACTTATTACGCCCTATGTTTAGCTCTGAATTGTTTACTTGATTTTAGGGATAAGAAATTTGTGCTTTGTTTGACTGCGTACGGACCGACGGAAGGAAAAGCACGTGATAACCAAAATCTGTCATCTGGACGGGTTTATCAAATTTTCTCAGGTATGGAGCCCTGCTCGCAAGCGCCTTCGACGCGCGCAGAAGCGCCGCTGTGAAAATAGGAGAAAACCCCGACTTGACTTAATTTTTCCATCACTTTAAGTTAATGATGCAGCTATGATAATAAATTCTTGGCTAATACTGTAAAATATCTATTAAAATATAACAAGAAACTAGACAAATATGATAGGTCACTGATAAACCAAAGATCAATGATTGCGGCTTAACATTAAAAATAACATGGTGTACGAATATCCCACTTGCTTGCAGCCGGGCGAAACAAATCTTGGGCATGTTTTCTTAAGATTAAACAGAAATCTTATCACTACGTACACTGCCTCAAATTGATATCTGAGCTATTTCTTATGTATAAAAACAAAGGAAAAGCATTTCACATTACCTGTATATATCTTTGGATGGGGTTGTTTTCTGTACCAATGCAGACATCTCTCTTGACCCCGCTCATAGCTTAACCAGGAAAACAGATCGCTCCAGATCCACTCGGCCGGAGAATCACCGCGACTGGCACCAGTCTTTTTTACTAACACCAGTGTAACGAAACGGCCGTCTCCAACAACAGCTCTGAAAGTGTCAGTATTGCGTATGACATTTCATAGCATTCTAAAAGACTTTGTAGCAGTGATACAATGGCCGTGAAAACAAAAAGGCAGTTAGTGGAAAGTCGTGGGTTCGACTCCTGTTCGACTCAGAATTTCTCTTTGTCCCATTTTCGTGTCAAACTGTATAGCGATACTAACGAATAAAATTATTAGTAGCGCCTGATCAGTAGAAAGGGTAAAGACAACACTTTTGGAACATCCTGAGCTACATCATCTGGCTGATTTCCAGAACATGTTTGGTTGACTGAATAAAGCTAATTTACCTATTTAAGTCCAAAACGTTCGGCTTTTATTTAAAAATTTTATATATTTTGGCCTTGTAAATAGTTAATTTAGGTCAAGTTTTTCTGTCGCTCAGCACTTAAATACGCTTTATGAATTTTTTTCAGAATATTTGTTCAAGTAACTCACTGAAAAACTGAAAATGTTATTACGAGTTATTTTTTTAATAAAAAGCATCCTTTATTGTCACCTTCCCAATGGGGCTTTATCATCGTCACATCCATTATTTAAACACGAATAGAATTTAAGCACAATGCTTGCGGGATCGTGTGCTACACTAATAAATTACTAATATTACTGCTTTATACTAATACATTACATTGGATCATAATATCTATAAAAAATAACAATTACAGTTGAATACAATTACAAAAAAAAAAAAATAAAAACCAATAAAAATTTCGGTATTAGTGTACAACTCTTCACGAGTCATAAGAATTGTAAGTCTTAGAATAAAAAATCAACCGCATAATGTTAACATATAATGTCGAAATCGAAATATAGTTTATAAATTCTCAGCTAAACAATATCAACTCAAGGCTAAAAATTCAACACCCATCGACTCACGGTCTACTACACTTCTTTTGAAGTACCTGAGTGTACATATGTGCATGTCATTGTACAACAAAAGCGGCTGAATTAAAAGGCAGAAGGCAGCAAAAATGTCACGGAAAGATCCGAGTTTCGTTCAGAAAATGAAAACATATTTTCGTCATAAAATAAGGCTTTAGTAATTCAGTGACATTTGTTTCCTTACAATTGGGTCTTTTCCTTTATTCCAGTGAACTTGATTAATTCTGATCTAAGTTTAGTTTCAACACAAGCATTTTATAGTTTTGATGACGACAGCCGCGGAGTAAACCCGAGGTAAACAACTACATTTGACTTGAACTGAGAATATAACTTTCAACGACGCAACTATTTCGGATTTTCCCGTAAACCTTTTTAGCTTGTCACAACGAAATACTTATTTAGAAGAGATTACCCCAGGAATGGTTTGGAAGAAAATTCTTTCCAAAGAAAGCATGCGACAGTTTTATAAAGAATAAAGCAAACACGTTTGCCTTTCCTCTTACCCTTGCCCTTGTCCTTTTGGTACCGTAAATTGACCTTCTCCAGTATTATTTTGTTCTGCTATTAAAGGAAACATGCTATGAAAGTACACGTGGCCATCATTCATGGAAAAGCGCGCCAACTGAATGGTCACCGTCTGGTTCTCGCTTCCAAGGTGGCCTGGGTGCCATGTGACCTTGACAGAGGATAGTTCAATCCACGTTGTTGTGTTCAGTCTAACAACACGGGGACTAACTCTGTTGATGTTAACTACAAAGAAAGAAATAACACACACGTTAAGCATACCTATAATTTCCAGAGGTGAGTATAAGAATCGGACATTCTGATTGGTCGAGAAGCTCGGCTTATGACGCTTTATTCACCCTACGAGAGTTGAATATAGCATTTCAAGGCAAGGTTGCTAAGCCACCCCGCCTTTGTCATCCAGGCAAGAAAACATGGCGGACAATTGCTGAATGAATTTTTGTATGCTCGAAAGAAATCACTCCAAATTACAACTAATTTACATGTATGCAAGTCAACACTTATGTTTACCTTTTCCGTGTTTTCTTTCTCTGAAAATTCACAAATTTACAAAGATTCACTTCGCCTTCGGCGAATAATAGTCAGTAGTTTATTCCAAGTAGCTATTATAGAGAGCAATGAGACATGGAGGGGTGAAAATGGTTACGGTCCATGAGTGTGGACAGCAGTATATTCATGTGCATGCCGGGGTTGGCTGGGTGGGCTCGCTTACATCACGATAATATATACAGTGCGGAGGATTGTGGGATAGCTGTTGATATTTATTAATTTGCGACATAATATGAAAACAAACATGGCGGCTATAGTAAATAAAGCCTATTAAACAAAAAGGTCCAGCTGTTAAACAAAAGCAGCAGCAATGTGGCATGACATGCCTTGAACTACAACCCACAAAGAAAGAGGAAAGTTTGACGGCCAAGGAACATCTGAAAGGGGCCCATGCTATATTGCTGCTGGAGTTGGAAAGAGTAGGCTACTCCTGGGAAAAAAAAAACAAAGCATTAGGAAAAATCCGTATGCGTTGGAGGATACTGGTGAGCGTCCTATGTTCCCAATGGGCGATATTCATCAATGATGAATGCTAAACATAATAATGATATAGTTTTTACAAGAACAAGACTGTATTCCTAAAATAATGCTTGAATGACCCCTCTTGAATCAAGAGATTTGTTACAATGTGTACAAATTAAATATGAACAGATTCTTTTTGGTCACCCAGTTTATTGTTGTTATTGTTGTTGTTGTTGTGTTTAAAGAGGTTATAATCTCATTTATGGCTAGTCTGTATTATATTCGGAGCCTTAATTTAACTAAGTGGAAAAGAGAAATTAATATTACCTGTTGTAAAACTTCCTTGAAAATCGAAACTCGCTCCTCCATTGATTGACAGTTTGAATGGCAACCTACCAGTCATGTTAAGCATGGGTACGGTACAAGATGCCCGGATGTTGCTTATATAACTTCCGTTGCTTACTTTCCCGCCAGGAAATTCACAAATGATTGGATACGATGGTGTATAACAAGGTCCAGCAATGAAAATGTTATCACCACCAAGCATAATTCCTGACTGCGGAGAAACCACGAGTGATTCTGAAATATAAGTCAACTTAAGGTTTTGAATTCAGAATAAACGAAACTTTCAATACTTTTCCAGAACCGCCGTTCTTTTCAAATATTATTTGGCATTATTAGAAATATATGGAATATACGTTGTCATTTTTTCACTCAAGAATGAGCTTGGGAATGCACAGATTCGGATTGATGCTCTTGCTCTCGTTTCCTCATTATAGACCAGCGCGCAAAAATTCAATGCTTTTACGAGATCTGTTGTCAAATTATTTCGGTAATATTTGAATATCACTATCGAAAGATACATGACTAACTATTTCACTGATTTACATCTTTGCTGGAAAACTTACAATACAAATTCCCTGTTCAATTTGACATGACTTTTTCTGCAAGATAAGTCATGTCTGCGTCAAAATTTCTGGAAAACTCTATTGAAAACGGAAGAAGAAGAAGAAGAAGAAGAAGAAGAAGAAGAAGAAGAAGAAGAAGAAGAAGAAGAAGAAGAAGAAGAAGAAGAAGAAGGAGAAGAGGAAAAAGGAAGCGCGGAAAGGCGAAGTCCACATGGAGAACTGTCGAAAATGAGAAACACGCTGGCAGGTGGAGAACGTGGGATGAGGTGCGGGTGAATATTTCAGAGATCTTATTTAAAGGAACTAAAATAACATCAAATTCCAAATTATAAAACGCCACATCATGATATATGTCATTCAATTTGCCTTCGTGCATATACTATCCTTTGAACTATTGCAGTGAATAACCGACTCATAAGAATTTAACAAAAAGGCCGCTCTTACCACTCGTGCAGCCAACAGCGTCGATCTTCGCATTGTCAATACGAAACATCCACCGACCGGGATTCCCCACATTAGACTTTTTAGGAAAGTCAATTACTTGGTCTGTAGCAGATCCTGGGATATTAAAAAATCTTATACCATCACCGGCATTGAAGCCTGCCTGTGTGAGAGAAAGAACGTGTTCATGTTTCACCGATTCGTAATTTTCCAATTTAAGCTAATAGTGAAGCGCTGTTAGTTTTCTTGCCTTGAAGTTGGCCATTTCAAGCCAAAAATGAGCAACAGCCGGCGCGATTATACGTGACAGTGTTATTTGTGTTCTGAAGTATCATTTGCATGTTATAAAACATTCTTTTAAATTCTGGGAAAGAACGTTCCATTGAAAGAGAACAATAAACTTCGATATGATGTAATGTATATGAAATGATTCATATGTGATAAGTATGAACCCTTACTCAAACTTCAATATCTCTCTTTGAGCGGTTTGTGTCCGTTAACATGTTGCAAAATTACAGTGTAAACATTAAAATATTCAATGCTTAATTTTACTTACATTTTGTAGTATTAAGACATTAATGTCATATTGCTGTAATATGTTTTACATTCTTGGCCTTTGCAAACCTTGTAAATTATAATCTGTTACTTTGCAACTGTAGAATGTACTGAAATAAATAAAAATGATTTTTTTTCTTGTATTTTCTTCGATTTAATTTTTATTTGCTTCTTTCGTAGTACTTTTATCTTCTGCATTTACTAATTGTGAAGTTTAATAAGAAAAAATAACCCAAACACAAAAGAAAAATAAAACATGATTAAACTCGGTTTAATTCTCTATAGCTATAGTTCAATTGTTTCAAAACATTGTACATGTACTTTAAATAATTTTTTAAACACTGGGATGGCTATTTCAGTCCTACTCCATGAATGTTATTATTTTGTTTTCTATGTACAATTTAAAGATGTTTAAAACATACTTGTGCCGGGGTACCTCCGAGACCTGTCGCATTTCCTCCGCTGGCCGTGCCAGTAGTCCACGTGATTTTGTTATAATTAAAAATGACAAAAGAATGTCTTCCGTTTGTAATCAGAACCGCCTGGAAAGTGTTTCTCTGGAAGGAAACAAAAACGAGAGAAAATGACTTAAATTCACCAGATGACTTCAAATTCAGTCAGTCAACAAGTTAATCAGTCAGCCATTGGCTCAGTCAGTGAACGCAGTCAGCAAGTCAATATATGGAGTCAGTCAGTCAGTCAGTTAGCCAGTCAGACATTTAGTCTTTCAGCCAGACAGTTAGTCATGCAGTCAGCCAACCAGAGAGTTAGTCAGTCATTCAGTGTGTCAGTCTGTTAGTCAGTTATAGCCAGCCAGTCATTTCTGAAGTCAGCCAGTCGCTCGCCCAGTAAGTAAGTCGGTTATTCAGTCGGTCAGGTAGGCAGGCAGGCAGTAAGGTAGTTATGCAGTCAGTCAGTCAGTCAGTCAGTCAGTCAGTCAATCAGTCAGTCTGTTTGTCAGTTAGCCAGCCAGCCAGTTAATCATGAAATCATACAGTCACTCAAGCAGGCAGGCAGGCAGTCAGACAGTCAGGAAGCCAGTAAATATGCCAGTCAGATCGTCATCCAGACAGACTCTGAAGTCATTTATAAGTCAACTTGTCAATCAGACGCATAATACATGAAATAATGAGACCGTCATGCAATACACTAAGTCAGTCGTGAAGTGAGCCAGTCATCCCAGTCAGCCAGAAAGACAGTCCGGCAGGTGCAAACAGAAAGTGCAGTAAGTTAGTCCATCTGCAGTCAGATGGACAGAAAGTCAGTTAGTCCGTCAGTCAGGTGGGCAGAAAGGCGGTGATTAGTTTAAACAGTTTCCAAAATCTCGTGCGATATGGACGGGATTTCAAACTCTGTTTGGAGATCAAAATTCCTTACCCTATTTGTATGATCCCCACTGGCGCCGTAGAAAGCCACTTCATACCACGTGGCAATTAAAAGCCACGTGGCTCTGAATTTACGATGATCCACGAAAGCAGCTGTGACGTCATCAGTGGCTTGTTGAAGAAGGTTAGGATCTGTGGTCTCTCTGTAGAACACATCTCCTCCATTACCTGTATTGACATCAGCCCAAAATGGCGCCACCATTCGACGATTATCACCGAGAGGAAAAGTATTTGGTGTGTATTGTGAAACTTGGACCAGAAAAGAAATTACACCATTGGTGTTAACCTGAAGTATCAAATGAAATCAAGCAAAGTGATAAGCATTTATATCAATAATACTTCTTATATCAATAAGGCTCCTTTTTATTCGAGGCCCGTAATTTCTTAAGAATCCTTGGAGAAATCTCATAAAGGTGGAAACAAGCAAAATAACCGGGCACGTACATGTTATTGTTTTTTATCAAACTGGATATAAACACTCAGTCTGATGATCGCTTAGTGCGTGAGACTCGAGTTACAATTACTTATGAACATGAATAACAAATGAATGCTTCCATCGGTATTGGAGGCGTGTGGATATGTGTAGGTAATCGCATGGGGCTGAGTAAAATTAAGGATTAAATATCGCGCGTGTCTTCAGAAGTCTCAGAAATTGCCCGGGTCCCGCAGCAACTTCTGAAAACACAAGTTATATTTATCCTTAATTTCCCATAAAGGGCAAAATTTTCGGAAAAGGCGCGAAGCGAACCTCGTGCGTGACAAAATAGAAAAGCGTATGGCGGTGCATGTGTAATGATGGCGCGCACTTGCAAATTGCCTTGCCTATCAAATCAAACCTTCGGTAATCGAACTCCAATCGTTCGATTGATTTTGATTGGGTTCGGTAATCGAACATTATCGACTTCTCATCCAAACGTTTTGCCAATCGAACACAGTCGAACGTTCGGAAATCGAACACTTTTTTAATCGAACAGAATCCAACTCTAGACTGATAGAAGTAAAGTAATTTTTCATTATACGCAAGAATTGTGGTCCCACTAGCTTGATAGAGAAGGTGGTTATTAGCAGTACATCAGCAAGACTCGTGTTGCACAGTGTTCAAAGGAGAGACAGATTATTATTATCTCAAGTTGCAGGCTGAGTTTAAGGGCCTTTGTTGCGATAATACGCATGTGCGACATTGATTGACACTGAAAGTTTATATATTGACCAATAGAAATCGTGATACTTAGGACTAGTATGAACATCTGCAGCTATATAAAGTTTCCGATGCTCGTCTGTCCATCTTTTCTTCGTTTTCTTTTTCTTTTCTTTAGAAACAGGAAGGCAAAGAGGCAAAAGCAACTTTCGTCCCGAGCTGCTTCGTGTTCCTTCTCTCGAGGTCATCAAATATAATTTCTCGACGATGTTCACATAAGACACATAATATGCCGTTTAAATCCTCAACAAATAACCAATATGTTCATCAATTAACTGCCCTTTAGAGTGCTACACATTTTACAAATAGAGAGATTAAGCATGCCGTAAAACGGAAAACCGCAAACGCGAGCTTGCCTTTCATTTTGTTACCTTTTTATCGAATTTTAAAATAAATCCCTCAGAAAAATAGGGAAAAAATCACACACTCACGACAAACACAAGCCTACTCATTTCCGCATTCAATCGTCAAACGGCAGACGGCAGAGTAGAATTTTTGCCGTTCGCGGGAAAAATGAACGTCATGCTTAACCTCTCTCATATCGAATACCGGTAGTCAGGAGTTGACATATATACGTTAAACGGTTTGTCACTGACTGGTTTGTGACTGACTTTTTTTCATTGTTTCTAAGACGTTTCGGCTAATACTTAAGCCTTCATCAGTAATGAAAGCGAGTTCGTTGTCACACGCTATTTGAAAAGAACGTAGCGCGAGGCTTGTGCACGTGATCAGAAGCGTTACTTTTGGAATCTCTCAAGCTCGTGCAATGCATTTGTATGCTTCTGGGATTTTGATGTGATCGTTCCCAGCGTTTGGATCTTCCGTCGAGTGCCATGCTTCAAGAAAAAGTCGCTCGTGGTATTTGGTCTCAATTCCAACAAGAAACAACTGTGAAAAAAAGTCGGTGACAAACCGTTTAACGTATAACACATTTTTACAAATTGCCTTACATAGGCTAACGTTGCCCAAAAAAGGATTAGGCAGCTGGTCGACCGTTATTGCAGCAATTTTTAACATCAAAATAGTATTTTCTTCCTTTAAAATCCGCAATTTTTCAGTGTCAAAGACTCTATCTAAAGGGATAGACTGTAACTCTTATTTTAGCTATATTTGCCAAACTACTCGTCTTTTTTCCACGCGCGTACACGTTCTGCGGAGTCATTCGCCATCTTGGACTCCGCCGCCACCAAATTCCAAATTAAAATCAAGAAAGCTTTACATATCAACTGAGAGAAGCCCACTTTAAACCAACAACTTCATCATGTCAATTTGTCCCTTTCCGTTTAAGTTTGTCTCTGTGCACGACTTCTTTTTGTGTCTCCCGTCAATCTATGTATTTAATTTAAGTTATTCATGTTATTCCTTGTAACACCTATTGTTTGAATCTTGTATATTAACTTAAATATTCAAATTTACTCTCACACTGTAACTGACGATGACAGCTGAAACTTTCGAAACATGTCTTTAAAACTAAAAAGTGTCGTCTTTTTGTTGAAACTTATAAGACCGTGGGGTGTCTGCCTTTTTGGCTAACATGAATCATGAATCATTTAGGTAAAAAGACAGGAATCATGAATATCCAAAGTCAAATGATTCCGCTTCCATCCCCTATTCAGTTCGGTTCAGAGACCACTTCAGGCGCTGGTTGACTGATGACAACAAATTACTTTGATAATCCTGTTTTCAACCTTCACAATATATATTGACATTATTTTCTTGATAATGATACTAGTGACTACATCGGAACGCCGAATGACATTAAACTTCTAATTAGAATAACTTCTAATTAGAATAAATTCATGTCTGGCTTTTAACTGCTGCAGTGACCTGTTGTCTTGCATACGTAATTTCTGCAATTCACAATTAATGTGATCATTATCGAGTGCAATAGCGTTGTAGCGGAATTGTAACAGGCTGAGACTTGCTGCAATATTGAAACTATCCAAGGAGATGACGAAAACATTTGGGTAGTTAAGTATTATATATACACAAGAACGCACAAGCCGGCACTGCGGAGAAGTTATTTAATATACTATCGAACAATTGTTAAAGAATTTCGCTCCCGAGAAAATAGACGGACCCCTACTAATGTTCGTTGGAACAACATAAAAACATCAGCGGGGGCCACGATTTCAATGACTCATGCTATGTTGAAGCACACTAGTACTCTTACCGTTAAGCTTTTTACTGGGTCTGCAAACTAACGTAAGGGCCGATTTACACGGTGCAGCTTTCTTGCATACGACAAGCTTACGACAGGCCTACGGCATGCCTTACGGTGGAACCTCGATGTAACAGCGCGGAACCTCTATTTAACGAAGTCCTCGGTATAACGAACCATTTTTTTTCAGCTTGGCCAAAATTGCAGTAAAATGTATGGAACAGAACCTCGATATAACGAAATCCTCGTTATAACGAACACAATCCAGAAGCCCAAGCGTAAAATATACCTCAATAAAACGAATAAACGTTAACATGTGACGAAAGATGAATGCGAACAGACCAACAAGGATGAAATTTCTTTAATCCTGGCAGTATGAGGGCAACAGCTCATTAAAGCTGTGTACATATACAAACACAAAAACATGTACAGATCACTTTATCCTCTTTCGCTCTTTTTAAGTTTTATTAATTTCTTTGTCTTTGAAGACTTTTTGTGGAAAAAGGAATAAATAGCTGGAATTTCTAGTCAAATCCCCTTGTATCTTCGTTTACCAACCACTCCTACTCCCGGGCTTCTACTGATACTATCGGACAGTTGTCTTCCGTGCTTTAAAAAGAAAAGACACGTGAAAGTATCAATGGCACATGGCCCACAATCTGAAGCGTCCTTTCCTGGTCTTTTAACCTGTTTAACAGCAACATCAATGGCGTAGTAACAAAATCGTACCGTCACTCTATTCACCCCTAACATTACACGTCTTTTAGCCGATTAAATGGATTCTTTATGTGCTATTAAGACTTGTCAATAAATCACTGAAAATATTCATTCCATACTACAGATTACGGAAGAATAAAGCAATCGGACATTCGTAAAGCAGCACTGCAAACGGATTTACTTCAAATGGTGATCAGATCAGATCTTAAAACACGCATTTTCATATGGTTATGCTCACACTAGAAGAAATAATAGTCTCCTTAACTATTAATTTGAGTGTAACTAGCCATTCAATGGCATGCACCTCCCGGCCTTTTACTCTTGGAATACGTTTTCTCGATAAAGCTTCTTGCTTCGGTGGAGCTGAACAGATTCTGACTTGGGCCAGCTTACGTTATGCGTGCTTGTTCACTATTAAATGCATGCGTCAAATAAAATCGTTTGGGTCAAATAATGTTTATGATAGCATGTTCTCTATTTCGTTTCCATTATACTCGATTCGTTGTAGGAAACGTTTATTAGTAACTAATAGTCAACTGACCTACAGATTTCACAGACACTGTGGATAAAAGACTAGTATTAGCGTGTACACTGAAGTAATCAAGCAATGACAATCTTATACTTACAAAGAGAGAATCGTGATTTTGGTCAAAGAAAGGAAATGGAATCGATATCGGTACCGTCCCGGAGCTCCCATCGTCATCTGGTGGAAGACTTTGGTCACCTTCGCTCTGTCCGAAAGGATAAAAATTTGGAAGTATGGCAGCTTCTACAAAGGAAAATCGGCAGCACACTGAAAACACAAGCGGTAATAAAAATGCCGCAAAATCTATCATGCTTTCACGCAAAGGAAGGAAGGCTGTCTGTTGAGTCATAAGAATTAAGAATACGGCGTCACTGCAGCATAACTAACACTTTTGTGATCGATAGGTGCGCAGCGCTGATTTATAGACCTGCTGTGTCTTGACATTTAATGCGTTCATGCCATTGTAAAGATATAAATGGCTGCTGCCAAACACTCCTTTTAATATTGCATTGTTTGGGTTTGTACCTGGTGCTGTAATTAATCATCATACGTAGGTCTGTGTGTCTTCTTGCAGTGTTCATGTACACTTTTGCTTTCTAAGGCCTGCCTTGAGGTATATTTCTTGGTAATAACGTTTTTCATCTATTCTTGATATATGGTTTCTTATAATAATAGTCTGCATGCAAACCTAGTAAGTTACAATCAGATGCAAATTGTTGCGAGACTGACTCCTGTGAAAAAGCATTACAGTTACAGCAAAAACAAGATCTGATTTACAACGTTTATAGTAAGTTTATGTAAGCTGAGCTCCGTTTCGATCAATTGTCTAAGCAATAGAGATGAGGAAGCTTAATTCTTAATAATAATAATAATAATAATAATAATAATAATAATAATAAATATTTCTATAGCGCCTATCCATGCCTGCTCTAGGCACTTTACAATAATGATAAAAAAGACTACTGAGATTACAATATAATAAAATCGATAAAAAATCGCTAAAATGAGCTGTATAAATCTTAACAATTAAAAATGTGCATTAAAAGTTCTTCATTAAAAATTCTTAATCTAAACTATTCTATAAAGTCCCAATACGATATTTATCATACATACATACATACATACATAACTTTTTGTTAAGGCAGGTCTAGTAGGGCAACCATAAGGCTGGTGTGGACCTGCCATTTAAATCGAACAGAAACTTGTTAAGAATCCCAACTGGCAGGAGGCTGACCAGTTGGCTATATACAAAGCGTGGAGGAGTTGAATTCGGGACCACCGAAGACAAATCCATCTAGTGGCAGGGAGGAGGATTTGAACCCGGGACCTCCGGATTACAAGTCCAGCGCCCTAACCACTAGGCCACGCTGCCTGCCCAGTTGTCCTTCTAAAGAGTAATGAAGCTAACAAGTGGGGTGTCTGCCTAAGCTGAAACACCGGCAGGCATGCATAGTCACACCCGCAATGGCAAGTAAATAAATACTACGTGAACGATTTAGTCGTAAGGTGTGATTCCAGATAAGATAAGCATTCCTGGATTCCCGTTTAATAACGTCCTACAACTAGAACTCTCCCATTGGCCAAATCTCGTGACCTTCTGGTTTAAATAAGATCATTAGATGATGAATATGCCGGGTTGTTAAAAGATAAGTCTTGCTTGCTTGTCTTTCCAACTGATGAAGCCGCAGGTTCTTTATCACGCTTGCGATCTTTGTGCGTGCCTTTAAGGAAACAGCTGACCGCAGTGATTCCTGCGACGATTACAAAAATGGCTGCGGCTGAAACAGCAGCAAATATGTACCATGGTGTGCCATTGGATGCAATATCTGTAGAAAAAAGCACAGCCTTCTAAGTAATTAAGTTCCATTGGTAAGATCATTGTGATATATTACTATCCAGACCTGGGGAAAATTGAAATTAGGAAAGTTGTTCCAGTTCAGCCGAGCTGGTGTCTTTCATTGTGGTATGACGGAAACGTAGTTAGGAAAATTTAAAAAGTATTTGTGAAATCTTTCAAATATGGTTCAGTTTAAGCATCTGCTTTATGCCGAAGGCAACTATAGAATCAAATTTTCGTGATGCTATTTTAATTAGCTTCTCTCTTATTTTTTTAGTTTAGCTGTCTTCAACGTATAATTTTCAAAAAACAGTATATATAATTAGCCGCAAGGACTGTAATCCGGGATATATAACATGTAACACTATGGCGTCAGCCTCTAAACTCTAGCTCCTGTTTCGTCTCCAAAGTATGAGCTTGGAGATTCTTGTTTACGCCAGAAGACTATCAAGGTTAGTTATAGGACCTCAACAGGACCTCAAAAAAATTACCTTTTGAGCATTTGGGGAACGTTCCATTCCACTTGCCGTCCTTGCCGCAAAGAATTGTGTTTGAGCCAATCAGTGTAAAGCCTTTAGAGCAGGTGAACCAGTAGCGCGAGCCCACGCTTGTACCGTTACCGTGCGCATGACCATTTTCAAAGGACCCAAAAGGAAGGCAAACTGAGAAAAAAGAAAGTGCAGCGGATTCAGGTTGCGCGTTTAACGGCCTCAGTTGTCGCGTTCGTTGTAACGGTTGAATTGATTGCGTTGCGAGACAAAATGGTGGGAATGCCAACGTTCTGCCTGGGAAAACCACAACGTGCTTTTTCCCAGACAGAACGTCGTTATTGCAGCCTAGCAACGTCTGTCATTTTGCCTCGCAACGCAATCAATTGAACCGTTACAACGAACGCGACAACTGAGGCCGCTAAATGCTCAACCTGAATCCGCTGTAAGAATTTTGAGTGTCATAGTAAGTATATTTATAGCAAGGTTAAGAGGTTCGAAAGCGTTCAAAGTAACTTTAGCTTTCAAAAAAGCGTAATAACTCATTTATTTACCTGTCTGGTGGCAGCTCGGTTTAGACCCATTCCACTCTCCGTGTAAACATGATATGACAGACGAGCCATTCAACAGGAAGCCTGGGTTACAGTGGAACTTGTAGATTATTCCTCCACCTTGAGTGTCGTCGCGCAGCATGGTACCGCCATGCAATGTGTTTTCTAATGGAATACAACCTGCAAGTAAATGTTCAAACTATAACGTAACGTACGGCAATTAATATAACTGCTTTCCTATGCGTTGGCAGAGTTAATAAAACACTTAGTTTGTTGTGATAGGTAAATCAATCGACATTTACCTTTCTGATGGCAGCTCGGTTTAGACCCATTCCATTCTCCGTGTAAACAAGATATGACAGACGAGCCGTTTAACAGGAAGCCTGGGTTACAGTGGAATCTGTAGATTATTCCGCCATTTTCTGTGTCGTTTCTCAGCACGGTGCCATTGCAAAGTGTGTTTTCTATTGGAATACAACCTGTACAGAAAATATCAAGTTGGTCATGCTTTTACTGATTTTTTTATTATCATCGACATTAAGTTTATGTGGTATCTGATTGTGCTGGTAAACCACTGTTTAGGATTAACAAAGTGAGAGGATTTTATTTAATAACACGTCATAGATATACTAGTATGGAATGCTATTGGCAAGCTGCGAATAGCTCTACCTCATATTACTACAAACAAGCCTCTTGGCGAGTACAGTGTATGTATATGTGCAGGAAGACGTGTTGACGATATATTCGTTTCAAATTCGAACTATCAATTCAATTTAACGAATTCCAATCAGTAAAAGCGTTGCGATTTACACCGGCAAACCAAAGTGGAAAACAGCCAGTCAAAAGCAGAGGATAAAAGCCATCAACAATTATTATTCCGTTTGCATTATCAGACTTATCATGTCTTTCTTTTTATTATATGCATCTCAATATTAACACGATCTCCTCACCTGGTGTCTCGGTTTCATTGATAACTGCAACAAACGACTCCACGGCTTGCTTAGACGCCTCTCCAATGCTGACCTTACCAGTGGTATGAATATCGAACAGACACTGTTTGTTATCACCACACACGTCACGAGCCTGCTGCCCCAGGGTTGCGTTATTAAACACCAAGTCATCCCGGTCCAAAAATATCGGCACGTATCCGACATCAAAATAAGACAAATGGGTCTTGCCGTCATCGTAAGTGAATAACGAGTTATTTTCAGTTGTAGCCCCTGCAAAATATATCACAGGACATCATTACCTTAAGCCATGGTTTCCCCTTTTGAGCAACAGCGTAGCGATTGAAAATTTCAATGGCGTCAGTGTAAGTGGCAGAGAATATCCTCGAATAAAGAAGTTCTCGAAACCATTCAGTCAGAATCAAGTCTTTAATCATGACGTATGAGTCAGTGATAAGTGCAGAATAAAGTGGCAAATACTTTTGCTTCAAGTTTCGCCGGAAACAAAACGACAATGAATACAACTACTAGTTGTATTCATTGTTGTTTTGAAGCATGTAATTGGCAAAAGGTTTTATACCCGGCTAGGCTATTGAAAAGGACAGGGAAAATGCCAAATACTTTGACCTTGCACCCAGTTGACCAAAAACGTCACTGAACTCTGAATGCAACTAAGCACGCAACTGGCAATCAGCTTAATCCCAGACTCTGTCCCAGCCACCATTTGTGTGATTCTCAGCTAGAGAAACTACATCACAGTTACGCTTAGGCCCAGAGCCGGTATAATTTCGTGAAAAGAGGCCTCTTCTTCACCGCACCCGCATTACTAAAATCCAATCTCTGCCTAACCAAAAACCAGGTGCGAGTCTGAATAGCTTTATCCATTGCAGTTAGCGCCAAAGCTCGCGTTGTTTGGTATCGATTTGGTACAATCGAAAAAATACTTACATAACTGTCCAAAATCATAATGAATTCTGGTCTGGGTGGAATTGGTGTCCAGGAAGGTTCCGTTGGGGAGCAGAAATTCCTTTTCTTGGTCGTCATCCCAAAATCCTAATAGGCCGCTTGTGTTCCCTGGATGAGAAAATAAATCATGAAAAATCCACAACAAAAAGGACAGTGAACTTCTTTGTTAAAAACTGTGCTTGTCACCGAGATTTTCTCTCGTGTTTTCGTTGGAGTGTTGATTTCTACATTTCGAATTTCTATGCAAACAACGTTTCGGCACTTACAGAATACGCGTTTACTACTATTCTTAAAATGACAACCATGAATAGAAATTCGTAACACTGAATAACTTTTACTCAGTCTTTAAATATAGGTAGACCAACAGCTCTGACCCTATCCCCCACCCGGGGAGAAGGAACTAAGTTAAGACCAACGGGCATGGTTAGACCAGTCTCTACAAAATATTTATCACACTGATACACCTTTATAACAACGACATTGACAGTCAGCTGCAGTGTTATACTGCGATCGGATGCACTGAAATAATTTGATGTATTGTATTTCCATCAATGGGTGTGCAAGATGACGGTCTTTCTACGAAGTAGTTTTCTGCAGACAAGTTATATTTTCAAAACCTTAAACCAACGTCTGTGGACGTCGTATATTTAAAGGAAGATCAGTAACAAAATTTAAGCAAATTTACCCACCCTTAAACATTGGTGGTACCAGAAGTATCATTTGCAAGATGTCCTCAACTTTCTCAATTGTGACTGATGTTCCAGAATTAAATATGGCGGAGTATTTAGATGTGTTGTTGTATTTTAAAACAATGACACCGTTAAAATCCATCATCAAGTCCTCTTCAAACTCCATCTGATCTTCATTCACCAACACTTCTATTTCGTTGCGACCGTTGATATGGAACTAAAAGAAATTAACATAGCAGTTATGTAGCCTAGAACTATCTAGAATCCCTTGATTCTTGGGAGAAGGTACAGTCAAGCCAGGTAGTGGAGCCAAAGCAAGTAGGACACTTCAACGACTTTTACAGTTTTCTACTTATTAGCTTTAAAAGTTTATAAATGAGAATAAAATGTTTCCGGAAAGATCTTCAATAGCACTTGCCTCCTATGTAGTAAGTGTTAAATCTCGGCCAAACGCACGCAGCATTTCAACGCAACATAGCGCAACCGCATTGTTGTAGCGCAACATATTGTACAGTTTGGCCACCCTGTTGCAATGTGTTGCAACATGTTTGATGATGTTTTGAAGTAGCAAATCGAACTAGTGTGCATACTCCGGTGCAACAATGTTGTACGAACGTGGCCAAACGAATACAGTGGAACCCCGTTAATACGGCCACCAACGGGCCATGAAAATTTGGCCGTATTAACGGAGTGGCCGTATTAACGGGGTAGGGTCAAATTTCATGACTGGTCTACTTCAAGTGACGCCTTGACAGATACATATCACAATTGCATTTCTAAACAGAGCCACATCAAAATGCTAACAAATCTATTGGACCTTGAGAACAATCTTTCTGTAAGAGATTTTCACAAAGAGGAGAAAAGTTCAAAGAGATCCAAAGAACAAGAAGCGTTTGGTCGTCCAGAGACTTGACTCTGTATGGGAAAATCAACATAGTAAAATCCTTAGCACTCTGACTCTAAATTAACCTTTGTCTCAGCTGTTCTTCCCATTTCCGAAGATTTTGTAAAAAGAGTTAATAAGAAAATTGTGGATTTTATCTGGAGTCACAAGAACCCAAAGATCAAAAAGACAACGATGATAGGCGAAAGAAAAGAAGGGGGTTTAGGTATGCCTGATTTCGACATCATCAACAAATCGCTTAAAGCAGCTTGGGTTAAAAGACTATCCGCTCCTGAGTACGCTATGTGGAAGTCACTGCCACTTGATTATCTGAGAGACATTGGCGGAAAACTTATTTTCGATTGCAACTTTTCACTAAAAACTCTTCCGCAACTTTCTTGTTTACCATTATTTTACAAAGACGTGCTCGATGCATGGCAGAGGATTGTGGCTCATACTCCCTTAAGCAAAAACGATGTGGAAAATGAGGTCATTTGGAACAATCGATTTATTACAATTGCGGGAAAATCTGTATTCTTTAGGCCGTGGTATGAAGCCGGAGTTAAATACATAAAAGATTTGATGTCTGAGGACGGAAATTTATTGACGTTTAACGAGTTCCAGTGTAAATTCTGTATCAAAACACACTTCTTGCAATATTTAGGGCTTTTAAATGCTATTCCCACAAGCTGGAAAAAGTTGCTCAAGGGTACTTACGAGGAAACCGAAACTAGCGACTGCGAGGAGAAGATCACTGACATACAAAGTATTTCAAGCAAGATGCTAAGACAACTACTAACAAAGCAAATTTTTGAGAAACCTACCTCACGGGGCAAGCTTGATAAGGCAGGTTTTCCTGCCGAGCAAATTGCATATATTTATGAGCTTCCCTTTAAGCTAACTCTCGACGTCAGAATGTCTGTTTTTCAATTTAAGATCAATCACAACATTCTGTACACAAAAAGTAGACTTTTTAGAGATAAGTTAGCAGAAAATGACAAATGTTACCTTTGCAATGGCAGACAAACACTAACGCATCTTTTTGTTGAATGTGATTCAAGTAAAGTATTTTGGATTAAGTTTACTTCTTGGTGGAATTCAAAAAACAATCCGCAAGTTGATAACCTCCAACAACGCGATATTCTATTTGCTCTTCACCCTGAAAAGCAGACTTTTTTGGGTATTAATTATTGTTTGCTTGTGGCCAGACAGTACATCTATTTTGCCGCGAAAAATGAGGACCCTTTCTGTTTCACTGCTTTTCTAAAGTTTTTGAAAAACAAGCTCGGGATAGACAAACAGAAGATTCGAGACCTAGTTACTTTATAGTTTACTTTACCTAGTTACTTTATTTCTGTAAGTTTTTCAATTTGTATTTTGTACTATTATTATTTCTATTTATTTATTTATTATTATTATTATTATTTTGTAAAAAAACTGTCTATTGTAAAATATTGTCTATTGTTAAACAAATAAAGAATTATTTAAAAAAAAAAAAGAAGAAAAAAGCAAGAAAAAAGCAAGCCGTGTTAAAAACTTTTATTTATTCTCTTTTTACTACACGCTTAGTAATTTCGCTAAGCAGGCGTTTTGAATAAAATAGTATCATTTAATATTGTTTCTCAAGTGCTGTTAATGGATATTTGGTTCGAGTGGCCGTATTAGCGGGGTAAAATTGTAAAGAATTGTATAGTTTGGGATTTCACAATGTGGCCGTTGGCCGTGTTAACGGGGTGGCCGCATTAACGGGGTTTTATTATAAGAAAATGTATGGGCGTTTTGTCGGGACAAAATAAAGTGGCCGTATTAACGAGGTGGCCCTAAGGCGGGGTTCCACTGTACCTCATGCAACATACAAAAATGTTGCGAGAAAAATTGGACCACTTTCAAACTTGATCCAACATCATCCAACATGTGGCAACAGGGTGGCCAAACGCGAGCAACGTGTTGTGCGCAACAATGTTGTGATATGTTGTGAAATGTTGGTGCGTCCGTGTGGCTGGGCCTTTAGTTTGTCATGCAATTGCTCTAGGCTTCATAGGATATAGTCGTTATTTGTTATTGTCCGAGTCTTTATTTAAAAAAACGTCGTGTGGCATTGTTGGAGAGACTGTGATGGTAGCGGAGCACAGCACCACCTAACTAGGCTCAATCGACCATTAGGCCACTATGCCTTTTCTAGGAGCTTACTGAGAAGCAGTTAATGTGACACTTTTGCATTGAAGTTCCTAATATTATAAAGATTAAGTCATAACACACAATGACGAGTTCTAAATAATTAACTTGACTTCTTTCCATCGGTGAGAGACAACGTGAAGGATTTTTTCTTAATTTTTTTTTACTAACGCTTAACTTATAAATCCCCGTAAGATTTCTTTCAAAATCTAAGCTAGATCTATCATTAAATTCCTGCCTATAGTAAAGTTAATATCTTACACTTTTGATTCTGACTATGTAAGCGTTCCTGAAGCAATAAATGAAGAGTTACCTGTACAACATCAGAGCCATTTTCCTTCATTGCAAACGCTTTATAAATTGTAGCACGAGTATTACTGCCATCATCATTGATCAGTGGCTGCATTCTTCCTTGGAGTTTGAAGTCAGGGCCAGCTACATTGAGGATTTGGTACTCGCCGTAACCATTAAAGGTGTATTCCACTCCATCAAGTGTGATCATGTGAGGATCGCCAAAACCAGTAGCTGCAAAACACAATTAATCAATTTATTGATTAATAACAATAACTGAGCGACACATGCTATAACTGGCTGGCGTAGCATAACAGCGAAGATTCAACGAAGGTTTGCCCTTTCATTCGCTCTTAATTTTACCTGACGGTTTTACTTGCACCTTACTATGCACTAGTAGTAATTAATTAGATTTATTGTGATTTTATTAAATTTCGGATTTCTTTTCAGTTTTTTTTATTAGATTTTGGGTTGCGCCTCGCAAGGGATACTTTTCCCGTTCGCGCAATCCCATTTGGTCTTTTCATTTCTACTGAAGATTACTATATATGTATATATATTTTAACAAACTTATAAGACCAGTAAAGTTGAAAGAGAGCTCATCTGAGACTGACCGACCGACCGACCGACAGAGTGACAGACAGACAGACTGGCTGGCTGACAAGCGACCGATCTATCGAATACGGTCCATCGATGGATTGATTTAGTGGAGCACTTAGTGTACCCTTACGAATATGTCTGAAATTAGTCTGAAATGTCATCCGTCCTCTCTTCCTTACCTCTGCTGGGTAAGGAAGAGAGGACGGATGACATTTCAGACTAGTCTGAAACAGGCGATGTTGGACACGACTCGCAAAGCATGCCGGAAGAAATTTATTTTCGATTGCACTCATTATTGTCTGATCGTCGGACTGTAAACATATTCTCGAGGTGAGAAGATATTCCTATGGTGAAAGAAATATCGGTCTGCCGGAGGAAATCCATACCAAATCTTTGTGGGCCAAGTAACAAGTATAGATGTGTATTGCTGGATTCGTAAAGGCGCCATTTTATGTGCGGAACAACTCATATTTGGAGTCGAAACATCGTGGTACATCGACTATTGAAAATTATATTCGATTCTCGCATGTTTGTGATCGATCTTAACGGGCTGAAATCGAACTTAACTACGGCGCTTTTTTTTGAGATATGTCGAGTTGTGTATGAAGTACGTCGATGTACTGCTGGCCAACGCAGTTCGCCCTATCGTGGTTTTGATGAATTTTCGCTGGGTTGTTGATGACATGTCAAATATCGGCCAAACAGAAGGATGATATAAACACTGCAAAAACAAAAATAGCAAGAAAACATTAAAATATAAAATTATACAACAAACAGAAGTACAAATTTAGGCTCTGTTCGTGATGAAACATCGACAGAAATCACACATCAATTCCCGCGAATGCGAGAACTGAGTGACAAATCAAGGAAGAAACCCCAACTTTAACTCAGAATTTGACCGTTAAAACGGTGAGGCCCGCCCTGGCCCACTGTACTTTTCTTAAAGTTCAACTATCGAACTTAAGTTCTATGCAAAAATAATCTACAGTACTGATCCTTCTTTGTAAAGGAATGAGCAAAATAATGTTCATGCATGTCTAACGAGTGCGCCAACCAAACATTTACCATATAGCATGATTTCAGTCGACTAGTTTTGGTAGCAAAATCGCTTCCATTAATTCACAACTTGACGAATGACTGGCCAAGATATTATTCTTCAAGCTCCAAGAAAACAGTCCGTTAAAACGTTAAAATTTCGCCGAAATCGCACGAAGAAGATGAGACCTTCTTAAAATCCGACGACAAAATTGTCCGCCATTGCTTCTACCGAGGTGACATATGATTGGTCGAAAAATGTCACGTGAACCGTGTCCAACACCGCCTGAGTCTGAAATTAGAATCTCCCTCTTTTATTCCGTCATCTTTATTACCTGGTCTTGGGGGTTCGTAATTAGAACCGTCATCTGACGGTCTTTTTTCAAAGTACTTTGCACAGTTGTCAGAGAGCAGACAGCAATCCAAATAAGGCACAAGGTCTTGAAAGAAATGAGAGAAGACTGGTACTCCTGCCTCAATATGAAATCGATCCAGGGATCCTCCGTTTAGCGGACCAATCATTAAGTTTCCTTGCTCATTGTAGCAGCATTGCTGTCCTGCTCCTTGATCGCTATAAAAGTCAGTTGAGGACAATAGTTAAAAGCTAAGTACACGCAGTCTTGTAGAGGAAGAGGACTCGCAGTTAGCAAAATAGAAAACATTCCTTTAAAATAAACTGTGTAAGACTAGCATTTTGATTGGTCAAGGCAGTTTTTATTAGATTCACGAGTGCTGATGGTGCCTTGAATGGCGAGAAATTAAATACAGGCGCCTGATGCAAATTAAACTTTGTTAAACTTCTTCTTACTCCTGTCCATGAAAAAGGCAGCCACAACCCATGCACTAAATCAGTTTCCACAGGATGTTAAAGCAAGGCCACCACGTCGTTTATACGCGTCGCTGAACTTTCAGTATCGGAAAGGAATTCAGTTACTGCTCAAAGGCGAGACAATTCTTTTTCAAGACTCTTCCAAATATTAATATCGCAGGACATCGTATGTACGGATGACAGGTAACAAGGGTTTCCTGAAGTTCTAAGAAGTTGTGAATTTATAATTTAGTAGCATTATTTTGCACTGTTAATTTACCTGGGAGTGTTTGTCCTAAAGCAGTGTGTGGCACCAAAATGATAAACAGTACAGTGGTGCTCGGCAGTAGGATTGCAATATTCATCCATTGTGTATCGACCACGGTCTGCCATTGCTTGAAGAAACGTTTGTGGACAAGGAAGGAGGGAAGCGTCATCTGCGACGAGAGTGAAACGAAGAACAGTAACTATTTTGCAAGTGTTTTTTAACTTTTTATCTACGTTAGATCTGTAAATTCGGTAAATTTGGACAATGTTTGAAATCGTTCTTTTTTTCTCCTTTGACCCTGATTTTAATTAGTTTTTTTGTGCAAATTAACTTGACACGCATTGATAAAGGCATGGGGGGTTGTATACATATAAAACATTTAACCCGGCTGCCTTTGAAAATTTTACCTGTATATATCTTTGGGTGGGGCTGTTTTCTGTACCAGTCTATGCATCTTTCTTTACCCCTATTATAACTGATCCAGGAAAACAGTTCGCTCCAGATCCACTCGGCTGGGGAATTGCGGCGACTGTCACCGGTCTTTTTCACTAACACCAGTGTGATGAAACGGCCGTCACCAACAGTAGCTCTGCGGAATTAATTATTTTGCATCAGACAATGATCAGATTAGCTAAGTAGGGCCACTAGCCAATCACAGCGGAGGATGATGCTTTACAAGGTTACGCGTAACCAGTGGAAATTATCGTCGCCTGATGAAGAAGAAGCGAAATTGTATTTCTCAGCAAAGACCGCTGGACAAATGTTTTTTTTCATAAATCTTTTCCCAAAGTAACACACGGATCATATCTGCCAAAAACTTTGATCTAGAGACTTAAGATTCAAAATCCATTTTCAGATTTTGGTAAGAAAGCAAATCCATTTTCAGTTTCAAGAATCCGGTTTAGATTGTCCCAAAGAAACACACCCTTAGACACGAGAGAGCTTGATTACTTGTTAACTAATGAATTTTTGCTGTTCCCGTGGAAACAGACAAAGAATAATAATCTATAAAAGCCAAAAAAAGTAATAAAAATAACCTTTTGATTTCCACATTTATTTTTATTACGACCAAGTCTTGCCTATTTATCAATCATAACACTCGCATACTAACAGAAAACAGCAAGCAGCTCTTCGTCTTAAAGAAAGACACCTTGTAAGTATGTGGAAAATGAATAAATTTGAATGAGTATTTTATATACATGTATGTTTTTAAGCTTAAGCAAACTAATAAAAAATCTGAATTAATGTACTCTTTAACTGAATTAGTTATTTGCCCTTTTTCTTACCCCTGTCCTTCTCCTTTTGGTACAATAAATTGACCTTCTCCAATATTCTGTTGTTCTGCTATTAAAGGAAACATGCTATGAAAGTACACGTGACTATTCTTCATGGAAAAGCGCGCCAATTGAATGGTAACAGTCTGGTTCTCGCTTCCGAGGTAGCCTGGGTCCCATGTAACCTTGACAGCGGATTGTTCAATCCACGATGCTGTTTTTTGTCTAATAACAAGGGGTTTAACCCTGTTGATGTTAACTACAAAGAAAGAAATAACACGTACAGTCGAATCTCCGCTAACAGACATCTCCTGACTATGAGTGGGCCGGTACTTCTCTCGTAAGCGAACGTGTCGATATGGTCCCAACCACGTATAAACACTACATTTTTAACCTCCCATAATCGGATACTCTACTCAAGTTATAAACAAAAATTGATATCACCTGTTGAAAAAATTCCTTGAAAATCGAACCTCGTTCCTCCATTGACAGAAATTTTGATTGACAACCTGCCAGTAACGTAAAGCATGGGCACAGTGCAAGATGCCCGGATGTTGCTGATGTAACTTCCGTTGCTTACTTTCCCGCCAGGAAATTCACAAATGATGCTATCTGATGGTGTGTAACAAGGTCCAGCTATGAAAATGTTGTCACCACCAAGCATAATTCCTGAACGCGGAGAAACCACGAGCGATCCTGAAAAGTAAACGATAACCTTTTTTTGGTTTTAGATTAGTAAGCCTTAGACTAATAAATGGTCAGATAGAGAGCAATGCACTTTTTCACTTCTGTCTTTCTTCTATACAGAACAGTCCTGATTTTTCCCGCCAAATTTGAAAAGGTTCAAACTGAGATGGAATACAATAATCACACAGCAAAATCTGGGGAGACATCCGTAAAAGCTTGTTTAATAAGATAAAAGAGTTTACCGATCAGCAGACTGAGTTAACGTTACTGTATGGAAAACAGCGTCGTCTTTCCTATCAAATTCTATGCATTTGCCTGTAAGACTGAGTCGCAACTGACTACGGAACAGTTACATAGCAATGTATGAAATGTAAAGGCGACTACGCACATTCCAAAATGTTAACATTCTTATAATTTTAACAGTAAAATATTTTACAAGAAATCTTAGTTTATAGCTGACAGTGAATATTTTAGACATCCCACCGTAGCGGTTTATCTGGATCACAACTTACTTAATCAGTGGCCTCTTTTACCTTTTGTATTGCAGCCACCAGCCTCGATCTTCGCGTTGTCAATACGAAACATCCACCGGCCGGGATTCCCGACATTAGACTGGGTATGAATGTTAATAACTTGGTCTGTAGCAGATCCTGGAATGTTGAAAAATCTTATACCGTCACCGGCATTGAAGCCTGCCTGTAGAAAAAAAGCGCGAGTTTTCACAAATGTATGCTTGACAGTTTTTACTATTTTTTCTGTTCTCAAGTTTCATTAACAGATTTTAGACTGTTTACAGTGCAACCACCCTAAGGAAGAAATTGACCGATGTTGAGCGTTGAAGCAACACTTTAACATCGACTATTTCGCCCATTCGACTAAGTGGAAAATTGGAAAAGTTATTCGAATGAAAAAATATCTGTGGTCTTAATTGATTGGTTAATTAACTAGTTAATTAAAACGTTAACCTTCGTCATTTTAAAATAAGGAAATTTTTTTAATAAACGAGGAAGCTATTTGTGCTCTTTTTAAAAGTAAAGTATGTTGCAATTATGCATGTTTTCATTTTCAATGAGTTGATCCAGAGTAAAAGCGCACGAAGTCAGTTGTCCTTTTGAACGCTTTGATTTTGCCATTTTCATATTATCCTCGTTAAGTTAAAAGTTAAAAAAAGTTAACATACTTGTGCTGGGGTACCTCCGAGACCTGTGGCATCTCCCCCGCTGGCCGTACCAGTAGTCCACGTGATTTTGTTATAATTAAAAATGACAAACGAATGTCTTCCGTTTGTAATCAGAACCGCTTGGAAAGTGTTTCTCTGAAAGAAGAGGAAGGAAAGGTTACAAAACGTCCATGTAACACAGATTGTGAGACAAGCAAGGCACAAGTTATTACAAACTACGCAGGGTAAAGGAAGATGGCTGACGACTTCGTGACCTCTCTTAAAGAGGCCTCAAAGGGTAAAATAAAAACTGGGATTAGCCTATTTCTTCACTGGGAAATGAGATCTAGGTCACTGGGACTGGGAATCACAAACAGGAAAGTTGGAATGGGACTGGCATTTGTGCAAAAATCAGCTATAAAGTCCTGGTCAGTCAGCCTGTCAGCCAGTTAACTAGTTGTTAGTTTTTAAAACGGGATCTTCATTTCTCACCTTATTTGTATAATCCCCGGTTGCGCCATAGAACGCTACTTCATACCAAGTAGCAATAAATAACCACGTGGCTTTGAATTTTCGTTGATCCACAAAAGCAGCTGTGACGTCATCAGTGGCTTGTTGAAGGAGGTTAGGATCTGTGGTCTCTCTGTAGAACACATCTCCTCCATTACCTGTATTGACATCAGCCCAAAATGGCGCTACCATTCGACGATTATCACCAAGAGGAAACGTATTTGGTGTGAATTGTGAAACTTGGACCAGAAAAGAAATTACACCATTGGTGTTAACCTAAAGTTACAAATCGAGAAAAGTCAAAACCCATTTATAACCACGGTCCTGTTGTTTTGCATGAGACAGCTTAGAGGTCTGTATTTGTCTGGCAAACGAATTAAACATCTTTTTAAGAAAGACAAATGTTAATTAGCAATTATTGGATGAGGTTAAGCATGCATGATATAGCGAGAATTGTCGAGGCTGAGGTTTGTGTAATCTACCGAAGTCGAAGGCTGAGGCAGATAACACAAACCGAGACTTAAATAATTCCGCTATCATGCGAAAACCGAATCTAATAACTGTTTTATTAGACATTGTTACGTGCCCAGCACAATGCTGTTAATTAAAGCACATAAAAATGTCTTTTCATGGCGACACGGGAAAACCCAGTTAAAGACACGTTTGTAAACAACTTTAGTGACAACAATACGCGAAAACGTTTTAAAAAAAGCTCATGAAAATGATGTATGAATGTTTGTGTTTTTCGCGTCCTTATGAACCAGTAATTTTTGGCAAATCGTTCCCATTACTGTGGTTCAGGTTCAGCCATCGGTTTGTTCTCTCTCACTGACTAGTAAGACAGACAAGCAAGGCGAGAAAAGGCGGCGTTTGCACAATGCTATTAGATATGACGTCATTTCTGCATTATAATCCTATTGTCTGTAGATATGACATCACAATGTCAGCGTGAACTAGCGGAATGCTCTCAACTGCTCAGCCAATAAGAATAGAAATGAAAAGAGAAAAGCTTAGAGATCAGGATGTTATTGAGAAAGCCTACTCCAAGGATAGACACATTTCAATTACTGATGGGCCGATACTGATTGTCCTCTGACCGAGTGCTACAAATACTGCAACATAATCAAAACAAGGAAGACTTTTCAAACAGCCTTTAGAAGATTGAACTTATTCCTCGCGCGCTTTATGGGCCATCTCGAGCTTCAGCATTCCTCGCTGCGGGATGTACATGTTTGATGCCATTAGAAAATATATTAGATAGATAGATAGATAGATAGATAGATAGATAGATAGATAGATAGATAGATAGATAGATAGATAGATAGATAGATAGATAGATAGATAGATAGATAGATAGATAGATAGATAGATAGATAGATAGATAGATAGATAGATAGATAGATAGATAGATAGATAGATAGATAGATAGATAGATAGATAGATAGATAGATAGATGCTTTATTAAAACTAAATTGCAACCCGAGGGTTGAATTATATAGTTTTTTACAAAAAAATTACTATGGTTAAAAAAGGTTAAAATTACATATACAAAAAAATATACAACTATGAAATGTCAAATATTTAAAATTTGAGCGCATTGCTAAGAATGAATGAGTTCTTCAATCTATTTGTCTTAAAATTAGCATTAAATTTTCGTTTCTTCCTCAAATTGTAATGACAGGTGTTCCTCTCTGGGAGTAAATTATGGAGTTTGTTATTCGTGTCTTCTGCAATCTTTGAAAAAAGCTTGTTCGTTAGGGACTGTCTTCTTGCTGAAAGAGTTTCAAGACCAGCCTGAGCCAAAGCTTCTTGGTAGGGCTTGAAAGGAAAAATGATGCGCATTGCCCTCCTTTGGATCCTCTCTAACTCTTCTGAAAGATACTTTGGAAGACTATCATGGAATACTGGACAAGCATATTCAGTAAGAGGACGAATACAAGTTCGATAAAATTGAATTAGCTCCTGTGTTCCGAGACCAGAGCGTTTGAGCTGCGACAGACAATACATTCGTTTCCTAGATTTCTTTCCGATTTCTTCAATGTGACAATTCCATTTAAGGTTACATGTAATGTGCATACCTAGAATCTTAGCCTTGGGAACGCATTCGATTTCACTACCATTAATTACAATGGGGTCAAAGGAATTGTTTGCTGTACTAAAAGTTATTCGAAGTTCCTTGCACTTTGCCTCATTGAGCTGGAACTTGTCTTCAGCTGCTCTGGTTACGAAGGTATCAACGGCGGTTTGGATGGTACTTGGCCGGTTCTTGGCTACGGTTTCTGAGATGGTGGTGTCGTCAACGTATTTCCATAGCTTGTTATCAGGAATGTCGAGTTCATTAATCATAATGATGAACAGCCACGGGCCAAGCTTAGTCCCTTGGGGGACCCCTGCTGGGATTGCCCCCCACTCAGAGAAGCAGTCGGAGCCGAGCTTCACTCGTTGCTTGCGGTCGGTAAGAAAATCGATAATCCAGAACAGAATAGCCTCAGGGAGATCATAGTTGTGCAGTTTATTGATCAATATGTGATGATCAATAAGATCAAAGGCTTTCTTGAAGTCGAACAGGACCGCCCTTACTGTTAGTCCGCCCTTACCGCCCTTACTATTAGTTATGAAAACATTTGAAGCTTGGGAGATTCACAACATTTAGAAAACTAAATCTTTATATCCATATATATCAGGTTAGACTGAGAATGCTGGGTAATAAAATAAATAATTAAATAATTATTAGGTCTCTGGTTGTTGTTTTCAGTGAACTATTCAATGGAATACACCAGCTTTGTAATTTGACTCCGCAACGCGCCATTTTCTCGATACCGACCCACGTGGATCCATATAGGACAAAGATCAATTCGTTTTGACATTTTGGATGAATCGGCATCGAACTGAGGTACTTGCGTGTTCCTTAAAAAAGGCTGTGAAAATGTATTTACTTTGTACTTCCTTGAACCATGTTTATCGTTGCGTAAATAATTCGTTGTGCATTTTACAAAGTACACTGTGCATAATTGATTGTCTGCGTTGTGATTCTGCCGAGTCGTTGTATTCCAAATTTTTGTAGTGTTATCAAACCTCAGGCCCAAGATCATTCTGGTAACATATTAGAAAAATAATCAGAACTGAATCATCATGCAGTTAATGGATTGTTTTCATGTTCCTCGCTGCGGGAATAACATCCACGCATTTAGCAGCATTGTATATATTAGTTGTTAAGGTTCGGGGAAAAAACCCTGGAAAGCTTTTGTAATTTGACTGTCGTCAACGCCATTCCATATCTGCTTAAGATGTTGATTTCAAAAAATGCCATTTTATTGCGGAGCTTAACAGATTTTAAACTTTCAAAACTCTGGCCAGTTTCCATGAACGTGGCGGAAACGTCCAGCATTACATTATGCACGCTTGCAAGTTAATTTGTATCAATCCATGCATGAAATAAACACTGTGGCCCAAATACTATATATGAAACATGTCTTCATGTCATTCCGTTCGTTTTCCCTCGTCTTTTTTTTACGGAAGACTATTCAAAATAATTCGAACTGTGATACAAATCTTTTAGCAATCACGATTAAAAGGGAACGAAGAAGCCTTAAGAAGATTTAGATTTAGTTTATCCGTAGGAACAATTACCTGAGGTTATTTATAGCTGAAATTACCATGCTTCATAAAAAAAATTGGGTAGATTGGGCCGTTTGGACATTTTACATGAACTGGAGCTACGATTGAACTGCTTCTTTCATTTATATACAACTGAACGATGCATCTATCTATTTGCTGCCTTCGATAAATATGCATCATCTCTACTGAAAAAAATAATGGCTTCATTGAAGTGTATTACGTACTATGCAAAAATATTCAAAACTTAGTTCACTAGCTGACAGAAATCATATAGAACACTTGAAATGACTATACTTACAAACAGAGAATCGTGATTCTGGTCGAAGAAAGGAAATGGAATCGATATCGGTACAGTCCCAGAACTCTCGTCATCATTTGGTGGAAGAAGCTGGTCGCGTTCGCTTTGTCCAAAAGGATAAAAGTTTGGAAGTACAACAGCTTCTAAAAAGGAAAATTTGCAGCAGGCGAAAAACACAAGCGGCATGAAAAATGCCGCGAACCCCATGGTTTGACTTTGAGCAAGTGACAGGAGTGTGCTGATCAGCGAGGCAACTATCAAAGACATCAAGTTAGACCTTTACATAAGGTAACATTAATTATGTAAGCGGAAGGCGAATGGGGCAGATTTGTAGACATGCTGTGTTTTAAAACTGGCAGATGGCGTCAAACATTTCCTTTTATTGGAAGCTATGTAAACAGTCAGCTAGTTGCGGGAAAACACGCTTGAATGAGCTTATTCGATGTTACTTCCGTGATGCGACGTACTGCTCTCCTTCGTTTCGTTGGATTCTTTTGCATTGTTTAGATTGGGCAAAACGACCGTTGTTGGCGACTGTCATTTTGCCAATCTGAGCGGAAGTCATCTTTAGAGTCGGGAAATTTTGTAGAGAAAACTGTGATACCCAGCATCTTCGCATCTTCCAAATATGGGAGAGCCGAAGAGAGGTTAAGAGGCCAGATCATGAGATGCGGGAAATTTTTGCTGACCCGGCAAATTCTTTGTAATCCAATACCATTCATATTTGCTCAGTTCTTACGATGGAATTTGTTCGCATGCATTGTTTCTGACTCAAGGCTGTTTTAAACATAAGGTTCCGACCGGTTTCCGCAAAACGTGATGTACTTTCCAGCGTGCCTAATAAAGCTTTAATTTACATGACAATCGATGCAACGTAAAAAAAATACTAATTAGAATTTTACCCAGGATATTTTTATTGATAATATTATCATTTCGTTAAATCTGTTTTCTTTGCTTCTTGTCTTAACTAAAAAGGTGAAATAATAAACCTGGACTGGAAAAACGGATTTTCGAAAACTAAATGTTTGAACTCTGGTCTGCCTCCTGCCAGTTTGGATTTTTAATCATATCATGTTCATTTAGAATATTTGTTTCAAGATGGCCCTGAAAGGGCCCATTCGGGGAGTGGCTGATTGAATATTATTTATTATGATTTATTGTTATCAACGAATATTACGGACCAAACGTGAAAGATGCAACAGTGACCTGAATTAAGGCTATGTTCACACGGAACAGGCGCCCTTTGCTTCACGAGGAGCCTAATGGAATCAAGTCAAGTTCACAAGGAACAGTCCCAAATGCACGAAGCAGTCTCCGAACGGATCCCGTTGGGACCTGAAGGCAGTATAGATATAGCCAAATAGCATAATCGATCCCTTAACGGACTGGTCTAGGTGTTCACACGGAGCTGGTCACGTTTCAGACCGGCCGGGTTGGTTCCAGAATCGGTCCTGCATGCAGATCAGGTCAGATCAGCATTGAATAGGTGGTACGGGTACATGTGTGAACGAAAATCTATTTTTTCCGACTTTTGGACCGAATCAATATTACTGGGAAACGGTCCCATGTGAACAAAGCCTAAGTTTATTATACTGCTTCATATAAGTACATTGGCTTCTGACAAGTATTTTTCTATGTTAACTGGTTGATTCTCTTATTTAGAAAAATGCACATATAACTTGAAAATAATAAACACATCCACTAAACGAAGAACAATATCCATTTCAGGAGGAAGAAATAAATAAACTATAAATAAAAGCTTATATGCGACTTTAAAGGCTTTAATGTTCCAGGTTTTATAGTTTTCATCACACTGGTTCTTAGGTGCCATATGACCGATCGAACTAATACTTTGAAGCCAATCTTTTTCTCAGAGCCCAAACTTCTTTCTGTTGTTGACCAGTAGCAGGGGAGTCTGTACAAGAGCTAATCATGAGGAAGCGCACAGGTTTGAAAAGTAAGATCGAACTTTTGTTAGATTTGATTCAGTTTGTTCTTAACATCTCCAGTTTTTTTTATAAACCTGAGTCTTTTATTCAGTGACTTCAATGACTTCTATCCCCCGACCAGCGGCAAAAACCGTAAGAAAGTAACCAGAGAAGATCATATCAAATGAATAATGGTGCAAAAGAACTTCGTAATAGAATATAACGTAAACCAGTCAGAATAACGAATTCGCCCTTGAAATGAGGACGTAAGGACGACTCCAAGAAAACAAAGCTGACAAATTGTCCGCATTATCTTTGAGTAGTCTAAAAAGATAAAAAATAAGTTTCCAAAGTAAACAATAAATCCTTCACCAAAACGTTTCCATATCTATCTACCATTTCAACCAGACAATTTATTTTTTGACAACGACCAAGACATTAGAGAACCTTTCGGCCATAGCTATTGTTCTCATTATTGCTCTCTGAATGGCCAAATCTCGTGACGTAAACCTTCTGTCTTAAGATCACTGGACGATGCGCATGCTGGGTTGCTAAAAGAGCCAAAGAAGACTAAGTCGTCCTTAACCTCTTTTCCAACTTGTGAGACCACCTGTTCTTTATTACGTTTGCGATTTTTGCACCTGTCTTTAAAGAAACAGCTGACCACGGTGATTGCTGCGACGATTACAAACATGGCTGCAGCTGAAACAGCAGCAAATATGTACCATGGTGTGCTATTGGATACAATATCTGAAACTGAAAAAAACTGTTTTAATACTGAATTTAGTTAACAGACACTGAAGAGCAAGACGAATAAAAAAAGTTGTTGTATTGGTAGTTAATTTCATCTGTATTACCTGAAACTTTGCACGACTGTGTAATAACAAACACGATGGTAAGATGGCGCAAATTAGATTACTAGGAATATATTGTGGGTTACCCAAACCGAGTTGTTTAATAGGGGTATGACAGATGTTACAGATACGAAGGAAGAACAAAATCATAGTATTTGTGAGATCTTGAAGAATGGTGTGAAGTTCCAAGTTGTGCTTTTGGCAGCTTTAAAAGTGCTACGAAATACGGTACGTGAACCACTATTCTGTTTTGGAAGAGGGTGTTAAAGAGAAAAGGCAAAGTGAATGCAGTCGCTCAGCCACAGTTGGGAAGAAGTCGACGAGCTCCCACGCGAAAAGAAATAGGAGACAGTGATTGTATAGCTTGGTATAGATGGCAGTAATTAATACAAACTTCTTGAAAAAAAAACATTTCTGAAATACTAACCTTTTGGCTCACAGCTTGGTTTAGAGCCGTTCCACTGTCCTTGGAAACAACGAATGACAGTAGGGCCATTAAGACGGAAGCCTTTATTACAACTGAATTTGTAAATCATTCCTCCATCTTTAGAATCATTTCTTTGCATTGAGCCATTTCGCAGTATGTTCTCAATTGGTATACAGCCTGCAAGAATTTTATATCAAAAATTAATGTTTTCAGTGTTTGATTACAAACTGTGATCAAGTAAAAAATGGTGGGAAAATTCTTGAGCCGCCAGGCTTGAAATATGAAAATGCAACTGCATCTTTCCTTTCAAAGGTGCATTCCTCAAACCAGATACTTCAAATTTATATTGCTATACAGACTGAAATATCTTTTGAATAGAAACAAATTTTACAGAAATAATTCGGCATTAGATTCATGAATAGATTTCCATACAGTTAAAGCCCTTATTTTGAACCCATAAGTGTCTACTTTTTAACGTTGGAATACTGATAAAATTCGCTGACCCATGGTCAGTTGAAGACTGTATTACCAACATTGAACAAGAATGTATAAACTTTGTGGAAAATATGACTTTTTTAAAGTCATGACGAGGTCTGTCATGCAGTTTTCACCCTAAAACTGACGGCCTACTTACCGGGTGTCTCCGTTTCATTGATAACTGCAATAAAAGTTTCCACCGCTTGTTTAGAAGCCTCTCCGATGCTGACCTTTCCAGTAGTATAAATATCGAAAAGACACTGTTTATTATCACCACACACGTCACGAGCCTGCTGACCCAGGGTTGCGTTATCAAACTCCAAGGTTTCTTCATCCAAAAATATCGGCACATATCCGGCATTGAAATAAGATGAGTGACGCTTGCCTTCTTCATAACTGAATAACGAGTCATTGGCAGTTGTAGCCCCTGTGAGGAGAATAAGAATAATGGCAAAAATATGATAAGATTCAGAATACTAAACCTCATTCCCTGACGGTTCCCCTGGAAAGCCTAACGTTTCGCTTTGCGGGCGTAACACGAACGAGTTTGCAAAGGGTCAGTTCAGAGTGGGAGGTACGAAAATCATAGCTGTCGCTAGATGTCGGTTTAAATGTAATTGAAATATATATATTTAGCTTACAAAGCTGTCCAAACTCGTAGTGAATTCTGGTTTGGCTGGAATTGGTGCCAAGGAAGACCCCATCAGGAAGGAGGAATTCTTTTTCTTGATCACCATCCCAGAATCCTAGCAGGCCGCTTGTGTTCCCTGTAACATGAGAAAATATGGCGAGAAAATCAACCAGAGCAAAAAATAAGGGAGCGTCATTACACGCATTTACTCATGTAACTGTTAGAGACTTGGATCGAGAGTGAAAAGAAGTTCTTTGATCCCATCATGTTCGCGCGCCTTAATTCGGAGCCAGTAGAAACTGGCCATGCTCACAAAGATAAAGCAAAACAAGCGACCATGGAAAGACGTCCAGTGATATTGGCGAGGATCTGTCTCCAGGAATAAAGATAAGCCATCCGAGTTAGGCGCGAATTCTGACACTTTTTTTTCCCGCTGGAGGATGCTCCCAGATCCCCTAGGCGCCCCTGTTAATTATAAGACAGGAAAACGGTCACAATTTTCCCTGCATGTTGGATCCGTGCTACGAATTCAATCAGCCTTTCAGAATTCATTCAAACGACGATGTACTTGACATGAACTTACAATTCATCTCGGTAGCTTGGGCTCATCTGAAGTACAGCGTCTGAACGGAGCCTTACATAGTGTGACGATTGAGATTATATATATCAGACTGGAAAATAAAAATAAAAACGAATGGCATACCCACCCTTAAACATTGGTGGTACAAGTAGCATCATCTGTAAAATGTTGTCGACTTTCTCAATTGTGACTGATATTCCAGAATTAAATATGGTGGAATATTTAGATGTGTTGTTGTATTTTAAAACAATGACACCGTTAAAATCCATCATCAAGTCCTCATCAAATTCTTTCAGATTTCCATTCACCAATACTTCTATTTCGCTGCGACCACCGATATGGACCTGAAAGGCAAAAGTATCATTTGGCAATGTGCAGGACAAATATCAATTGACGACTGCTTTTAAACTGGATGACGTCACCTCATATCTGGAGGGTTTGTTATGGACGGTGTCAGTGGTTTAGTTTTTCTTATTCGAAATAACCCACAATTCAAGGCCACCAGTTCTGTTAAAATAAATCTTTATTTCTGATTGGTTAATTTGATTGCAATATTAGTTACCTGTAGAACATCTGAGCCATTTTCCTTCATTGCAAACGCTTTATAAATTGTAGCACGAGTGTAATTGCCATCATCATTGATCAGGGGCTGCATCCTTCCTTGCAGTTTGAAGTCAGGGCCAGCTACATTGAGGATTTGATACTCGCCGTAACCATTGAAGGTGTATTCCACTCCATCAAGTGTGATCATGTGAGGATCGCCAAAACCAGTGGCTATAAAACGCAAATAAAACTACAGTAGAACTATATCCGTGTAAATTACAATTGAGTTTTCACCTTTATGGTAATTCAACTATTAAAAAGGATTGCAGGACCAAACCTTTGATAATCCCTCGAATTTTCTCAAGTATGGCAATGCTGAAAGTTCCCTTTTTCAGAATGCGTGGGTTTTTACAATTGAATTTACTATGACTTAGATCCCAGGAGTCTCCCGTAATTCAGTGGTACAGTACAGCGTCACAACGGTTTGCGAAAGGTCATCCTTGCTCTCTCGTGTTGGAAAAGCTGGAGAGAGCTTAGAATTCTTCTTTCAACAACCTTGTACCATTAACTGATTTAGAAATATCCAGGGTAGTTTTACCCAACGTAACATTAATTATACCATCCTTTATTTTCAGTGCAAATTTTTTTCTCAAACGTGTGCATACTGGTTAAATGTCATGACGGAACAAACCATATTTTATGTATTACCTGGCCTTGGAGGTTCGTAATTGGAACCGTCATCTGAAGGTCTTTTTTCAAAGTAGTTTGCACAGTTGTCAGAGAGCAGACAGCAATCCAAATACGGCACTAGGTCATGAATGAAATGAGAGAAGACTGGTACTCCTGCCTCAATATGGAATCGATCCAGGGATCCTCCGTTTACACTAAACGGACCCACCATTAAGTTTCCCTGCTTGTTGTAACAGCACTGTTGCCCAGCGCCTTCATTACTACGAAATTAAAGTACGTTATTAATACTAGTTTGACAGCTTTTGATGATTGATTTTCAGCGCTTTTTTAATCTGGTTTTAAACACAATGCAGTCCGCCTCTGAGCCCAAATATTATTCCTGTAGTGGGGACGTTCATTTCTTATTTCAGGAACGCATAAACCTTTCAAGTGGTGTCAGAAGAGGCAATGATTCGACGCTTCTTTATCGTCAATTAAATTTCTGATAAAGGTTCTTTATTAGCAAAATTAAGCTAGCTGCAACAGTATCCCAATTAGTATATCTGTACAAGAATTCTCTCACTGGACTGTATTTATTCTGGATTTCGTAGGCTCTACTACTTAAGAATACAGCTGCCTCAGACTCAATATCCAGAGGATTACAGTGACATATATTTCTATAGACTCACTCGATACAAAATTTTAATTAGGCGTCTCAAGAAAGACAACATCATCCCCGTGGTCCCAAAAGCACTTTCGGTCTTAACATTGACGTCGTCGCGCACATACAGCTATTTCAATTAACGTTGTCGGATTAAATCTTCAAACCTACAAGTCAAGACCGAATGGTGCCATGGGTATTTACTGCAATTTGCATATCACCATTGAGGAAATCTACAAGTTTGTATTTTTGCACGTGGAATATTTTGTTTTTCTTTCCGTGAAACCTTTCTTGTATCTTTTCTTTCGCCGTTATGTGGTTTGGATTATTCTTTTTAAATGAAATGAGGCGAAAAAGGATCTTTTCTACACATGTCTGAAGAGAAAGGAAACGAAAAACGTCTCGTTTGCTATATCGCTGTGTCTCATTAGTATTCAGCACGCGTGGAACACTCTTTCTTCGCCCATACTACCTTTCGGTCTTGTCTTTAAGCTTTGAGCTTCGATCCGACAACGTTAATTGAAATAGCTGTATATCCAAACAACAAAGTCTTAAAGATCATTTCCATGGTAACTGTTTATCAAGTACCACTCCTTCTCATGTCTTTGCCATTCTGATAGACTCTCCCTGGATAAATTAGTGTTTTGTTTGTTTGTTCGTTTTTTTTTTACCTTGGAGTGTTTGTCCTAAAGCAGTGCGTTGCTCCATAATGATAACGCTCACAGTGTTCTTCCGCATTAGGATTGCAATATTCATCCATGGTGAATCGACCACGGTCTGCCATTGCTTGAAGAAACGTTTGTGGACAAGGAAGAAGGGAAGTGTCATCTGCGACGAGAGGGTAACGAACAACAATAATCTGATAATGCTTAGTCACGAACTCACGCAAAACATTACGTTACACAATATTTTGCAGAGTGTTACTACTAGATAATTGCAGCACTCTTCACACTCCTTATAAGTTTCAATATTTTCCGTTTTCGTTCAAGCCAGAAACGTACCAAAATATACCGTTGCATTATCTGCTTTGATATCTTAATTGCATTACGCTTGTGCATTAGTACTGCAAATCGGCGTTGGTAGAATTTTTCTGACACGATTTGCCACTGGTAATGGGTCTGTTTAGATAGATTTTCCAAACGTGTCCGTTTTCACCCGTCGTCTCATGGATTTAGTTTTCAAACTCCTGAGTAACGTGAGCGATGAGCTAAGACACTTCGAAACAGTTATGTATTGGTTTATAAACACAAACAGACATTCGAGGTATTTTTAACTTGCAAAACAATCTCTGCCCTTCGAGGCAGCAAACCGTGAGGTTCATAATCACCACTTATAGCTCAGCTTTGCGTTTACCTGTATATTTCTTTGGGTGGGGCTGTTTCCTGAACCAGTTCATGCATCTGTCTTGACCCCCATTGTAATTGATCCACGAAAACAGATCGCTCCAGATCCACTCGGCCGCGGAATTACCGCGATTGTCACCAGTCTTTTTCACTAACACCAGTGTAACGAAACGGCCGTCACCAACAGTAGTCCTGCATGGAGAATTGGAAAAACAAAGCATTGAGGAAATATCCGAAAACATTGAACAATTCTATACTGTCCTACCATTGAGCTTAAAAATGTACTGAGAGGGAGCTCTACAAAGATCCGTTATATATTGCGGTTTTGAATTTTCTAGCAGAAGCAGCAACTAATCAGCGACTACTAAGCAGATCCTAGGCATTACATCATCAAAGGTGATGATTTCAGATTCTTTTTTTACAGTGGTTTGTAATTACGTTATCGTACTGAATCAGTCTTTTTATCACAACCACAAACCTTGAATTTAACAAGCGTTTTGACGAAGAAACTTGATGTTCGCCAGTACGATATCATATCCCAGTTACCGAATGCCGATCAACGACCGATGTGGCGAATCGATCAAGTAGTGGAACTGAAAGAGTTCGCGTAATATGAGAAATAAGGGTAACAAGATTGACCTCTTACCCTTGACCTTTTCCTTTTGGTACAATAAACTGGCACTCTCCAGTGTTAGCCTGTTCTGCTATTAAAGTAAACATGCTGTCAAATACCACTTGACTGTTCTTCATGGTGAAACGCGCTAGTTCAACAGCCACTGTCTGATTCTCGCTTCCGAGGTGGCCTGGATCCCATGTGACCTGGAGTTGACGCTCTTCAAACCACGTTTTCGCCATCAGCCTGTTAACTCGAGGTCTGTACCTGTTGATGTTCACTGCAAGAAACGGAGTCAATATAATCTAAGAACGTGAGTGAGACAAATTAGATCAACTTTGTACACACGATTCCGGCCACAGGTTACCCAGGTTTCAATCCTAGTGTCGGCAAAGCCTGAAATCCTATCGGTTAAGTGTCCAGCGCTCGATCAAACCCGATTTTCTATTGATACCCTTTGCCACTACCACCCTGAATGGACGCTATTCCATCGCAGGTTACCATCATTATTTACCCATAATACACCTACGTAAAGAGGTACAACGAGAATCAAAGTACCTTTCCCACGAACAAAACACAAAGACCTTAGTGAAGGCAAGAACCCAGACCTCTCTGTAAGCAGTCCACCGTTCTTACTATAAAGTCACCAGTCACGCACAAACTGCACATTCAATGACCAACTAGGATCTCGGCCTACACAAAGTTATTTTTTCTTTTATTATTTGGTCATTGCATCTAGTGTCAGAATTTTATCTCACGAGCGGCAAGGTTGCACGCGAGTTCTTAAATTACTCTACCCAGACAATTTGCAATAATCTTACCAATTGAAGGTGATATGTGATCTTCGCAGTGAATTTCCAATTTTAAGCAATTGGAATAAAGTAGCCATATCACCTTCATATATATCCGCAGTTCATATATGAATCATTTCATATACATTACATCATTTCACTCCTTTCACGGGAAAATATGAACCAACAATTGACCTCGCTCCCAATGTGTGGCTGCATAGCTCAGTTGGTAGAGCATCGCACCGGTATCGCGGAGGTCACGGATTCGTATCCCGTTGCAGCCCTGATTTTTTCAGGCTTCTTTATTCCAATTGCTTAAAATTGGAAATTCACTGCGAAGATCACATATCATCTTCATATATATCCGCAATTCATATATGAATCATTTCATATACATTACATTACATCAATCTTACCAATTGTAACAACCCCTTGAAAGTCGAAACTCGTTCCTCCATTGATTGACATTTTGATTGACAACCTGCCAGTGACGTAAAGCATAGGCACAGTACAAGATGCCCGGATGTTGCTTATATGACTTCCATTGCTTGTTTTCCCGCCAGGAAATTCACAAATGATGCTATCCGATGGATGGTAGCAAGGTCCAGCTATGAAAATGTTATCACCACCAAGCATGATTCCTGAACGCGGTGAAACCACGAGCGAACCTGAAAAAAGAAATTAAACAGGTAGACACTGCGTTTTGAAAGAAAGCAGGGATTGTAGCTAAACAAATCGACATTACTCTTGGTTTATTGACAAATTAGTTAATACAATCAGGGAATGTGTGCCCTCAGATGAATATGATGATATGGTATGGTTATCTTTATTTATCCACGGTAAAAACTCGACAGCAAAGAGTATAAGAAAAAGTTACAAGATACAAAATTGCGAATAAGAGTAAAATAATAAGAATAAGACGCTGCTTTCCACGAATGGTGATTTGACCTTCATGATTCATATCGCGATTTCAGTAGACTTGGGAATAGTCTTTTTCGACAGCCTGCTTGCCTGATGTGAGCAAAACGCGTTCGAGGTGTACTTAGCCCAAACACACGATGAAACACTGCGCATTACATTGCACGCAAAATAAATTGATGCGTGCGCCCATTGCATATTGTACCCCCATCATTCTACTTTAGAATTGTTGTGTGTAATTTCGTGTGTAATGTCAGGGTAGGATGCACAACGTAACTTATTAACTTTGAGCATTACTGTACCCTGTGTCCGGGCCTCTGGTTTTCTTTGGCATAAAAAGAATTAAATAAAGCAACTTTAAGTGTCGGGGGTATTTAACACTGCTGTGCTAATTGATGACACTGAATAAACAAAAAATGAATAGTAAATAAACAAAAATTTGTTAAAAATTCCATCTGGTCGGAGGCATACAAAGTATGGAGGAGTTCAAAGTGGAACCACCGTGCACAAATCCATTCTAAAGGAAAGATAGACAGGAAGGACGATTTGAACCTGGGACCTCTGGTGTAAAAGTCCAGCGCCCTTACCACTAGGCCACGCCGCCTTCATTGTGCATACTGAAGAAATGGTTCTTACCTTTTGTGTTGCAGCCACCTGCCTCGATCCTCGCACTGTCAATACGAAACATCCACCGGCCGGGCTTCCCCACATTGGACTGGCTAGGGAGGTTAACAACTTCATGGGTGCGAGATCCTGGGATACTAAAAAATCGTCTACCGTCACCCGCATTGAAGCCTGCCTGCAATAAAAATAGATTTTTTTAAATAGATTTTTTAAATGGATAACTTTCTTGGTTTGCTGGTACGATTGATTGTTTTTTGTTGTTTGTTTTATCGTTTGTTTGTTTGTTTACTTGTTGGTTTGCTTGTTTGTTGCTTGATTTTGGTCGGTCGGCCGATCTATTGCTTGGTCGTTTGGTTGGTTGGTTGGTTGGTTGGTTGCAGATTTTTAAAAAGTGAACCTGATTGTTTTTGTATAGGTATCATGTAGCAAGTTAATATTAAGGAAACAAAAGACGTTGGTATACCTGTGCCGGAATACCTCCGAGCCCCGTGTTGTTCCCAGAGCTGGCAGTACCAGTTGTCCATGTGATTTTGTTATAATTAAAGATTACAAAAGAATGTCTTCCATTTGTTATTAGAACCGCCTGAAAATTGTTCCTCTTGAAATGAAAAGAAAATGAACAATTAGTTTAACGGTCCACGGGTACTCGGATTAAAAGGGACTACAATTCGCGATTTTGAGACTTTTTGATGATTACAGTTTTACTAACCAATTTTTAGGGGATTGGGAGATTTTGGAGAATCATCCCATCGATTTCATCCATAAACAAAATGAAGGTGCATGGATGTTTCTCGGTTTAGTTTTGCGCTAATATGGGAACATTTTGTGGGGGCCGGCCTGGGAGGATTAAGCTAGCTACTTTCCAAACTTCCAAACATAGGAAACATCTTTAAACATAATAATATAATAATTCTCGCTTCCCTGGGTGTTGGCTTGACCAAGTACATACGAAACTAGATCTATTTTCTTTAACTTGAAGATAACTAGGTGCGCGTCATGTCTCCACTGAGGAACATTCCAGATATCGCAAAATATCAATTGAGGCGTTGTTCTATACTCCTTCGTCGATCGTCGCTGTTCTTATTCTCCGTTTATTACTGTTTTCTTGCCACAGCTTGCATTTAAGGTGCTGGCGACAGTTTCCAACACTTTCCAAGACTTAGATTTTAATGGGTCATTATTACCACTCTTTATTATATGACTGAATCCGCGAGCAGGCAAGATGAAGCGAATCCTGTGTTCCGATTGGCTACCCGAGCGGGCAAGATGGGACTATATTGCCCGCTCGGGATTTTCCGCGTCGGTCCCGCAAGAAAAAGTTCTCTTTTTGGCCATATAATAAATCCTTAATTGACAACGCTTGTTCAGTCAAAATGGCTGGATATTTACCTCGTTCTTTTTTTTGCGTTTAAAAGACCTCAACGTCATCTCAGTCCATAAAAAACGCAAAAATATTCAGCCATCTTGACCTCACGCTTAGTCAATAACAACAACAACAACAATTTTATTACCAAAAAAAGGCTTAATACAATGCTTCAAAAAAAAAAATTAAAACAGGATATTGGTAACAACACTCAGAAAAACTAAAAAGCTTATCGAGCTGAGCGTATATTTATAACGCATATTTATCAGTTGATTCTACAATCACGGTGCCAAACAAATGCCCAGTGATTGGTGAACACATTGTTACCGTTTTTATGACGCAATCGGTTACAATGGCAACAATATAACCTTCTAAACAGACCCTTCATTTTAGCTTTAAATGCTAATAACTCAAAAACAAGCTTGGTAGCCACATTTTTTACTACTAAATTTTGGTCAGCAAGATAAGATTCAACTTTCAGCGGTGTAAAACAATTCTGTACATGGGGTTTAGAGCCACCTTAAATTTTCCTAAATTTAAGCTAGCTCTGAACCCCACGTGCAGATATTTTTTAAAGTTTGCCAAAATTTGCATCTTATCCTGTTGATAACAATTCTATAATAAAAAAATGGGGATGACCGCTCATGTTTTCGAGTTATAGGCATTTAAAGCTAAAATTAAGGGTGCTTTTAACAGGTATACCGTTGCTATGGCCATCAACAGTTGAGGTTAAAGTTGATGTGTTGATAAATGCAAGAAACTGTTTGGAGCCACCTTAATATTCCCAAAGCCCTTACCTTACTTGTATAATTTCCTCTAGCGCCATAGAAAGCCACTTCGTACCACGTGGCAATTAATAACCATGTGGCTCTGAATTTACGATGGTCTACAAAAGCAGCTGTGACGTCATCAGTGGCTTGTTGAAGAAGGTTAGGATCTGTGGTCTCTCTGTAGAACACATCTCCTCCATTACGTGTATCGACATCAGCCCAAAATGGCGCTACCAGTCGACGATTATCACCGAGTGGGAAAGCATCTGGTGTGTATTGTGAAACTTGCACCAGAAAAGAAATTACACCATTGGTGTTGACCTGAAGGCACCAATTCAGCACAAAACAACAACAAACTGTTAGACAACAGACAGTGTTGTTGTGCATGAAGGTAAATTGACAAATTCTCAACCATTTTGTTTGTCGCGCAACGCCTCAATTAATTTCCTCATTGGCTTCTGCATATGTTATATATTTAGTGTAGCATACAGGTTGTTGAACTCGTATAAGACGCACGGGGTCATGAAGACTTCAGTTGGGGAGTGTAAACTCCTATTATCAGTGTATTCTGAAAGTTGGAAGTCTATCTCGAGTTTCATTACCATGTCACTGATTTTATTACGCATGACTACTGCTAAAAAGAAACTGCCATTTTGGATATTTTGCACAGGTGTAAGAAGCCGATGTCTCATGTTTATTATGAAGGGCTCTTGCCATTGTATTACTTGATTATAACAGAGAAAATTAGAAACAAACCCTCGCACCTACTCGTCATTGGTATTTTGAGACATTGACCCTTGGTAGTCACGCGTAAGTAAAAGCAAAGGATTTATGCTGAGAATTGAGGTTCTGTTTGCGTATTTTCTTACCAGGAATACCCAAACAAAATAAAATAACCCTTTTCTATATTCTAAATAAAAATTCTTTCGAAATGATAAATAGCAGTTCGTAAAATGTGATCGTCCGGGTGAGAGTAGTTCTGAAAAGAACTAGTTGGTGGCTGGCTATTCGACAACCTCAGTCACCAAAAACAGTTCTTTTCAGAAGTACCTTCACCAGGACGATCACACTATACGATTTACTGATACTCCTGGGCTCAAACCATTTGCTATGTTATGATAAATAGTGCTTTCCTCTTGATAAGATATGAATGTCTGTTGTTGCTCAATCCAAGGAAACAAAAGGTATTGATTACAAGATCCTTTCACGGTACAACTTCCCTAGGCCGTGCGAGCATTTTGCACGCAGAACCGACAGAACGGAAGGTCTACAGCGATTTATAAACGCTTCGTAAGGCTGCCTTCTTGTTATCGATGCTTACTTATTCAAGGTCTCGAAGTAAAGTAAAAATAGTGTACTTACAAACAGAGAATTGTGATTCCGGTCAAAGAAGGGAAATGGAATCGATATCGGTACCGTCCCGGAACTTTGGTCATCATTTTGTGGAAGAAGCTGGTCGCCTTCGCTTTGTCCAAAAGGATAAAAGTTTGGAAGTACAACTGCCTCCAAAGTTAGAATTTCATTGCAGGCAAGGAGCAGAAGCGACATCAGTACTACGTTAATCTTCATGTTTTACAGCCGGAATCAAAGGACGTCTGCGTCTGTGATCAACTGCATGAATCATTAGTCAGCATGGTCAGGGGTCAAATAAATCCCACCGTTGGACTTGAACTGATAACGCGCCTTAATAAATTGTTGTTTTTTTTGTTTTTATTTACTCCCCTTGTGACTTTCGAGAGTCTTTCTCATGAGTCATGAATCGATAACACCGATGCGCGGGTTAGAGAGAAAGGAAAGAGAAAAACCAAACTTACCCAATTTCAAGGTTAATTTTGTTGATACCATCAGCCTTGCGGACACATTCCGGTTCTTGATTTGCTCTACTTCGTTCCTCCCTCGCATTAAAGAAACCTTTACTGAAAAAGTTTACATTTCCCGGTTGAATGGAAATCTGTCTGACATATCAGCGGCTCTTTCAATAACTTTCGATTTTCAGTTTAAAAGTATTTTCATTTGTTTTACTGTGTGGATCATCACCATTCAAGAACAAGTGGGAAGTTGCCTTAAGGGGTGCTTACCATTTACATGGAATCACCGTAAATTCCGGTTGGAAAATCAAATGGTTCGCATCATTCTGTTTGGAACGTTTTGCAAATTATGGGCCACTAGTTGTGGTAATAAACTTTTCGTCTTCCTTTCAATCTAGTCAGTCGGTAGATAACCCTCGTTTACCGTACCCAAATTCGCAAGTAGCCAATCAGAAGCGCGATCTACTATCCTGATATACTATGATATCAAGTCACTGACCTGATACGTAAGTTTAGCTGGTGTTTACCGCTTGTAAAAGGTGTAAAAACCTTCCCGCCAAAACTTTCCTGCCGACGAGTACAGAAACAATGGAGTCTGAGTTCCTAAAGTTTACCGGAATTTTAGCTGAATTTGGATACGGTAAATACCCAATCGTACCTTTTCGGTACGTTTTGGCGGCATGTCAGGCTCGTTTGGTCTTGCCATGGGTATCAAGCCATGGCTCGACCAAACTCGCCTGATATGCCGCCGAAGCATACCAAAAGGTACGATTAGGTATAAATACAACCATCATGAAAAAGGAAATTTTGCCTCTCGAAAGCAAATTGAGAAAATGTGCTTGCCCAATGAATGACGAGTGTACGCTCAAACAGATCGGATAATGAAAAGGGATATATGGCGGAATAGCCTGCGTAGCAAGCGTTCCCGTACGAGCGAAGTGCTGTGTGTCGCGTGCGAGCGAAGATTCTAGTCGCGCGAAAATTGGGGCGAGAGCAAAAAAGGGAAAGGAGCGGGGAGGGGGTGGGGCAGCGAGGGAACGCTTGCAAGCAAACCCCACGATTCTGAAAAACCCGTTCGCCCACGAACGGGGCTTCTGATTGGTGCGGCGCGGTCATGCTGATTGATAAGTGTATCAAATTCACCTGATTGATATGAACCAGGGCGCGAAATAATATTCGAGCGTGACTCGGGCGACAAGGACAAAACGTTTAATTGTTCGAATCGCTCTAGCTTCGATAAACTAGATCTGAGCTCAGCGGAATTCGCTTGTTCTCTGAAGATGGACCAACGTAGGATATTATATGCCATCAATTTGTGTATTGATTGTGCCTGTCTGATGGATTTGGCAAAAGCTTTTAACATTCTTCAGCTCAGTTGTGTGTGTGCGAAGGAAAACGGCAAGGAGGAACATGTTTTGCCAGCATTAATTGGCAACTTCAACTTAGATTTCCGAGTCGTTTTACTTATCCTGACGTGAAAGAAGCCGGGGGCGACTCATCCTTTGTTTTGGTCGTTTTGCAAAATTTAACGCCAGCCAATTTGCTCACGCTGACAGTTTTCAAAACAACCGCTTCCAGTGCGGACGCTAAACAGTTTTAAATAAATTTTCCCCCGTAGGACAATATAATACCGTTAAACTGCTAAACTGTATCAACCTCACGAAAACCTGCTCTTTAAGCCGAACATTCTACTAATTATTTAAAAGCTCCAGACAAACTATAGAGTGCTTTTGTGATTTCCCTTTGCGAGTTTCCGGCCGATTGAAATGTGAGCGGTCTTGTTCAGCACGCAAAATTGTTCTGTTTTAAATTTAAAGTGTTGACACCATCACTTTCGCTAGATGGAAAGCGCTTCTTTTATTCCCCGAAAATTTGAAGTATTTTGGCTTTTAAAAAGGCATTTTGAAGCTAAATGATGCTGTTGTGTGACTCACTGAAAAATAGCGCCATTGACAAGTTGTCAATCTATGAGTGAACTCACCCGTGAAGAAATCGGTGGGCGTTTTTCAGAATCGTGGGGTTTGCTTGCAAGCGTTCCCTCGCTGCCCCACCCCCTCCCTGCTCCTTTTCCTTTTTTGCTCTCGCCCCAATTTTCGCGCGACCAGAATCTTTACTCGCGGGAGTCCTCGCGGGATACATAGCACTTCGTTCGCACGGGAACGCTTGCTACGCAGGCTAATGGCGGAAGTAATGCCTAAAGTGAAAGTCGTTTAATTTGCAAATCGGAGAAAATAAAACATCAAGAAGATAATTCAGTAAAGTGAACAAAATGTCATAGATTTATAATAATTATGCGTAAAAGAGAACTGGTTAACAGGAGAGTAAAGGAGTAAATATTGATGTTTTTTAATCAGTATGGGGAAAATCCCAGACGCAATCGGGGATTTCACTGTTTCTCAATTGTCCCAGATATTTCCGAATTATAAAAAGAAGAAGACGACGTTGTCCTGATGATATTCCCCAGATCGACTTCGAAAGGAATGAATTAAATCGGGAAACGTTAATATTTCACCAACGTTTCCCCCACATCATTAATGTAATTTCGAGTCGACGATCACTGCAAGTCTCCGAACAGCCTTCTAAGCCGACGCAATATCTAAAACATTTAGGAACGTATGGAAAAGCCAAGTTTTCCATAGTAGTACCCCTGGGGAGTTTTTATAGTTTATAGTTTTTCGTTTATAAACCATAAACCGGTTTAGTTCCCTTTCTTTCAGAAGGTTAAGCCATTTTTGGGAAATGGGGAGGGACACGTTTGACAATTCAATCACAATTTGAAAGTAACCGACGATTATTCGCGGGATAAACAATCGTAGATCAGTTTTCAAAATCGAACATATTCTTTCGGAGCGAAACTGCCAATCATGTTTCTTCATGGTTTAAGTCCCTACTGAACTTGTTTTTTAACTTTTGAATGAGCGGTACAAAACTAATCTTACAGATCTCTTTTCACTCTGCAAGAGTACCACACAGGCGCGGAAAGCAATGTTCATAATCTTTTATAGTAGCATGATTTATTTAATGGACTGAATAGGTCGAAAACAATCGTTTACCACTCATTTGGGGCGGGGAATAAAATGACAATTTTAAATTGGACTTAATTAAATAGTAATGACTATACTCTCTCCACAAGCTCGTCATTTTCAGAGGGGAGGGTGCGCGTAGTTGATACCGCTCCCCCAGTGCCTTGGGAAGAATGAGTAACGAACGTCCTAGAAGGATTAGGGTCTCTCTGATTGATACCTAAGTTCCTCCTTTCAGGATTTGATTGACAACAGTTCGTTCTACAAGGTTCATTACTGGTTTCACCACGAGAAATTTGGCTAGAATGTTCCGCTTCGCTGTCAATCCATGCGTTAACCACGTGGGACCCACATGGCCCCACAACATGATGTCCTTGACACGAACGTGCTACCGAGCCCCTTCCTTGTGAAGGAAGGGATCTATTTTCACCAGTTGAGTCATTCTCGTGGGCCCTGGTGCTTGGACGCGCAGGCCTCAGCCTGGAATGCCACATATGGTCTGTGGAACGCGCATTGTGTGATGTTGCTGACTCAACATTTCCTGGATAAGGTGGTGGAGGCTCTTCATTGTCCTCTTCATTGGAGCCTCGAAGTTGCATGTCTGAGTGCTGAGACAGGTTGTCCTCGGATGTACCTCTAGGCGCCACAAGAAAGTGGTGAATGAGACGAGGACTGTGAAGGGACAAGCTAAAGGTACTTGAACCAGAGCTTCGTCTAGTCTCCGAGACGTCTAGGGTTACTGAAGTCCTTCTTGAAGGTGGGTAGAGGTGAGGAGAGCGAATAACTGAGAAAAAAACGTGGAAAGGTAGGTAATAAATAATAAAACGCCGGAATAATTAGTTACTCTGCTTATGACTCCATGACTTTAGACTTCTACGCAAAGAGCGTCTGTGTATGAGGCTACTGTCGCTTATAATCTAGGGAAAACTAGATTGCCGGAATCACGAGCAAAAAGGAAGTGCTCGGAGGGCGTGAGAACTAGCATTGAAATTGGTTTGTTCTCCTTCTTCTGCTTGCGAATCCGTCAATCCAGTTTTCACTCTATATCATAAGCAACGGAGCCATAAACAAAATGGGAACGTTTTCATTCTTCCAACTCCGATTCCGTTAAGCTTATGCATGGCCCCGTTCAAAACTCCGATTTTCGATTTTCGCTAGGTCGTAAGCGTTCTTTGATTGAATAATAAAAATCAGAAAGTTGACGACGACTTGTTCTTCTAACTGTTTTGCAAAGTGAAAAGTATAGACACTCGTAAAGAAAAGGAGGTGTACTCATTTTAAACATTGTAGCTGTAATCATTAGAAAAATGTTATTTACCATCATACCTGCGTCATATGAGGGCGGTGCCTCCACATCTAATGGATCACGTGATCGATCACCCGTCAAGCCGTCAGAGGGTCCAGATCGATGTCTGTTTCCGGAGATGCGCCTATTGTTTGAGCGGAGCTGGAGAACAACTAGTGCACAGGCCACCAAACAGATGCAGCAGAGACCCATTACAATCACACCCACTTCCACTGTTTCTTCCTTGTCGTTAGTCGAATCTATTATTACAAAGGTGTAGGAAAGATAAGCGTTCAGATAAGCCATTATTCAATATCAACGCTCAAACCCAGGAGCAGAACAAATAAACACCGTCTATTTTTCTCAACTTAAACGAAGTGTTTGATTGGCTCATGATATGTTTAAGTACCGTCAATTTTTCCGCCGTTTTCTAAACCTACTTTAAGCCAAATGACGTCATAATCGTAACTGGCTGCCAACGCCATTTTCCCCACAAACGTTGTGCTCTGATAAAGCTAATAGTATGTATTGAATTTCCGGTTCTGAGAGAAGTAGTACCTTTTCAGGATTTCTCGGGGCATTTTCAAAGAAGGGGCGTAGCCAAGGAGGGGGGGGGGGTTCCTGGGGTGCCCGTGACCCCCTTTGTGATATAATTTTTAAGTAAACAACATACAAGTCTTATAGGGTAATTTCGTTTGCGAAAATCCGAAGAATCAGCATGCCATAAATATTTACTGGTGTTACTGGGTAGTTACATACTCCATTTTCAGGACCGAACATCTGCAGTGGACTATATACAAGTACACTGTGTGTGACACAGCGTGACCCGCCTTTGGAAAATCCTAGCTACTCCCCTGCAAAGTCAGTCACTGTAAAGCCCATCTGAGCTGCGAGTTATAAAAATTTATGTTGTGATTTCTGTCTTCCCGTTTTCAAAATGAACTATAAAGAGAACAAAATATAGCTTCCAATCGTCTTTCGAAATCCAACTTATCATCAACTCAAACGGAAAAATAACTCGGAAGTGTTATTGGACGTTTTATCAATCATGAAGCAATTTCTATGAAACTGAATTAAAACGGAAGCTTTTTTTTACATTAGAGCGTTCATTTCCAATATGACAAGGTGCTTTAATGGAAAAATTATCATATGATTCCAATTTTATAGATTTTTTTTCTGCCGAGTAAGGCCTCAGGGGAAAGATGTTATAACATAGGTCACTATTTAAAATCAAAGTTAAAGGAAAAGTTAAAAAACTTAGAAAACTGAGATGATTTCAATCAGTGCTTCGTTTGGGATACCTGTTATTGCAACTGTCGTGAGTAAATAGAAAAATTAAGCAAAGGTAGCATAGCAGGCGTCCTGTATGAATGAATTATATTGGCCATTTCAGAGCTTTAGAGAACGTTTTGTTTTAGCTGCAAACAGAGGTCAATAAGAAGCATGCAGGAAGTTTTTTAATGCATCTCAAGTGTCCATGTCTTGATAAGAGTATTATTAAAATGCAACGATCGAAAAGCCATACCTTGCTAAACAAAATAATTTTAGCAACCGAACATAAACATCCGGACTTTCGAAATGGAATGGACGAATTCACCCGCCGATAACCAATTTCATAGCACTGCACCCACATATTTTCGCGGCGGGAACATTTTAGACTCATACCTTTTAATGGAAGGGTCTTCATGCCCACGAATACGCCAATATTCGATCAAGCAGAATATTGCTGAGGGCTTTATGATCGAAAAATAGTCTGTTCAGACGTTCGGCTGATTACGCGCTTCTCATCAACTAAGTCTGAATACTGAAAGTCTAGAACATGCAGCCTACCGGAAAATAGCACCTCTTCGAACTAGAAAAAAAACACTGACATTGTCGTAATTATTGTTGAACTGACCCTTCGCAACGGGAATCACTTTCTGATTAAACGTTCTGTTATAAAATTTACGAAAAAAAAAGCTTCGCTCTAGAAGGACAGTTAGTCGGTAAGTTTAGCTCTCATTTTGTTTTCTGCTTCTCTGAGCCCACTCATGAAAAACGCTTTGTTTTTGTTTGAATGTAAAAGTACAGTGAATACATTAAGCCTTTAACTTACCACTAACGTTGGTCGGGTTCATTGTTCCATTTATTTCAAATTCCCCTTCCATGTCCATGTTTAACAATCTTTCCTCTCCGTGCGGACAGTCCAAGTACAAGGGCTTGAGAAGAAAGTGAGGATTAAAATAAAAATAAATCTACACCAAGCAGTCTACGCACTCAGTCTTCTCCCTGCTAAAGAAAAATGATATCGTGGATGAGAATTTGATTGATCTGACGGCTTCAGTGTCTACGATAATTGCACACCTGACACCTGCACTCAAGGAGGATTTTAACAGTTCCAACAGTTCATACCCTTCCCCCCCCCCCCCCCCCCCCCCCCCGATACCTCAGGATTCTACTCTACCACTGAAATATAAGAAAGTCATAAAGTAGAAAAGAGTAGCTAGGCAGAGAGGATGCTCCACAGAAATATTTTGCAAATTTATTTCCTCTTGAAGTGGAATTTATTAAGGCTCAATGTTCCCCAGTCACCACCCCCTCAGTCAAGCAACTTCTCTGACAGAAGCTACAGTGCGAGAAGATATGAATAACACCGCCGTATCGCTCATTTTCAATTAACCGTTCAGTGCCGAAGGTGCAAACGATCTGACAACGAGTTTGTGCTCATAGAAATATATTCCGGATAGATTTCAGTCAAGGGTTTTAAAATCTCTAACAGCTGCTTGCTTACTGTCATATGCATCTAGTGACTCTTTGTCAGTTGACACTAAAAGTGTGTCACAAATGGTATTGCGGCAATCTGAAGTAAGTTCATTCAAATATATGACAAAAATAAACTGGTTCACCTTGTTATTTATCCAACGAAAGAAAAACGTGTTAAAGCGTTGAACTGGACAATGAGTCTGAACAAACTTGCTTAAAATTGTCACTACAACTAATGGAGATGAACCGCTTCGTTGCTTCGAGGAAACGACACTGGCCTCTGAAAAGTTAACTTTGATTTTCTAACGTACAAGAAAAACTAAAATGCTTTTAAAGGCAGCAGACACCAGCCTGATGACTTGCTATGTTTGTTATTTCGCGCCTCAGTGTGCGGAATAAAGTTTGCGTGGTTGTGCATGGAGATTAGATCACGGTCATCACGGCGGCGTTTTCGGTTCTCGCACGTTTTCGCGTATCACGCGATACATACGCACGGTGTTTTGCATGTACATTGCTATGCGATATTATCTGAAAGCATTTGATCATGATAGCAAGGTGTACAGTTAATGATGGTGACAGGTTTTTTTTTAAGGCTGGTGTTAGGAATTTCGCATCGAGTGCTCGTAAGAAATTGTTGCCAGTATTGATTCGAGGATGAAATGCAAATTGGCTTACCGAGTCAAAAATCCTTTCTTCCACGATGTTTTGCAGATTGTTTCTCTCTCTAACACTCAAATCTTCGCTTTTTCCCTGGATTTACTTTTGTACATTTTCCAAGCTCCGCCTGCTACCGTTCGATCACTCAGGATGAAAACTCCTCAGTTCTATTAGCTTGTGCTTGTTTTCCACTCGATTAAGTCTATTTCATGGGCGCGCTTTAATGATCTTCTGTTTACACGGTCACGAGTGATTAACAAAACACTACATACTGGAGGTGCATCAAATATGCCGCTAAATTTAATCCAACGTTATGAGCGAAAGAATGTCATTTGTAGGCCCTAAGATTTACAACAAATTCAACGAGACACATCTTTGGCAGATGCATTTTGACATTTTCAGTGCACTTTGCCAACACGCGTACAATAATTAGTTTCGCCGTCAATATTTAATGTCTTACAACCCCCAATTTCAATATTTTGGTCACGTATTTTCTTTCAGGTACTTTATTTACCATGTTCAAACGACAGGTAGGCTGATTTCCCGCGCAAAGAATTAAAATTATTTTCAAGGCGTAAACAACAGTAGCACAAAAATATTGGAATCATCACCGCCAAATTCTCGGTAGAAAAACGAGAAAAAAAATAGTTTTCCTTTTATTTTTAAGTGACACATTTGATCTCACCGGAGATATTTTGTGAGAAGAATTCGTCCGAGGCTCGATTTTATGTTTTTAGCGACTTTTCATGTATATTTTACATATTTAATATTCGTCCCTTTATTCTTTCGTAATTGTAGCTAAGAAAACCACGGGAAACTAAGATGCATTGATTGATTGGGTAGTTTTAAAATCATTAGTCGTACTCATATTTTTTCCTCTAATCGCGATATCAAAATAACACACGCAACATCAGAATAAATCTACAACGAATTTTGGATTTTTCTAACCGCAAATGGCGCGTGCCAAGTTATAAAAGGGGAATTGAGGTTTTATACAAGATCACCCAATTTTTTGTAAGAAGTGCTACTCGGCTCGAATCATTTAGATATAGAGATACGTGTATATTATTCCAAATATATATTGAAAGTGAATATTTGGTCATAAAACAAGCAAATAAAATCACCAAACATTTCGCCTACATTATACATGAAGGTGTGAATTCAAATAATGCTCCTTCCGAAGAGAAACTGACTGAATTATGAAAAAGGTGAAACGTCCTTTAAATTTTATCTTGCGTACCTGTAAATGCAGCTTCCTCGATATTTATTTTGAATCCAGATGAGAATCAAAGTTGTTGTGAACTGCAATGGCTTGCACGTAAGCCTCAACGTCCTCAACTGACTCATGTGTGAGAAAGTATATATTTAAAATTCATATTCATGGATGCGTTGAACTTTTAAAACAGATATCCAGCTGGCCAAAACTTGGTACCAGACTGTCAGTGAGGTGGAAGGCGAATGTTCCAGGCGTTCCAGGGAGCAGTGCGAAAACAGCGAGCGAAAAATAAGGCGAGGGCGTGGGGGAGAACACTCTCTCGCGCCAAGCCCCTCGCCTCTCTTCCACTCGCTCGACACTCGCCTTTCTGGCCTTTCTAAACTCGGAAAATATTTTCCAAGTTTCCCAGCAGCAGTGGGCAAACTTCACTCCATCCGTCACTTCCTGTTAGACTTTGTTAATCCGCTGACTAGTGCATAGCGCTTGCGCAATGTTATCATCAGCACTGAATCGAGGAAGCTGTATAAACTCGAGGGCGAAAGCCATCTGTCGTTTCATTATTGCTGGCTCGCCTTAGCGAGGCAGCACACTGTTCTGGTAATCCTGTGTGTGTTGGTAATCCTGTGTTGTGTATGCGGTTCGGAGCCAAATTTTGGATGTCAGATTTAGCGCATGCGGTCTACGATTCTGTATATTTTTATTATGTCATGACTGTCTTATGTCATACGATTGCGTGAATTACCGTTTGTCATAGGATTGCGTGAAGTAGCGTTTATTAAAAGTATACAGTCAATAATTGTTTGATGTACATTCTACCTATGAATAGCGTTGAAAACTGAATATGCTGTTTAATGCTTCTTTGTTGTTAGAACCGAAATTTGCGCCGAATTTCAAGCAGCACTACAAAAGTGCACTTAAGTATATTTAGTCAGGGCAAAAGGTCCATATAATAGCTTATAGGCCGTGTTTTCACGACACCGATTGTCTCGCTTAACATTCCTGAATGTGCTTTGTTTACAAACTTCGTTAAGCGACTTAATCAAAGGCCCTTTGGGCTGTCTCGTGTCAGTCAAAAAGAGATTAAAATATACTTTACTAAATAGTTATTATAAAAGTAAATGTTTTGCTAGGCTTGTATGTTATTTACGCTTGCAATATTTACAGGGAGTTCATTAAAGACTTTTGCGCCACTAAAAAAATAGGTGTTCTAAGAAAATTTACCATATCCGGGGATAGGGAAAGCAGAGACGGGGGAACATTTTGCTGGGATAATATTTAGTCTTCTTTTTCCATTCGCGGGAAATAAAAATGGCGAACAGGCGGGAAAACAAAATGACAGAACACATATTATTTATGATTTTAAACAAAAAACGTCCGTCCTCTCTATTTCCGACGCAAACTGAACGCAAGAGGAATTGAGCGTTACTCGAAGCACTCGTCCCCCACTTCACCTCCTTGCGCCGACGTTTTGCGCTGTTTTCCATTTCTTTTCTTATTTATTGCCCGTTTTTAACGATCAAAGAACAATATCAGAAGATAGAGTATTTCATACATGTTTCTTGTGACGAAAACGCTGAAAATAGAAATGCCGATATGTTTGTAACGAACGTTTTACACATACCCAGGCAAAGAGCATTCCCAAGGTAAATAACACCAAGGTAAACTCACCGCGGGAATACGTTACCGAGGTGTTTGCGGTCAGACACTTAGCACTTTACCAAGGTCAATTTTTCATACTGTTTTCGGCGCGAAATGCGAAAATGGGTAATTCGAGGGTGCTTGCTTAGCATCATCTCGCTTTTATTATTTATACTCTTTCGACAGTCTTCTACTGCTTTGTTATGTCAGTATTTCAGACAGCGAAGAAATAGAAGGCGAAGACTCCGTTTATATAGATCTCTTTGTTGGATTTTTCTAAACCTTGAGATGAAATAGAAATACATATAAGAAAACGCACTATAGATCTTCCTTGACTAGTGTTGTATTTAAACGCCAAATTTCCAAAAGAAATTTGTATTAACTTACAAATCAGCAAGCCATCAAGCCATGATTCTAAGAAAGACCACGTTTTTGCTGCCTTGAACACGCAAAGTTGACCTCAGGAAATCTAAACCTCACGCCATCATATTTAATTTCAAATTTCTCTGTTTATTTTATTTGCTTATCTTTAAGGTTTGCCTCGCGATTGGTCATTTTATCTTGGGGTACTTGGAAAACCAACCTATTTGCCTCGGTAACTTTCATGAGCGATTCTTTTGTTCTTTTTCACACCGCCATAAATTTACCTTGGGGGAACATATTGCTGAGATAATTTTTAAGTTTCCTCGAGGCAAGTTGTTTCAACTACAGAAAGCGCAAACTCCCTTCTCCCAACAAAAGAAGTGAAGAGACCCAGCAGAGTTTTGTCCACATTTAACTGCAAGCCTGAGTATGTTCTAGATAAAATCTACCGCAGAATTTCAAGCATTATAGTCTAGTTTCGGTAGCTGGCATTTCGCCGGCAGAATTCTTCGTTTTCGAGCAGAATTTAGAAAAATCGGTAACACAAAGGAGACAAAGAATTTAACTTGCGTTTCTGTATTTGCAGTATTTGCAAGCTTTCAAACGCACAAGATGGATAGTGTACATTAGGCTGAAGCTCAAAACCTATGCTATTGTGATAACTGTGATAAACATGAGCAAAAATATTTGAAGACCGAATATAAACAACAAAATGCAGCAAACAGTTTGGTTGTATAAAAGCATGTTTAATTAAGCTTCTCGCGTACATGCAAATAATAACAAGGCTTTTCAGGTTTGACTTAGCTCACAAACAACTGGCCGAGGTAATAGAGAAAGAAACTGTACATTTAGGACTTCAATTCACTCACCATTCGTCGCCGTCGGCGGTGAGGAGGTTCGATATTTTACTCCCTTTCTCTGTCTCGCTGTGTTTCCCTGGAGGCTCAAAACGCCAGGGTTGAAATACCATAGAAGGTTCTTAATCATCCCCTGACATATCCCCTCCTATAGCTCTCTAAAACTCAGTGGAGTCGCTAGCAGAAGTTGAGCTCTCACTGCAAGAATTTGAGTCAGCCATGTTCGTGACTTGTTGCGGTTCCACACCTTTGACGTATCACATCTCGTGATCATAATCGAAGCATTCATGGCGAAATGTCACAAAAGCGGTAAAATACGAAGTTAATTAACCGGTAAAAAAGCTTCTGAATTCAAATTTTTTGCTTCCTGTGTAATTTTGGAAACATTCGTAAGCTTTTACTGAAATATAGTTTTCTAGCCAAGAGTTGCCCTTTAACTTTTGAGATGTTTGTAAGATAAGTCAAGCTTAAAGGCTTTTTTTAGCCCCCTAATGCAGCCGACTTAAAATGATTTTATCTCAGCGTACTGATAAACATTTCTCGATGATCACCAATTCTACTGGAAAGAAGCATGCCATCACCTCAGTCTTCAGTTGCAAGAGATGTCGAAGTACTTGCTACGGCAAACACGAAACGAAAAACCTCGCGTTAAGTCTGCTGACTCAGGACTGAGAAAGAAACGCACGAACTTCTTGAAGCGTGGGCCCCCAAATTCAGTAAGCTGTGGGGAGTTTCACAACGAAAAAAATAAAAATCTGGAACGATATCTATTCTTCGTATAAAGAAAGGTGTCCAGAAAGCCAGAGAATGCTACAGCAGGTGAAGAAACGGCAGCAGAATCTAGAGTACGAGTTCAAGCAGCGATCTCGCTCGACTGGAGAAGATGGAATTCAGAAAATTAAAGAAGGCTTCCCCTATTTCAACATCCTGAGTAAAGAAAGGCGAGAAAATACGACTCCAGACTGACATGCAGAGTTCTTTTATTGAAACGTGTGAAAAGAGTATGGAACAGGACAACGCAAGATTTGATCAGCTGAAATGTTCCGTGACGCCCAGAGCAGGCAAATGGAACAAACAAACGCCATAGTTGACATTTTTAAAGATTTAGCATCAAAATAATTGTTTTTATCTAATCGTTTATCTTCTGTTATTGAAACGATACATACAATTGTTGTGCAAAACTCACGTAGCAAGGATAGTCTTTTTTAGGATGCTCGTTTTTTGTCCAACCTTTTTCAACGCAATTCTCCAACGAACTTTCAACATGCCAAATGCTCATTCCACTACAGATAGTAGTGCACCGAACGTTAGGCTCTAAACTTTCTCTGCTCCTGAGTCAGGCGTCCTCTGTCCGGGTAGGGTTTCACTAGCCAGTTCGTTAGTGAATAGGCACTGTCGCCAGCTAAAAGGGGCCTTATTTCTGTTCCATTTATATTGCCTGTTGGACCACTAAGAATTTGCGTTCGCTGCAAGTTCATAAATCAAACACTCTTTCCTAATTGCCTCAATCATTCCATTTAAAAAATGTACAAAAATTTCATCTAATAAAACTGCTCAAATTTAAAAACATCTCTTTCACTGCTTTACATTCTTCGCCGTGATTTTCCCTTAAATTAAAGTTCAATTCTGTTCAACTAAAAAGCCATTTACAATGAACACTCCCAACCGACAAACGATTACAATGAACCAGCACAAAAGCAAAAAATTTTCAATGCAGCAATATTTTTGAACTCCTACTTATAAATAAAAATTATTTGTTCTTTCACAACGCGCGCACGCGCGCACAAAATGCGGCGGCCTCACAAAGCAAATCTTGACATGGCGGGAAAAATATTGACATGGCGGGAAAATTCCGCGGCCTCACAAAGCAAACGCGCATGGAATGCACATTGGAATGCACCTTCTCCCCCTCGCATATTCTCGTGTCGTCATGACAACGTCATGACGACACGAGACAAAAACGATAGGTGTTTTCACGAGTAAGATTATATTTCAGTTTAAGTAACTTGAGGAGAGCACACGCGCGACTAAAGCAATTTGAATAATGGCGGGAGGTGCAGATAAAGCTCGCTTGTGCGTCTTGGCGGCTTGCAACAGGAAATTCATACAGGACTTGTTTTTGGAGTTGGAAGATGCACTGAGCTTAAATAAAAAGACGAGTTTTGCTCAGCACCCGGGGGGGGGGGGGGGGTACTCCCTATAATGGCCTATACGGGGAGGCTCCGCCCGAAAGGGGTACCTTTTTCAGTCTTCAGGTATATAAAAGGGTAGGGATTTCACAAGTTTAGGTATATGAAAGGGTAGGAAAATCTTCGTTCGGGTTTTAAAAAGGGCCTTGAATTAAAGACTATAAAAAAGCAGAAACCGATACAACGTAGAAAGGTTATAAATTTGTGTACTATATTTCGGCTGGCCAAACCAGCCTTCTTCAGGTACAATGGGAAATTACATTGGGAAGGGTTTTATATGTAGTGATTGCGGTATTTTGCGTAATACCGGAAATACGTAAAGGTAATGAAATTGACAGTGTAGAATGAAATAAAAATAAACTAAAATAAACTAAAAATAATAAAATAGCTGATAATACAGTACAGATAAATAAATCAGTATGTTTCTTCGCGAATGTTAAGGCCTTCGGGATCAATTGTCCTGCCTTTTAAGATTAAAAAGGCTTCCCTGGCCTTACGGATTGAGTCCCTGCTTGAAAAGACTTTTTCGATGGGGATTAGTTGCATGTCATTAGCAGTGTGGTTAGGAGAGGATAGGAAATGTTGCGCAACTGTGGTGGGTTTAGATTTAGTGTTAGGGTTATCTATGGTACGGCGGTGTTCGTTAAAACGGTCTTTTAAACGTCGTTTAGTCTCTCCTATGTATTGTAAATTACAGCGGTTACATTGAATCATGTAGATGAGGTTTTTAGTGTCACAGGTCAAGTTAGATTTAATGTGGCGCGTTTCATTAGTAGAAAAGAAGGTATATGTAGTAAGTCCGTCAGAAATGTAGGGGCAAGTGGCGCAGTTTTTTCCACAACGGAAAGAACCGGAAGGGAGTTGGGGATGGGGATTAGTGGAATTAGAAGGAAGTTTGGCTGTAACAAGTAAGTTACGAAGGTTAGGAGAACGCCTGAAGGCAACAACAGGCAACTGTTGCTGAAAAACGTTTTTGCAGCGGTTAGAGGAGAGCAGTAAATGATAATGTTTTTTGATGATGTAAGAAATGCGAGGAAGTGATGGATTAAAAGTCGTTATAAATGGTATACGTTTAGGTTTGTTGCCGTCTTTGGTTTGTAGAGCGAGTCTGCGGGGGATGTCAGCTGCGCGTTGTATTTGTTTAGTGACAAGGTTGCGGTTGTAACCTCGTTTGAGGAGGTATGTAGTAAGTTGAGCAGCTCGAGTGTTGAACGTTTCGTCAGTAGAACAAATACGTCGTAAGCGGAGTGCTAGGCTGAAAGGAATGGCTTTTTTAGTATGAAGGGGATGGCAAGAAGAATAAAGTAGATGTTGGTGTTTGTCAGTAGGTTTCGTATAGAGGTCAGTACAAATGTTGCCGTCGTTAGTTAAAGAGACATTAACGTCAAGAAAAGGCACGTTAGTGGCGGAGTGTGAGCTGGTGAATTTAATGGTAGGGTGAATGCTGTTCAAATAATCGACGAAAATTTTTAGGTTATCCAGACCTTCAGTCCAGATCATAAAAATATCATCGATATATCTAAACCAAATGTGGGGTTGAAATGGGGCATTTTTCAAAGCGTTGGCCTCGAAAAAACCCAGGAAAAGGTTAGCAAAAGAAGGGGCCATTTTAGTACCCATGGCTGTGCCGTGGATTTGAAGGTAGTGGTTATCATTAAAAGAGAAATTATTCATGGTTAGAATCATGCGAATGAGGTCACAGAGTGTGCCAGTGGGAATGGTATTATGAGAGGAAGTACGTAGAAAATGGTCACAAGCATTAATACCTTCATTATGTGGAATATTAGTGTATAGTGATGAAACATCGAGTGTGACTAATAAAGAATTGGCGGGTAAATTACTCATGGTAAGGAGCTTGTTAAGGAAGTCGTTAGTGTCTTTAACAAAGGATGGAAGTTTATGAACTAAAGGTTGAAGGTGGTAGTCAACGAAGTGGGATATACGTTCAGTGGGATGGCTATTAGATGAAACAATGGGGCGTCCTGGATTGCCGGGTTTGTGTATTTTGGGAAGGATGTAAAATCGTCCAAGCGCAAGATTAAGACACTAACTAAGGAACTCTCCCAGCATTTGGAACTATTACGCAATTCTTGTTCAACCGATGCATTTTCATTTTACCAAGCTAAACTGGATTCTATGGCCTTATCACTTGAGTCTCTGCTTGCCGAAAGACGTGCTAAGAAGACTGCTCCCATCCGCCGTTTTATTAACCACAATCTCACCGATAATAGTATTAACCCACAGGTCAACTCTAACGACACACCATCTAATGTTACACATAACGCTTCCAACCGAACTCATTCACCGACTGTCACTCCCACACGTACACGCTCGCGCCGCAAAACTAAACCTGCTAACATTCAGCTTGATCATTCTTCTGTAATTAATATTTCTAACTGTTCTCTATCTAAGGACGAAACATCTATCCTTTCACGTGGACTCACATTCTGCCCCACTCCACGTCACATCAACTGGCCGGAAGTCTCAGCTGACATTTACGACTTTTCACGACGTATGCGCCTAACCGAATATTTTTTTGACGACAACAGCAGAACCTCCAACTCTACCGAACCCGAATCCCCTTTCCATAACAGCAGTACCTGGAACCCTCCCAACGACAGAGAACGAGCCCTTAACACCTTTTTAGACGCTGTTAAACTTGACATAACGACGAGTAAACCTAAGACAATACGTGACAACGGCCGTGTTTTCACGACACCGATTGTCTCGCTTAACATTCCTGAATGTGCTTTGTTTACAGACTTCGTTGAGCGACTTAAAAATGATAGGTGTTTTCACGAGTAAGATTGTATTTCATTTAAGTAACTTGAGGAGAGCACACGCGCGACTAAATCAATTTGAATAATGGCGGGAGGTGCAGATAAACCTTGCTTGTGCGTCTTGGCTTCTTCTTTTCAATCGTGTGTTTATGCGCTTTATTTGGCGAGAACATTTCCGCATCTCGAGGAATATGTTCCAGTTTGTTTGCAATTTGGTTAGACCATCTAGTACGTACGACAAGGCATGAACATGCGATGAGCGATTCCAGTGGAAAAGCGAGTAGCTGTTGCTTTGTGGCGGCTTGCAACAGGAAATTCAT